>JAAGEH010000006.1:17868010-17903211 GCA_011751065.1 Lasiurus cinereus | reverse complement strand
ATAATAAAACAAGTAAAAGTATTGTGATGTTATAGTTCTGAATAATAGTTTCCTTCAGGGAGAAAGGAGGAAGTGAAAATGATGGAATAGATTATGAGGGGCTTCTGAAATGTAAATAATTGTCTACATTTTCACCTGGGTGTTGGCTGTGCAAGTGCCATCATTTTTTAATAATTAATTGAGTCAAACATTTACTATTTGTGCACTTTTCAATGGGCATATATGTCAATAAAACATTTGTTATTAAACATTTTAATTAATGTTGAAAATGTCATAGTTTCCACTGTACATATGAGTAGGAGAATCAATAACCTCTAAGACAATGTCCCAAAGGAATTTTTCTAAGAAAGAAAGAAACATGATATGCAAAATAACTTAGGAAATAAAATTATTTTCTCCAAAAGGAGAAAATCTTCAGTCTTTTATGGTGATTATTATTTGTACAAAGATAATAATTATCTTATGCATCAAAAGGAGGTTCATTGGGCCAAAGAAAGAAGTTCATTATTCCCCAACAAAGAAGACTTAGAAAGGTGGGTAAGTTTTTTTTTTACTTAGAAAGTTCATGTGAAGATACAACTAGCCTTGTCAAAAGTCAAATCAACAGAATTTCAATCCCTTAGAAGTACAGAAATTAACTACTAGCTCTGCTGTCTTGGAATTCAATGTTTCTCAAAGACATCCTTTTTGTTTGCCCAACATCCAGCACACCACTTCCAACATTTATTTGTTAAGACTAAATTCACCATTCATTCACCAGGCTGTGCCCAGGCTGAGATCCCTGTTGAGGAACTGAGCGGGGTCCAACTGAGAAGGCCTTTGTACTTCTGCCAGCATTGGTACATGCATAAGTACTGAGGAAAGATAGCCACAGGACATGAATCCTATGTTCTCAAGTCCTTGGGCTTCACAGAAGTATGCTGAGGGAATAAGGATCTGTGATGATAAAACTGGCAGAAACGTTCTTGTTATTACCAGCAATGCCTCCCGTCTACAATCTTAATAAATGGAGGTCACAAATAGGAGTATCTTGATACTCTTTGAGAATAATGGTGCTTCAGATATTTGGAGCACCATTCCTATAAAGCACTCAAAATGCTTCCCACTTGGTGCTTTTATGAGCATTTATCGCACTTAGCTCTTCTGGTCTCTCAGACACCAAAGAGTAAGCATTTCAAAGAAACCAACTGAGGGTGAAAATGATTGGTATTGTTAAATACACACAGTAAATAGTCCTGGAATACTTGTCAAACATTATCCCATAAGCAATAAAATTGTTCTCTCACACATTTAACAAAAATAAGAGTTTGAGAGAAGACTTAGTCTAATTCAATCTATAGAAAGCCAACCAAAACAGTGCTCTAAAGAGGAAAGATGTTCCCCTCCATTTCTAAAGCCACTGCCTATTTTAGGGGCCTTGTTGTTTCTCCCCAGACCACTTTAGTAACCTCCTAATTTTCCCCAATACTGGTACTGTCCAGCAGAACATTTTGTCATATCAGAAGACTTCTGTATGTATACTGTCCTATATGGAATCCATAGGCTACACATATCCAGTGAGCTCTAGAAATGTGATTTGTGTAACTATGGAATTAAGTTTTTAATTAAATTAACTTTAAAATTAAAATGATAGCCTCTCACGGCTTGCGAATGGAGCAGCACAGCAGTAGCTTTTCCATAGCTCTCCTAGTTAATGACCTCAGCAACAATGCCTACTGAGGTGAGGTCAGAGATGAAATCAACAAAATTGGGAAGTGAAGGAACTAGAGAAACATGACCTGGTACTCACAGATCTCCTTTTCTTTTTTTTTCATAAATAGACGTTTGAAATCTGAGTTACTTTTATAATATTAAATTCTGGAGCCAAACTAACCCTTCCACTGGCCCTATTCTTCCAGAGGGCCACCAGTTTGCACTCTCTACTCTGTTTACTTCCTAAGAACAGATATAACTTACTCCTCTGCTTCAAAAATTGTTCTCCATCACTACAAATAAAGTTCAAGCTTTCTACATGCCTCTTGAGGCCTTCTCCATTTGGGCCTCAACCTCTACTCCCATGTATTTGAGATGTATTTGGCCATCCACTTGTGCTATATTGATCTTGGGGTAGTTCTATATTTCACCCTCTAGAAAGATTTTCCATTTCTCCAAAACCCTTAAATAATACTCATTTCTCCTCCTATGATGCTCACTGTCTGCATTGCTACAGTCAGGAGTGAACCTTTTGGACTAGGTATTAGCCCCTGAAAACCAACCATGTTCCGCTCGAATATGAGGGATGAGTCTGTCCTGAAGCAGCTCCTTCATGAGTATTTGTCAAAGTCAAAAGGACTGAACAGAGATTCCTTACTTCACCCCTTCACAGCATTTTCCAGAGCTCCCCAGAAAACTGGAACGCTTAATATGTTCTGGAATGAACAAGCAATTCACATAGGGAAAGACAACACAATTAATTTGAAAAGGAGCATCTTGTTTGAGTTATTGATCACATGATAGGACAATCCTTGTATTTTTATAGTTCAAAGTAGTCAGGGGTCAAGAAGAAAAATAAGTATCACAATTTTACCAAAAGAAGATAACAAAACAACTCAGTAGATGGGTAATGACCCCAGTGAAAATATATAACAACAAGAGGGGTATAGGGAATGTCCCTCAGCCCAGCCTGTACCTTCTCCAATATGGGACCCCTCAAGAGATGTCCAATTGCCCGTTTAGGCCCGATCCAGGTGGGATGGGGCCTAAACGGGCAGTTGGACATACCTCTCACAATCCAGGACTGCTGGCTCCCAACTGCTCGCCTGCCTGCCTTCCTGATTTCCCCTAACCACTTCTGCCTGCCAGCCTGATCACCCGCTAACCACTCCCCTGCCAGCCTGTTTTCCCCTAACTTCCCTCCCCTGCAGGCCTGGTCCCCCCAACTGTTCTTCTCCACAGGCCCAGTCGCCCAACTTCCCTCCTCTGCTGGTCTAGCCACTGCTAACTGCCCTCCCTTGCAGATCTGGTCCCTCCCAACTGCCCTCCACTGCTAGCCATCTTGTGGTGGCCATCTGTGTCCACATGGGGTCAGGATCTTTGACCACATGGGGGCAGCCATCTTGTGTGTTAGAGTGATGGTCAATCTGCATATTACTCTTTTATTAGATAGGATAGAGGCCTGGGGCATGGGTGGGGGCCAGCTGGTTTTCCCTGAAGGGTATCTCGGATCAGGGCAGGGGTTTCCTTGGGACATGGAAAGGCCTGGGTGAAGGGCCTGTGGTGGTTTTCAGGTTGGCCATGCCCCCTGGTGACCCAAGCCGAGGCCCTGGTATCTAGGATTTATTTATCTTCTACAATTGAAACTTTATAGCCTGGAGTAGAGTGGAGCCAAGCTTCCTGTTTGCTTCACAGCAGTAGCCATTTCTGTTGGGATATTTTTTATCTTCTATAATTGAAACTTTGTAGCCTTGAGTGGAAGCCTGGGCCCACCAGGATATGTGGAAAGCTTGGCTTCCTCCATTGCCAGGGAAACGTCCCTTCTGCTTGGTCTGTGGCCACAGCCATCTTGGTTGAGGTTAATTTGCATACTAGCTCCTGACTGGCTTGTGGATGTGGCTTGTGGGTTGCAACCCACAGGCTGAGAACCGCTGTCAGGAATTGCCTAAGACCATCAGAAAACACAGATATTTACATAACGATTCATAACAGTAGCAAAATTACAGTTATGAAGTAGCAATAAGAATAATTTTATGGTTGGGGTCACCACAACATGAGGAACAGTATTAAAGGATCACAACACTAGGAAAGTTGAGAACTACTCTTAGAATTTGCTACCTGTGGGAAGAAAGGGACAAAGAGATGGAAAGATCATAACATGAACCTATTTAAGAAAACTCTGGCTCAGTCCTTACATACAGGTACCACTCAATTTCCCACTTCCCCACCTCCCACCAATCACCAGGTATTGTGAGCCCAAGGAGCCTATTATGCTACAAAGGGGAAGGGAGAAGTGCAGTTTGGGGATGGGATTCATGTTGTCAACTTGCAGGATTTATTCATTCCTCAATATATTACTATAGAGCATGTTATACTTAGTTTGCTCATGAGATTTCAGAAGGAAACTTTTTTCCAGATGAGTGGGCAGAGCCTTTAGTTGGGACCCTCTGTAATGGGAAGGGGCCATAGTGCTGCCTGATATATACGACCAACTCAGAAGGAGAGTCTCCTATCCCTTGGCCATGTCTTTCACAGGCTGGCAGCAGGAGGCCTGGTGATTTGCCTGAGAGTTACTACTTCTGTAGCCTCAGGAACAGCCAGTTCCCTCTCTGGCCCCTGGCAGCACTCCCAGATAAAACTGGAGTCCAAGTACCAGCTCCCATTCAAAGGCTTTGTGACCTGGGGCAAGTCACCTAATGCCACTGACTATCCATGTCCTTAACTAATTCCCTGATTCCCCAAGGGCCTTAAGAATGTACAAAGACAATTTCAAATGCAGAGGGTTGAGCCAATTTTGCACTGATCTAGACAATTAGCAAAGAGTAATATGGAACAGATTCTATGTTTTAAAGTCTTCTAACAGATTCTAAAGGCTGTCCAAATTCTTTCTCAGAAAATTTTGTTGTATACAAAATTACAACAACTAATTGGTCAATTTTAGTTGTATATTGAAATGTTGTTTTAATGTGTTTTTGTTCTACAACAGTTAATTGAACCATGAAATATGGGATAAAGCTTCTGAAATGCCTTTGAGACCTATGTATTTAAGAACCTATGGTGATCAATAGTTTGACACTATCAATAAGTTCTTTAACATCACAGAAGACACTAAAACCTTCCAAAACTTGTTCCCATCCTCTTTTCAAACCTCCATCCCAACGTTTTATCTTCATATTCTCTAATTCTGGCCAGGGACATCCACTCACCGTCCCTTGATTGCTTTAGATTTCTATTGCTGCCATAACAAAGTACCACGAAATTTGTGACTTCAAACAACACATATTCATTATCTTATTATTTTGTGGGTCAAAAATTTAACATGGATCTCACTGTGCTAAAATCAAGGTGTTGACAGAACTGTTTCTTTCTGGAAGAGCTGCAGGAAAGTCTATGGTCTTGCCTTATCGAGCTTCTAGGAGCCACCCACATTCCTTGGCATGAGACTCCTGCCTCCATCTTCAAAGCCAGTAACATGGCATCTCTGACCCTTCCTTCCTCCATCTCACATTTCTTTCTGATCAGAGCTGAGAGGGATTCTCTGCTTTTAAGGAATCACATAATAAGAAAGGCCGACCTAGATAATCTAAGATGGCCTCTCCATCTCAAGATGCATTACATTAGTCACATCCACAAAATCCCTTTTGCCATGGAAGGTAACATATTCACAGGTTCCTGGATTAGGAATCCTAGATTGGAATTAGAATTTGGGGGACCATTGTTCTGCCTTTCACGCTTCTCTTTCAATTACACATGCTTTGCTCTTGGTTTCTATTCTCCTGAATGCCCAAAGACTGCTGGCCACCTCTAAAACTTCAAACAAACCCACTATTGCCTCAGGTATGGTCACATTCAGAAAACTTTTCCTGCACAATCCAAATAGATATATTATTTCTTCTGAATTTCTTTAGTACTTTTCTACCCCAACCACTCAGCAATAACCATTTTTAGTTATATTTTTAACTCTATACCCTTAATTCTCCAACTTGTCATTAGGAGCCCTCCAATTATTCCAGAGAAAGGGGGACATGCATGTGAATACTAAAAGATCTAAAACTCTACATTGCATAATACTTAGAGCCTCTCAATATGCTTACACAAAATTACTTGATGCTAAATATACTTAAAAATGCAAGGCACCCTTTTTAAAAAAAGGCAAATAAGACAACTTGGAAAATATCTTTTAAAGTCAAGACATTGTAGGAGAAAGCAGTGCACCACAGTAAGCTTGTAAAGCAACATGGTGTTCATGAAGGTTGACATAGCTCACAAAACCCCTTCATCCACACCTGAAGAGAGGCTCTGGTATCACCAGCCCCAAAGCATCACATTTTTATAGTCCTTCCTGCAAATGGTACCTCGACACCTCCAAATGTCTTCCCTCCATCCCTTATGTTCTGGAAACAAAGGCCATCACATTTAAGGATCCTAAGTTGTCTCAAGTTCAATATACCACAAAAAAAATCTAGCTCCATATCCAAGTTATAAAATGCTTTGGGCAAACTGAAAAAGAGGGATTAGGAAGGGCCTAAAACAATTAGCTGGACAATGCAGGAAAACCAGGAAAGTCTTAATGGGTGTCTGAGAAGTCAAATGGTCCAGCCCCTAGAAATCACAAGTCCTTAGCGTGAATGGAACTAGGGGAAAATTCTGCCATGGTCCTACCCCAGCATCATTTACTCCAACTTATTTTAATTTTAGGTTTTGTATGCTTACTACAGGTTATCACCTAAAATTCAGCATCCCTTGCAAAGCAATACTGTGCTGCCTGGGGCAGAAAGGCAGTGTTGTGTGTGCGCAGGACTCTGACAGGGAAGACGATAAAGAGCTGCTTCTGCGGAGCTTCAAAAATGGACTTAGAATCAATGAGCCAAAGAAACAGAAAGGCATTTCTAAAAGTCAGAACTGTCTTTGAAGTGGGCTATCTCTGGACCGGTCACTGTGTATGTCCCTACTGCACAGGGAATGCGGTTGACACCATGACTTCTAGGCCTTGAGCAAAGGGACTGTTTATTGCTTCTGAGGGCAAAGGATCCTACCCTGACACTAGGGAGGCCAGAAAACAAAGGCCTCATGTGAACTGCAGATGGTCTGAGTTTGAAACAGCGACCTAGATCTGCCCACATCCAAAAACAGAAGTTGTGTATATAACTACATGGCCTCAGAGATCCTGATTCTAGTGCTCTGAACTGGGGGCTGAGCTCTCAACACCAGTACAGAAGGCATCCATGACCAGAGAGCAGACTCTCAAAGGGAAGACCAGCATTCTATTGTAAGGGGTAACAGACATTGCGGATAGCAGTAAAAATGAAAGGTATCTTACCCTTTGAGACAGCATGGAGGGGCCTGGAGAGTATTAGAGTAAGTGAAATAAGCTGGTCAGAGAAAGACATTTTATCATGATTTCACTCATATGTGGAATCTAATAAGCATAATAAACTAATGAATAAAATAGATCCAGAGACCACAGAAGCGTAGAATAGACTGTAAAATCTTAGAGGGAAGGCGGAGGAGGGTGGGTGGGAAGAAATTAACCAAATCTTAGAGGGAAGGCAGAGGAGGGTGGGTGGGAAGAACTTGTATGCATATACCTATTGACACAGACTATAGGGTGGTTAAAGGTGGGGGGCTAGAATGGGTCTAGAATGGGTCCATGGAGGAAAGAAGGAACAGATGTAATACTTTCAATAATAAAGATTTAAAAAAAAAAATACTTCCCTGAGAGAATTCCCAAATCCTCTTAGTAGACATTGAATGGATAGTAAGGTGAAGAAGGAGATTAAATTAGTGGACCCAGAACAGAACTACCCTGTTTAAGACATCATGGAAGTTATTTCACTGAGGGAAACCTGAACAACCAAAGCTGAGAGGACACAATAGACCCATAAGGAAAACCCTCAGGGGAAATCTCCAAAGAAGCTGGTTCACCCTAGGTCTTCCAACAATGCCTGTCTTATATGAAAAGCAGGTTTTTTTTTAAAGCAAAGATGCTACATCCTTGAATAAAATTTAGGCTGATTACCTACTAACTACATATATCATAGATACTAATACATACAAGTTGATTCAAAGCAATGCCTGGCATATTGTAAGGGCTCAATAACCATCATATAACATTGTGATTGCATTCATCCTGAGAGAAAATAGGCATAACTGACAATGCCCTAATTAAAGCACCTGCATTTAAGGACCCTGCCTGCTCTCTTTGATATGCACATTTTCATAGACAGATAGGGGAATGCTTGTTCTTTTTTTTCTCAAATAAGGCAAAAATAACTTATATGTCACTATGAGCCTGTGATTCCCACTCTAAGAAAGGAGAGGGAGGGAGGGAGAAAGGAAAGGAGGAAGAGAGAGAGAGAGAGAGAGAGAGAGAAATGTATTCTTAATTTGATCATCCCTATCACTCCATGGTCTTGGCTGTAGGCTATGCATAAGGCCTCTCTCTACCTAGTCCCAAATACTAAGTGACCAACACCCTCTATGGTTTAGGACAGTTCAGGTAAATGATGGGCTGGAGGCTGTATGGATAGTACACATATGTTCTTTGGCTTTATATTTGATGGTACATATGCAAACTTTTGACCTATCACTTTCTCTTAGTCTTGCATGTGCATTTCATTGTGATCAAAGGACCCCAAAAATAGACTAGCACAGAGGAGGCCAAAGGGCCCCTCCAAGTTTGACAGATTCTTGAGCAAAACCTGTGACATTTCCCAAGCAGCTATGGAGCACTGCGTTTCATGACCTGGGGTGTCCGGTGGCATGGGGGTGGGAGTGCTGATTTGTAGCATCTGCCAATTTCTATTCTATAAATTCTTCCAACATAAACAGTTTCAAGCTACCAAGAGCTCACAAATTCCTCAAAATTTAACAATCAGCTCTCATGAGCCAGAATGAACTGGCTCACACCATCTAGTCTCATTTGCCTGTGGCAAAAGAAAATGACACTGTTAGTTGCCTGAATGTTTTCCCTTCCTTCTTTAAAAATAAAATGTCCTTTCTTTCACCTTCATCATTGTGTTCCCAAGGGTAAGCCCACTGCATTATCAAGTAGAAGCATTTTTTCCAGAGCTCAGAGATAACCTATGAAAAGCCTCCCAGAACTTCCTCTACTCAATTCCTTTTGACTTAAAAACAAACAAACACAGCATCCCTATGGCCAAGGCAGAATTTGGCCTGTAACTCTAGGTTCAAGTAGATTCACAAAATTCAAAACAAAATCCATGTATTTGAGGCTTGATCTTCTTTAGTCAGAGGTATAGGAAGTAACACCAGAACATACCTTTGGGACGGATGGTAGGTAGTGTGCACAGGAGAACATGTTGGAGGACACGGCCCCCATCCCTGCTTCCACCTTCTGGTTTGTTCATGCTTTTGTTCATTTCAATGAGCATGGGAGGAAAGAGACAGAAGGGAATCTGGAGAACCTGCTATTGCATATAAATAACATTTTCAATAATCTTGAGAAAAGAGGAAACTGTTCTCTCAAATTGGGAACCCAGTATTCTTTTGAATCTATTTTTATTCTCATCTTTTTTATTAAAAAACAAGGAGCGAGTACGGTTCTTAGAGTTCAGCTCTTGCCCAGGTGACTGCAAATATTTTTCCTTACCTTTTTTCTTTTTCTTTTTCTTTCCTTTTTAAGCTACGACCAACCTCTCGGTACCCAAGCTCTATGCAGGAGTTGAAGATAAGGTTTCGGTGGAGGGGCTCACACCAATGTAGCACGCCAGAGCACAGAGCAGGAATTCCTCCTCATCCTCTCTATTGGGCGGGCACCGCTGGGTTACAGCACAGGGCGCGGCCCTTGGCAATGAGGTGGCGAGCCAAAGGCAACAGCCACCCCGTAGGCCGGTCCACCACGAGGCGCCAGGCGTGGCACAATGTGCACGTCAGGAACGTGCGCGGAGGCACGCTCAGCACCTGCGCCAGTAGTTCCGAGGGCAGAGCGTCCAAGGCTACGGGTGGGTCTCCAGGAGTCTCTGGCGACTGGAATCCTGCAGGTTGAGCGGAAATGGCAGGTCAGGGCAGTCTGGCCTCCTTCCATTTCTCCCAGGATGCAGGGTCCCTATGACTTGATCCTGATCCCACCAGCTTTAATGGACGACAGGGAGACTGCCAGAGCTGCAAAAAACGGGCTCTTAGTTCCAGAGGGTGATTGAGGGCGAAGGGCTTTCCCTCTTGGGCAAAAGATCTTTGGCCAGACCATGACTCCACAGGACTGCTAACCACGGCTTTCATCCCTGGCCTGTGTGCTTGTATACATAAGCACTTTATAGATAAGACCTTAAGTACACTAAAGACGGGCTAGACAATCCACCTGGGATGAAACCATTTCCATCCCATCCGGCTACCTGTCCTAACTCCTCAGAACTTTAGAATTCATGAACTATGCCAATCACTTCACTGAACATTCTTGTCATCTTGCTCTAACTAGAACCCAGCTCTCCTGTGGCTCTTCATAGTAGGTAAATATCCTTGCTCTTTGGTGCTGCTTCCATTCAACTCTCTCTCCATCCTTCCCCAATGTCCCCAGCTAAGTCTTTTCATCATAGTAGATGGTATCCCTCCACCCACACCCACACCTTAGAAACCATCCGATGGCCCAGATCACTATTCCTCACTTCTCCATTATTTTAGCTTCAGGTTGACTGCCACTCCCCCTGATTCCATCTTCATTTTTGAGGATTTCCATATCCAGGAAGGTGATCCTTCCTTCTACCATGCCTGCCTCTCTGACCTGCCCTCCTCTGAGCCCCCCAACCCAAAAATAAATAAATAAATAAATAAAGCTATGACCAACCTGCTTTTGACCAATTAATAGGAAAATGTGAGGGCCAAAACCGGTTTGGCTCAGTGGGTAGAGCGTCAGCCTGCGGACTGAAAGGTCCCGGGTTCGATTCCAGTCTAGGTCATGTACCTTGGTTGCCGGCACATCCCCAGTAGGGGCCGTGCAGGAGGCAGCTGATCGATGTTTCTCTCTCATGGATACTTCTAACTCTATCTGTCTTCTTTCCTCTCTGTAAAAAAAAAAAAATCAATAAAATATATATTTTTTAAAAATAAAAAAAAAATAGGAAAATGTGAGGAAGGTAGGCAGTGGCATTCTTTGTTCACAACTATTGATTGGCTTTAGCTTGTCCTCTAGTTTTTCATATGCCTTCTGAGTATTTGGTGATACAGCTTTTCCATCCTGGAGGCTTAGAGCCATGTTCACCATTACTCCAATATCTAAAATGTCACTTTTGCTCCAAATTACGTTTTATGTGTGTGTTCTTGGACATGAAACATCAGAGCTGCAAAAAACTGTTAAGAGAATTATTAAGCAAGAAAATATCTTGACACTTCCCACACTGACAGTTACACTACAGTGGAGTCATGCAAAGCTTTGGGGTTGTTTCCACTTGGTGGCCAAAACATTCTTAGAAAAGTCACGAGTCTGACATGTTTTGACCAACTCTCCTTCATTTCAAGGAGATAGAACAGATGGCCACTCAACATTAACAAAGAGAATGAAGCACCCTGAAAGAATGCAGGCACAAAAAATACAAAGCATAAAAAACCTTTTGCTATTGACATTTCATTAGAAAGATAAGTCCAAAGTGGAGTCATCTGAAATGAAAATTAGAAATCCCAGTTTGTCTCTGTGAGACCAAGCAATAACTTCATCATTGCCTTCTCTTTTGAAAGCAAGGAAAATAAAACTTTTTCTAGTTCATCACATTGAAGGTGACTTAAAAAAGAAAGAAAAAAACATAGTTCATGAGTTTTACTTTTACGGGCCTTCCTAAAATGACCCAGTTCTTCCTGTGTGCCTTGATCACTCGCCATTTGAGCCCAGGCACGTGCTCTGGCTAGGCCAGTCTTGTCAGTTCCCTTGAACACACACTGCAGTTCCAGCCAGAGTTCACGCTGTTCCCTTCTCATCCCCTGTTTCAATGGTATTCTGAGCTGGTTTGTGCCTGACACCTCCCCCACCTTCGAGGCTCCTGTAATTCATGAAGCCCCGCTTCACCTTCTTCTCTGAACATCTCCCCACCCCACAGATTTTACCTGAACATCACTCCACCCCACAGATATTACCTGTGGCCATCCCCTTGGTTTCACAGCCATACTAGAAGAATCTCTAGGGCAAGAACCAGATTTTAATTTATAATTTTATCTTCCCAAGCGCCTAGCAAAAAGTGGAGTTGATAAGAAGTCCTTAGTGATGTTCTTGCAGTGGGAAGATGAAAACACTAAGGGTCAGAGAGGTTAAAAAGTTTGCCTAAGAACAGAATTTAACAAATGACAAGATCAGTATCCCAATCCACATTATCCAATTTGCAAACCCCTGGTTTCTCCCAAATAAAGCAGATTTATTTTAAAAGTTCTCAAAATGCAATAAATCTGCAGAGTTGGTTTAGGGCCTAACTTTTAGGCAGTTTGACAAAGTAACAATACTAATAATTGTCCTTTATGGAGCCCTTATTATAGACCTGCACTAGACAAAATCCTTACAGCCCTTGTCTGCATCTCTCTTTCCTGCCTCAGCTTTATTGAGGTATAATTCACCATTAAAAATTATATATGTTTAAGGTGTACAGCATAATGTGTTGATATACCTATACATTGTGAAGTGTTTACCACAATCAAGCCAATTAACATATCTATCACCTTACATAGTTATCTTTTTTTCTTTTTTAATGAGAACAATTAAGATGTATTCTCTTAGAAAATTTCAAGAGTACAATACAGTATTGTTACCTAGAGTCATTATGCTGTAAATCAGATCTCCAGAATTTAATTCATCCTGCATATCTGAAACTTTGTACCTTATGACCAACATCTCCCCATTTTCTCCACTCCTTACCCCCTGGTAACCACCATTCTACTCTCTGCTTCTAGGAGTTTGACTTTTTAAAATTCCAATATAAGTGAGATCATGTAGTATTTTTCTGCTCTGTCTGGATTATTTTAGGAGCATAATGTCCTTCAGGCTCATTTATGTTGTCATAATTTTCAATATTTTCTTTTTAAAAATATACTTTATATATAATTTAAAATCTTTATAGATTCATCTGTGATAGACATTTAGGTTGCTTCCACATCATGGCTATTGTGAATAATGCTACAGTGAACATGGAAGTGCATATATCTTTTTGAGATCCAGATTTCTTGTCTTTTGGATATATATCTAGAAATGGAATTGCTGGATTATATGGTAGTTTTATTTTTAACTTTTTGAGGAACCTCCATACTGTTTTCCATAATGGCTGTATCAATTTACATTCCCACCCACCGTATACAAGGATTCTTTTTTCTTCACTTTTGCAACACTTACCTTTTATCTTTTTGACAATAGCCTTTTATCTTGTATGAGGTGATATCACATTTGCATTTCCCTGATGATTAGTGATGTGGAAAACTTTTTATATAATTGTTGGCCATTTTTCTTTTTTGTGAGGGGTGAGGAGGGGGCATTTTTCTTAATAACCACATATCTTACCTGCTCCAGACTTTACTGGCTTGGTCTTCAGTTGCATATGGGAGTTTTCCAGGTTACAAAAAAGATAATGGTCCCAGGATTTCTGAATTCCTTTTGAGCTTAGGTGAAATCTACTTTATGATACTTCTTTTATAGACAATGTAAAAATAGTTCAAATTTTTAGGTGATAATCAGGTTGAGGATAGAAACAAGATTGATAGGAAGCGTGATAGATAATGCTTATAAGATGGATGGATGAAAAAATATGAAAGGATGCTTAAAAAAGAAAAAGCATTTATGAGCCCCCAAATTACACTGCCTAAGCTATTGTCTTCTTTGTTTTACCATAAAGGCAATGCAAATGAATTTTTTATTCTTGTTGAGAGTAGAAGTGAAGAACACAGACTTAGGTATTTGGGCTAAAAATACAAAGAAACCTATTCCAGAAAAGGGAGGGCCTATAATGTTCTCTATGACATCTGAATAGTCATTGTTCAACATACCCAGAGCAATGCTTATTATGATGATAAGATGCTCTTAAGTCTTACCTGCAGGCAGGAGCTGGACCTCATGACCTTTGGAGGCATTATTAGGTCTGCCTGGCTTATTGAAAGAGGCAGGAGAGCACAGTGTAAGGGGAAAATGACTTTCCTGGGTTTAAATCTCAATTGGTTGTGTTTACCTGAGTGAATTATTTAACATCCCTATAAAGCAGGTCTCCCACTCTGTAAGTGGGGAATGAGAACAACACTTATTAGGTTGTAATAAAAGTGCCTGATGCTGGGACCTGCAGGTACCAACCATGTGGACAAATGAAAAATGCCTTTGCCTACAAATTGCAGTGATCCTACATAAACATGGAAGTCTTTGTCTGGCTTAGCACAGCTATCTAAGTCTGATCATTCCCCTCCATACAAGCTGAAAAAAAAAAAGTGCCAGATTCATAGAATCTCTTCAATAACTTGTGGTGGCAGCTGTTAATACTTCTTGTTAACACTATAAAGGTAAAACACCATTGTCAAGCTTGGCCAAGAGAGAGTTGACTGGATTTAACACATGCAAAGGTTGCTCTCCTCTCCTATGGGAATTGTGCTGATCCTAACGCTCAGAAAATGTGGAGGGCAGATGAGAGCTCGGCTGTTAGGGGAGAAATCCTGGCTAGTTTCTGACAATGAACCCATGAGTGCCAGAACAGGTAAGCCAATCTCAGCTTATCTTCCAGGTCCTCTCAGTCCCATTGTCTTTCAGTTTCCTTAATAACATCTTTTAGAGGATAAATTCTGACTCATGTAACTAATCTTAAAATGTCTTCCTCATGTCTTGGAGGTGAAAAGGGACATAGTCCAACTTTCTAGGCTGAAAATAAAAAAAGCAAATTGAACTCATTTACTGACTCTAGTGTCTATATAACAACCAAGTCACCTCTAAGTAAGTCTAAAATAATGATTTCGTATGAGCAGTGCTTTATTGATTACAGCCATCTCAGTACAAATCAATTATTCTATCAAGGATTTCTGCTGTAGGCTGGTGCTGATGAATAAGGCTTCATAAAGTTTTATGAAATGTGTATGAATGCTGAGACAGTAGGCTGAGCAGTTCACTAAATACAGGTAGAAATTTCTACCAGAAGTCTTTGATGCATTCCTCTGTGTCCCAGTGAGGCCAAGGTTGCTAGGTCAGTAAAATTTTGTTCTGCAGACAAAAGAACTCCTTTCCTTCCTGGACTCAAAAATAAAAATACCCAACTGATTCTTCCTAACATATTACTCAAACTCTCAATCTTCAGACAGATAGTATGTGAATTATCTATAACTACAAAATAAGCCACCTAAAACTCTGTGGCTGAACAAAACCATTTATTTAGCTCATCATTCCATAGGTTGGCAATCTGAGCTGGGCTCAGTTAGCTGGTTCTTCTGCTGGCCTCACTCATGCATATGAAGTCAGCTACCAGGTCACTTGGGATTTGTTTGATTTAGGATGAGCTCTGCTGAAACAGCTCATCTTTTTAAGTCTTTTGTTCCTCTCAACCTCCAGCAGGCTAGCTAGTTCAGGCTTGTTAATAGCAGCAGAGCTCCAACAACTATAGGAGGGAGCAAGTGCTAGTGCACAAGCACTTTTCAAGTCTCAATTTGCATAGTTTGCTTTTGTTCCATTAGTCAATGCAAGTTACATGGCCAAACCTAGGGTCAGTATGGGAAGACATGATTCATAGGTGTGCATACAAAGAGGCATGAACAAATCAGGGTCAATTATTCCAACAACTTACCATAGCTGATGAATTTGATTTTCTAGCATAGTTTAAATATACCCCTCTCTTCAGCTAATTTTTGTAGAACCTAGCCTGGAGTTCTTATTTCCCTCTCATTATTAAAATACTATTTTTGTTGGTCTACCATGTAGTAAGCATAATTGGAATAATTTTACTTTTGTTAATATTATCCACACATTAATCCAGCAGGCAGATGTTATTATGTCCACTTCACAAGGAATAGACGAGGGAAATGAGGCTCAAACAGTGAAGTCACTTGTCCAAGGTTGCCTTTATTCTATAGATGGCAGAACTGGGATATGAATCCAATTTCATCCAAAGCCATTTTTTAGGTTCTTAACAGTCTATTTTACAACTACCCATTCCTGTAATCCACTAAATGTTTTTTTAATGATTTGTCATATTTCTTTTTAATTATGAGGCATCAGGTGATTTATTAAAGGGGATAGCAATTACTATGCATTCATTGCCACAGGCAGATCTGTCTGTTTCCAGAAGGTTCTTCCCCAAGGACCATGGAAGCCCAAGGGTGAAGGCAATAAAAAAGACCAGCTCTGCCATCAGGCCTCTTCCAAATTGGGGCAGATGAGCATCTGGGACCCATGGAGGGCCAAACAGCTATGGGTCTTCTGATAGCATTAAAGGATGCTATAGGCCTGCCTGCCTGAGGTTATAACAGGACACTCTGAAAACAGTAAAGAGAGTATATTTTCTCATTTTCCAAGATGTCATCATGCCATGACCTTTGTGGTGGAGTTTAGGATCTGAAGGAAGGGCCCGCACACACATGAAAATGCTATATGAGAAATATGAATTTATAAGGCATTTGGGGGCCAGAGGATGTCTCTTTCAAAGAGCACACTGACCCCTGCTTTTTATTTACTTGAATACACATTTTCCCTTTAGCAATGTATACAGGTATATCAAAGGTAAAGTTTGATAAATAGTAAAAAGATTATTAGATTAAGGAATCGCCTAGCACTACCACTATCTCAACACTTGGTGCTTAGCAAAAGCCCTGCTAATGCCCATAGTCCATTGGCCTCACACATTCCTTGGTGCACTCTCATGATAGTATCAGCAGTGGGTGGCTTCCTGCATCATAACCAGCCTTCTAAAGTCTTCTTGACTTGCAGAGAACTTTGAAGAAATAACCATGACTGGCTAATAGCTTGGAAAGTAAAATTTTATGATCTGCGACTATTCAAATTTCTCATGTGAGAATCCTAATGAACATAAAATTCTAAACTGCCTGTTTCTATCCACAGAAAGGAAGCCACTGTTACATTAGTGCCTCTCTCTAAGTTGAGCCCTTTGGGTATCCCCTCTCTGCTCTGCCTATTCCAGCCTTGTGCTAACAGTAACCTCAGAATTATAAGCCATCAATTTCATGTAAGAGTCTGAAAACCCAGACTGGTTTGATCTATGGGAAATGAGCAGAAACTAGAAACAGAATAAGCCTCCTCTCCTAATTCATTGCACTGACGAGGAGACTTTGATTAGAGCATTGCAGTATATAAGGTATTTAACTTACAGCATTGTATTATATTTTTATTATAGGCCTGGAAAAATGTCAGGAAAGGACAACCACTTGTTTTTGAAGATGAAGGCTAACCTGAATAAACTCAGTGGGTAATTTGCCCAAGATAACTCAATGGATAACTTGGGTAAGAACACAAGCAGGCCTTAAAGCATCATGACTTACGTTTTATTTTGCTTTATATATTCTCTGTGGTTGGCCTTCCTTGGATGCCCTTGGTTCTTGAATAAATGGAGGAAATATTTCTGTAAATTAAGCATGGCATCCTTTGCCTCCCAACTTTAGTTCCTATAACCACTAATATGACCCTCCAAATTTCTGCTGTGGCTATGTGACATATGAGATATTGGACACATGAAAATCAACACAATAATACTGACTTGCTTTTATTCTCAATATTTTTAACAATATTGTTGGATCCCTCTCAAAGAATAAATCACTGAACAAATGGGCCTGAAGAGACTATCCAGTAAAATGTTTTAAGTCCTCATGGATTTATTCCTGAGGCTCTAAAATTTCTGACTTAAAAACCTCCAGTTGTCTTCCTATACATATAGGACAGTTGCCATGTTTGTGAGTTTGGTCCACAAAATCTGCCACCATTATTCATGCAGTTTGTTGTTCATTTCCCTACACATTCAGCTTTGATCAACTGACTCCCCAAAGGTCTTCTCAATTCCTCTTTGTATGAAATGGACTTCCCATTGAGAATTCCCTTTATCCCCCTCTTGGATGAATCCTGGCTATCCTCACAGTAAAGCCCAGCACAAGCCTCCCAACTACTGGTCTACACCAATCAATAACAACTCTGTTTGTCTTACAACTTGAACAAAAACAAACAAACAAACAAACAAAACCCCTGAGAATTATTTTGTATTCTTTTCTCTAACACACCATATTCAGTCCATCCGCAAACCCTTTGGCTCTATCTGGTAGCCCAGCCATTCTCACCATAGCTATTATACCGTGGCTGGTCCAAGCATAAGGCTTCCTCGGGCTTTGTTTGGCATGATTACATACCACATTTTGTGGTAGTTATTTTTTTCTACATTGGGCACTCTTTGATGACAGGGACCATGAAATGTGTTATTATAAGAATTAAACAGCATAAATGTATGTTAAGTGCTTAGGAAAGTACCTAAGGAAAAATCATAGTGACTAAAAATTAAAAATTATAATGAAAAATATGGATATTCTCACCAGAAAAACATGAACTTATTCTCATTCCCAGACTTTGAAATAAAATAAGAGGAGAGTCAGGGCTGTCCCTAGTTCTTGTTGTTAAGGCATTATGAAGGCATCATAGGGCATGGCAGGTCCTGTGCTACATCCAAAGCCTTAAGAATGCTCAGGGCTGGCTCACAGCAACCCTGTCTCATTGCATACAACAATCAACAGTCCTGAGGGGGCCCCTGACAGCCTCATGGCAAACTGACATATAATTGTACTAGCTTCAACGCTAATTTACCAGGTAATGGGATTCAGAGTGCAATGCAGGGAAAGTATGGAAAGGGAACTGCTGTGGGATGAAGCCCATCTTCTACCTAGAGCTGTGCTTGCACATGAGGAGATGCAGACAGCAGAGTTGGCAGCAGAAATGCTGAAACTAGAGCAGCTGAGATAATGGCTCCTCAAATTCATTCATCTCCACCTCCTTCAGGGACTCTTTATCATTTGCTGGAGCACAGCTGGCCTCCCCAGAGATATATTGTTTGTGAGACACAGGGGCAGTCATATGCCAGGCAGCTGGAGAGGGCCAGTCTCCTCTAGACAGGTGTAGTGATGAATTCCTAGGTGTGGGCACACAGACTTATTTACACTGGCTTGGGAAAAGCATAAGCAGGTGCCTGCTGGTGCCTGCACTGCTGGGAGATGTGTGTTTGATGTTCCCTGGCACTGCAGAGAATCACATGGGATGAGGCCACTTGCTACTCCTGTAGCCAGGTCTCACTTCATCTGGCAGGGACCTGCACCAGGTACTATGGGAGGGCTGGGAATCAGATAAATTGCTACCCAACTGCAGGGTGCAGTAGGGGGGAGCTTTGTGATTCCTTTGTGAAATATAAAATTGTCTCTTAAGTTCTCACTATTTCTTCTGCAGGCACACATTGTAGATGCCTTACTGTTTTCTAATGCCTATTTTATATTTGAGCATCAAGAATCAGGCAACCTTACCCTCTCAGAGCCTTTTTTTTTTCCAAGGGAGGGATTATCTGTCTATTCTATTGGGATTTGGGGTTTCTTGTAGAAGTCATTCACTAGTGATGGATCTGCTTCCAAATCCACTCAAGTTGTTGGCAGAATTCATTTCCTTCAAGCTCTAAAACAAGGCTGTTGGCTGAAGGCCACCCTCTGTTTCTAGAGATTTCTTGCCATATGGCCCTTTCCTTAGTCCATACTACACAACATGAAAGCTTGCTTCTTCAAAACCAGCAATGGAGAAAAAGAGCAAGTCATGTAGCAAGACATCCTATGAGTAATATCCCATCACTTTGCCATATTCTATTGGTTAGACCCAAGCCACAGGTCCCACCACATTCACAGGGAGATGATATACAAAGGCCTGAGCACCAAGGTCAAGAATCGTGCTGCCATCCTAAAGTCTGGATATCACAGAAAATAAAAAGAGAAGTTCCAAGTCTGGGAGCCATGAGGATCAAGAAGTCTTGAGATCCAGAAGAAAAGGTCAATTCATGATGCTATTATGTGCTAATCTCTTAGAATTTGCTTACTGTGTTCCCAACCTGCCCCCCCTCCCACCCGAGACATTCTGTAGTGGGACTTTATTTGACAGAGAACAAGCTAAGATTCTGAGAGGTTAAATAACTTTCCACAAGGTTACCCACTGACAGAGGACTAAGCCAGAATTGTTTGTAGAACTTCTAATTCCAAAGCCTGTGTATTCCTGTGGTTATGTTAAAAAGATGGCAGCATAGGTAAACACCTACACTGCTGCCTCGCACAACAATTTCAAAACTACAACTAAAAGACAGAACAGACATCATCCAGAACCACAGAAAAGCTGGCTGAGTGGAAATTCTACAACTAGAAAGAAAGAGAGGGGCTCACAGAGACCCAGAGGAGCTGCAAAAAGCTGAGGTACAGAAAAGCGCATGTGGAGAGAGCAGGTGCTGGAGAACCTGGTTGGCTTTCTCTAGCGGGAGGGAAACAGAGACTCCCAACGGCATTGAACCCCTTATCCTACAACACTAAATCCCAGATCCAGCCAAAACTCATATGGGGGGAGTTTGGACCATGAAAAGGGAGAAGTGCACAGAAATTTAGGGGAGTCTCAAAAGATCAGAAGTCTGGTGGCGCGCACTGCACTGCACGCAGAGGACCGACTGCTGATTGTGCCGCAGGCTTTCAGGAGTGGGCAGGAGACAGACCCTCCCAACTGTGCCACTTCTAACTCCACTAAGCCCCAGTTTCAGGTGAAACTCGGGGGACTCATATGGTCCCTGAGCACAGGGGAGTTGGAGGGGCAGCAGTCTAGAGGCGCTGCGAGAGAGTGCATGCGCGAGCACAGTGACTACTCCAGCCATTACCCAGTCATGTGAGACTCAGGACCCATGGAGGGCAGGGCCAACTGGAAGCAAGGCAGTCTGTTAAGTCCAGAGTCTACCCATCCCAAGCTCAACAGAGAGGCTTTTGCAGTTTTGCAAGTCTGGTATCATAAGGCTGAATCCAACACAGAAGTTCTCCCAGCAGAGTGAAAATGCCAAGACAAGGGAAGAGATCACAAACAAAATAAATGGAGGAAAACAAATGATTGGATATAGAGTTCAAAACCACGCTTATTAGGTTTTTCAAGAATATCCTAGAAAACTTGGATAAAGTTAGCGAGACCCAAGAGGAGATGAAAAAGAACCAACTAGAGATGGAAACAACCAACTAGAAATTAAACATACACTGACTGAAATAAAAAATATTATACAGAGTCCTAACAGCAGACTAGAGAAAGGCAAGAATCAAGTCAAAAATTTGAAATATAAAGAATCAGAAAACACTCAACTGGAAAAGCAAAAAGAAAAAAGAATCCAAAAATGTGAAGAATATGTAAGGAGCCTCTGGGACAGCTTCAAGCGTACCAACATCAGAATTGTGGGGGTGCCAGAAGAAGAGAGAGAGCAAGATACTGAAAACCTATTTAGAGAAATAATGACTGAAAACTTCCCACATCTGGTAAAAGAAATAGACTTACAAGTCCAGGAAGCCCACAGAACCCCATATAAAAGGAATCAAAAGAGGACTACACCAAGACACATCATAATTAAAAGACCAAGAGCAAAAGACAAAGAGAGAATATTAAAAGCAGCAAGAGAAAAAAAGTTAATTACCTACAAGGGAGCACACATATGTTTGTCAGCTTATTTCTCAGTAGACATTATGCAGGCCAGAGTGGAGTGGCAAGAAATATTCAAAGTGATGAATAGCAAGAACCTACAACCAAGAATAATCTATCCAGCAAAGTTATCATTCAGAATTGAAGGGTAGATAAAGAGCTTCACAGATAAGAAAAAGCTAAAGGAGTTCATCAACTCCAAACCAGTATTATATGAAATGCTGAAAGGTACTCTTTAAGAAGAGGAAGAAGAATAAAAAGGTAAAGATAAAAATTATGAACAACAAATACCTAACAACAAGTGAATCTAAAAATCAAGTGAATTAAAAACCTGATGAACAGAATAAACTGGTGAATATAATAGAATCAGGGGCATAGAAAGGGAGTAGACTGACAATTCTCAGGGGGAAAAGGGTAAGGGTGGTGCAGGGAGAGACTGGATAAAAATCATACAGCTATGGATGAGGACAGTGAGGGGAGTGGGTAAGGGCAGAGGGAGGGGTGAGAGCCAGCCAGGTGGAGGGGAGCTATGGGAGGAAAAAAGAGAAACAAATGTGATAATCTGAACAATAAAGACTTATTTAAAAAAAAAGAGTTATGGTAAATGCTGTCATCACAGGAAACTGTCTTCCAATTAATTTAAATGGGAGGCCAGTGTCAGACAGGGACAAATATTGTGTATGTGCAAGTCAACATTTATTAAATTGCCAGTGTGTGTGATATATAATGGTTGGTCAGTCAGTCAGATGGACATGCAGTTGGTCATTTAGCCTTTTATATATATAGACTAGGAGCTAAATGCATGAATTTGGGCACCTTGAAAGGAACTGTGGGCTACAAGGCTGTGGTGGACACAGGGGCGAGTCTCAGTCCATCCTTCATACCACTACCTGGCCCCTCTCACTGCCTCTGCTCCTACACATTGAGGGCAATGGCCTCACTCATACCTGCAGATGGCGTGGAGTGATTGGGGCTGGTGCCAGCAATGGGTGCAAGTGGAGGCTGCTGCCCTGATCAGCTCTCAGGAGCAGGGAGAGGTGAATAAGCCCTCAGGGGTAATCGGGACTGGCAGCTGCCACTCCCACCTGCTGATGGCACTGAGCAATCAGGGCTGACAGCAGGTGCAAGCAGCAGTTTTGGCTCTGGCAGCAGGTGTGAGCAGGGGCAGTATCAGCAGCAGGTACAAGTACCAGGCAGGACTGCAGCATGCAGGAGGAAAGAATTTTCAGTAACCACCAGAAGCTTGCCTAATGACAGTGACTGGTGACCCACCTTGGTCTGGTGCCCCTATTCATCTGCTCTGCCATCTTTCCATGACCAATGGCCGCCATGTTTTTCACTCTTCTGCCTGCTGTCTAAGCCCACCATGTTCTGTACGTGCGCCCCCTGGTGGTTCGCGTACATCATAGCAACTGGTTTTTCCACTGTTCAGTCTATTTGCATAATAGGGTTTTATATAAAGAGATTTTTAAAGACAGATGGCCCTGCCTGGGTGGCTCAGTTGGTTGGAGCATTATTCTGTACACAAAAAGGTGTGGGTTCCATTTCTGGTCAGGGAACATACCTGGATTGCAGGTGTGATCCCCAGGGGAATCACCTATGGTTTAATGTTTCTCTCTCACCTCTCTCTCTCTCTCTCTCTCTCTCTCTCTCTCTCTCTCTCTCTATTTGTATCTCTCTGTCTCTCTCTCTCTCACCTTTACTTTCTTCTTAAAATCAATAAAAATATTCTTGGGTGAGGATTAAAAAGATATATATATATATATAATAATACTGTTATGAACATAGAGGTAGGTATATATATTACATAACTAGAGGTCCAGTGCACAAAATTCATGAATGGGCGGGGGGGGTGTCCCTCAGCCCAGCCTGCACTCTCTTCAATCTGGGACCCCTCTAGGGACATCCTTCTCACAATGCAGGACTTCTGGATCCCAAGTATTCACCAGCCTGCTTCCGGATTGCCCCTAATCACTTCTGCCTGTCAGCCTAATCACCCCCTAACCACTCCCCTGCCAGTCTGTTTTTCCCATAACTTCCCTCCCCTGCAGGCTTGGTCACCTCTAACTGCCCTCCCAGGCAGGCTTGATCACCCCCAAATGCCCTCCCTTGCAGAGCTGATCCCTCCCAACTGCCTTCCACTGCTGGCCATCTTGTAGTGGCCATCTTATGTCCAGTGATGGTCAATCTGCATATTACTCTTATATTAGATAGGATAGAAGCCTGGTGCATGGGTGGGGGCCAGCTAGTTTGCCCTGAAAGGTGTCTCAGATTAGGGTGGGGGTTCCCTTGGGATGTGAGGTGGACTGTGCAAGGGGCCTGTGGTGGTTTGCAGGCTGGCCATACCCCCTGGCGACCCAAATGGAGGCTCTGGTATCTGGGATTTATTATCTTTTACAATCGAAAGCAGAGCCAAGCCTCCTGCTCACTCAGTGGCAGCAGCTATTTTTGTTGGGATTTATTAATCTTTTATAATTGAAACTTTGTAGCCTTAAACGGAGGCCAAGACAGTCCAGGGTTGCAGAAGCTTGGCTTCTTCCATCACCAGGGGAAAGCCTAGCCTTCTGCTCTCTCCAGCTTCATGGCTGTCGCCATTTTTGTTGGAATTTATTTGTCTTCTATAATTGAAACTTTGAAGCCTTGATTGGAGGCCTGGGCCCACAAGGGTATGTGGAAAGCTTGGCTTCTTCCATCGCCAGGGAATCCCAAGGCTCCCTCCTGCTCTCTCCATGGCCACAGCCATCTTGGTTGGGGTCAATTTGCTTACTCAATCCTGATTGGCTGTTGGGTATGGGTGGTGGATGTAGCAGAGTGATGGTTAATTTGAATATTACTCTTTTATTAGATAAGATAGGTGGGATTGGAAACAGCCCAAGTGCCCATCAGTAGGTGAATGGATAAAAAACAAAGGGGGTTACATTTACACTATGGAATACTATGCAGATATACAAAGAGAAGGATTATTACCCTTTGAGACTGCATGGAAGGACTTGGAGATGATTATGCAAGGCAAAATAACCCAGTCAGAGAAAGACAAATGTCACATGATCTCACCCATATGTAGAATCTAATGAACACAATAAAGTGATAAATAAAATAGAACGTGAGGCATGGAACAGTCTGACAACTCTCAAGGGAATTAGTAGAAATTAAAAATATTATATGCATAAATCCATTGCCCATAAACACAGACAATAGTATGGTGAAGACCTGGAGCAGAGCGAGAAACAGGTGCAAGGGGCAAAAAAAAAAAAAGGGACATCTGTAACACTTTCACCAATAAAGATTTTAAAAATTGATGAATGGGAAAGAAATTTGAAGTGTAGAAATATACAATTTTACAAATCCATGTGCTTATGTTAGAGAGTAGAAATTTTTGAGCATGTTTTCTCTGAGTTGACTTAGCCTTGAACCCAGCTGCACCTCACAAAATAGCCTTGCAAGATACAACACTGTCAGCTTTCTAAACAGGATGACACTGTAAATAACATGGTCGTCAATAATATGACCCTGATTAAAAACTGTTTTGTCTTAAATTGCTTGCTCTACAAAAATAAGATATGATAAATGTGCTTAAAAGCAGTCCTGCACAAAGGATCGCTATTGCCCTCTAGACTCCCTGAATGGAGAAAGGCAGAGCAGTCACCAGACAGCTAATAAAGACACCCTAAATTTTAATTTGGTCTGGACTCCAGTGGTCGCTCACTCATGTTCGCTCCACAACACTTATTATTAGCATTAGGATATTTTCTGAGATTGCTAATTAATATTTGCTTAAATAGACCATAAGTGTGAAAAATTCTATTTACAAATTTTTAGAGTATTTTCAATAGTATGTCTGAGTGAAATGGAGGGCAGACATCTCTAATTTCTAAGTGCTACTCAGGAAGCTTTTTGATGCATTTATAGTTGAAATATAAAATGATATAAGAACTATTTGGCAGCTTCTGATACAATATATATTCTATATACCATATGATCCAACAATTTACTATTAAAAATATTTACCCAAAAGCAATAAAGAAATATGTTCAGGAAAAGAATTGTATAGGAATTTTCATAGAAGCCTTAGGAAAAACGATGCCAAACTGTAAACAATTTAAATGTCCATCAATAGGATTATAGGTAAATACATTGTTGTATATTCATGTAGTGGCATACCATTCAGCAATTTAAAAAATAAATGAACTTCTACAAAAATAAAATTGGATTTCACCAAAATTATATTGAGCAAAAGCCAGACCCAAGGTAGTATACACTGCATAGGAAAAACTAAATTAATTTACTGTGAGAGAAGTTAAAATTATCCAGGGAAGAGGACAATTAGCTGGGAAGAAGCATAAAGTGACTTTCTGGAGTGACAAAATGGTTCTTTATTTTACTTTGGCTGGTGGCAATGTGATTGTTTAGAATAATCCAAATGCATCAGTTAAACATTTATAAGCTAACACATTTTATTATTTATAACTTATAACTTATTATTTATAACTCACATGATTAACAGTTGTTATCTCAGATAATTCTGTGCAGTCATACTTAACACATTGTGGACGAGAATTCTTGCTTCATATTATACAGTGTTTTACAAAGTATCATATTTTATATATTAGCTTGTAAGAACATGTAATAAATAACTTCCAAATGCAATGGGTATTTAATTTTAAAGCGTGCCTTTAACATTTATGTAAAACATTTTTTGTGCTCATTCAATAGCAACTTACCTGGCCACTGGGTAAAGCTAGCAATAAAACTACAGGTCTGTAATGTGTTAAGAAACACTGATTTCACCTAAGAATTAATTTTTCCTTAAGTTTTAGGAATATCCTATGTAAAAATTGCTTTCACCAACATTTTTCCATGTCTATAATAATGGGCTCTCAGCAGAATGAGCCTCAACAGCTTTATGGGAGCACTGCTTTGAAGAATAAGTGGCATATTAATTAATTTCTAATTTTACTCAGAAATAATTTACATTCCTTACTATATATTTTAAGGCATACAGCATGATAATTTGATAATATACATTGTGAAATGATTACCACAATAGTTTCAGCTAATATTCATCTCTCAAGATACAATAAAAAGGAAGAAGAGAAACAAAGCCCACGGTAGTCAGCACACAGGAGGCGACACGCTGGAGTAGGTAACCAAAGTAAGTTTAAACATCTTTACCTGGGAACCAGGAAAAAGGCAGCAGAAAAGACAGACATATCTGGAGCCTTGTCGCTGGGCAGACAAAGAGAAAGTAGCTGAGAGTCGCACTGGGAGTGTTTGTTGGCAAGTTAAGACTCAGTTATCCTCTAGGAGGAGGTGGGGGATTGCTGGATGGGGCTCCCCTGACCAGGCAGCCCCACTGCCACAGGGTTTTTGTCCCCCGGAGTCACCAGTATGAATGTGGAGACCAAGCCATCTTGCAGGGGGAAGTGGATGTCTATGGCACTCTGAAAACTACAGCTGCAGCACACACCAAACAGCCGGGGGATCCAGAACACCACTATCCAATCGGCACCGCTCTCCAGAGGAGCTCCACATGCCACACAGAAAGGTCAGATTTTGCCTGGAATAAGAGCCTTGTGTGTTGTACCTGGTCGTGTTGTAGTTTGTGCCTTTAAATCAACGTAGGAGAGAGAACTACATAACCAGATACCCAGAGAAGAAGACTATGGGCAGATGAAGAAATAGTCCGCATATGACAGAAAAGCAGGTATCACCAGAAAAGGAAGTAAACAAAATAGAAGAAGAAAGAAGCCAGCCAGAGAAAGAGTTCAGAGAAATGGTCATAAGGTGGCTGAAAAGAATGGAAGACAAAATCAACAATATGAGTAAGAGCCAAGAGGAAATGAAGAAGAGCCAAGAGGAAATGAAGAAGAAGCAAGAAGAAATGAAGATTAATCAAGAAGAAATGAAAAATGACATCACTGCCATAAAGAACTCAATAGAAAGCATCAAAAGTAGACTAGAAGAAGCAGAGGACCACATCAGTGAGCTAGAAGACAAGGTAGAAAAAAAGAGCCAAGTACAGCAGCTACTAGAAAAAAAATTAAAAAGCAATAGGAGAGCCTAAGGGAACTTTGGGATAACAGAAAACAAAACAACATCCACATAATTGGGGTTCCAGAAAGAGTGGAAACTGAGCAAGGAATAGAAAACCTGTTTGAAGAAATAATAACAGAAAACTTCCTTGATACAGGAAAGAAAAAAACACACAAATCCAAGAAGCTCACAGAGTTCCAAGCAAACTGAACCTCAAAAAACCAACACCAGGAAGACAGAAAATGGCGGCGGAGTAGACAGACGCGTCTGGATCTTTGTCGCTGGGCAGAGGCAGAGAGAGCGGCTGAGAGTTGCATTGGGAGTGTTTGTTGGCAAGCTAGGAGTCAGTTATCCTCCAGGAGAAGGCGGGGAACTGCTGGAAGGGGCTCTCCCGGCCAGGCAGCCCCACTGCCACGGGGTTTTTGTCGGCCAGAGCCGCCAGAGCCTCCAGCGCAAACGCGGAGCCCGAGCCATCTTGCAGTGGGATGTGGATGTCTGCGGCGGTCTGTGGCCTGCGGCTGGGCACCCATCCAGCAACCAGGGACCCGGGACCCAGAACTCTGCTCTCCAATTGGCGCAGACACGCGGCGGAATCAGAGATCCACAGAGCACATGGAAAGGTCAGATTGCACCAGACTTAAGGGGGAGGTGGATGTCTGCCGAGGTCTGAAAGCTGCGGCTGACGGAGGCACCCACAGAGCAGCCAGGACCCAGAGCTCGGCTTCCCAGGCGGCACAGACGCTCAGGCGGAGGATTCAGAGATCCACACGGCACACGGAAGGGACAGATTTCGTCTGGGTCAGGGTGAGGTCTCCTACCCCCACAGGGCAGAGACGCGCACTGTGGGAGCCGGGCTGCGGGAAAGCTGCCTCTGGAGAGGTCCGCAGAGGTGGTCAGGGCGTGATCCCTGAGTGTGAAGGCAAACCCTCTGAGCTGTTGACAGAGGGGAGCTCTGGAAAACAACTCTTTTTTTTTTTTTCTGGGGCAGAGGGACAGCCTGGGAGTTATTACAGTGTCCCAGCTGCAAAACCCCCACAAACTGGTTTTGAGAACCACAGAGTAGCAGGATCAGAGCACAGCCTAGAGAGGTCCTGTGCTTTGTCTCAGAGATCAATACCGAAACACTGCCACCCAATGGATGACACACAAATTGACTCTCGCATAACCACAAAAGAATAAAGAGATTAAAACACCAAGAGGGGAACACAGGGAACTGCAATACCTCCCCTACTGGGAAACAGGAGTGCCAAGCAGAATAATAGCGGAAGTGAAGGACATTCTATTTTTCTTCTTTTTTTTATTTTTCCTTTTTTCTTTTTTTTAATTTTTAATTTTTTATTTTTCATTTTCACATATTTTAATTAAAAGAATATTTTTCTTTCTGCCTCAATTGATTTTACCTTAATAATTATTACATTTTTGTTTTAAACTAGTATTATTAATTACCACTAGTACTTTACCGTTTTGGGGAAAAAAAAGTGTCATTTTGTTTTCTCTTTATTTTATTTCGGGATTAGAGTTCTACATTCTATTTTCATCTTTCCTTTAGCATAATTTTACTTCAACTCAACTCTACCTTTATGCTAACACTTTCCTCCTAACTTTCCCATTTTGTTGTCTTATTTCTCTTTCCCTTTTCCAACTTTAGATTCTCTCTATTTTTCTCTTTACCTGGTTAAAATTTCACCCCATTTATATTTCTAATTTCAAATCCCCTACTTCAAGTCCACACAAACCTTTCTCCTTTTGTCTTCACTAGCCAAAAAGTTGTTTTTTCTCTATGTCCTTTTGTTGCTATTTGCCTGAAAAGTGATTATATCGATTTTTTGAAATTTTTTTGTGATATTGTTTTAGTTTATTCTACTTGTTTTATTTTGCTTTTTGCTTGCTCTGTTTTCTACCTCTCTTTTCCCTCACCTCCCTAGATACCAGTTGCTATTTGCAATTTGCCTTAATCTCTAGGTACTGGTTGCTGGCCTTTATTGGGATTAGTGACTGTTCTATTGGAGTTGTCTCCTGACATCTATATTTTGTTCCTCTTTTCTCTCATACACTTTCCTTTCTCTCTGACTTTTTTCTCTTCCTCTTTCCTACTCCTTTTTCTCCTTTTTATTTTCTTATTTTATTTTATTTTATTGTTCATTTATTTATCTTTTTTTTTCTCACTCTCCCAATTTGATTTTGGCACTTCTTTCTTTTCTTTTTACCTCATTTTCCTCTTGTTCTTTCTCTATTTATCCCTAATTTGTCCTTCATTGGTGGTCACCTTATTTGTGATTATTAACATTTTGAATACATTTCTACTCAGTGCCTTGTGTGCTGTACCTGGTCGTGTTGTAGTTTGTGCCTTTCAATCAACGTAGGAGAGAGAACTACATAACCAGACACCCGGAGAAGAAAGACCATGGGCAGAAAAAGAAACAGCCCACATAACACAGAAAGGCAGGTTTCACCAGAAAAGAAAGTAAATGAAATAGAACCACAAATAAGCCTACCAGAGAAAGAGTTCAGAGAAATTATCATAATGTGGTTGAAAAGAATGGAAGACAAATTTGACAATATGAATAAGAGCCAAGAGGAAATGAAGAAGAACCTAGACAAGGTGAAGAAGCACCAAGAAGAAATGCAGAAGAACCTAGAGGAGGTGCAGAGAAAACAAGAAGAAATGAAAAATGACATCACTGCTCTAAAGAACTCAATAGAAAGCATCAAAAGTAGACTAGAAGAAGCAGAGGACCGCATCAGTGAGCTAGAAGACATGGTAGGAAAAAATAACCAAGTACAGCAGCTTCTAGAAAAAAAGTTAAAAAGCAAGAGGAGAGTCTAAGGGAACTTTGGGATAACATGAAACAAAATAACATCCGCATAATTGGGGTTCCAGAAAGAGTGGAAACTGAACAAGGATTAGAGAACATGTTTGAAGAAATAATGACAGAAAATTTCCCCAATATAGAAAACAAAAAAACCACACAAATCCAAGAAGCTCACAGAGTCCCAAGCAACATGAACCCTAACAAACCGACACTGAGGCACATTATAATTAAATTGGCAAACACCGTCGACAAAGTAAGAATCTTAAAAGCAGCCAGAGAGAAACAGAAAGTTACTTACAAAGGAACCCATATAAGACTAGCTACTGACATCTCAACAGAAACTCGTCAGGCCAGATGGGAATGGAATGAAATATACAAAGTCATGCAAAGGAAGGGTCTGAATCCAAGAATACTGTACCCTGCAAGACTCTCAATCAAAATTGAAGGTGAAATCAAAAGCTTCATAGACAAAAAAGGACTAAGGGAATATATTACCTCCAAACCAGCAATGCAAGAAATGTTAAAGGGTCTGCTGTAATAAAAAGAAAGAGGAAGCGAAGAAGGAACTCGAGGGTAAGGACTAAAAATGGCAATAGATACCTACTTATCAATAATAACTTTAAATGTAAACGTATTAAATGATCCAATCAAAAGACATAGGGTAACCGATTGGATAAGAAAACATGATCCATATATCTGCTGTCTGCAAGAAACCCACCTCAGGAAAAGAAATGCACACAGATTGAGGGTGAAGGGATGGAACATGGTATTTCAGGCAAATGGAAATGAAAAAAAAGCTGGTGTTGCAATACTTATAGCTGACAAATTAGATCTCAAAGTGAAGGACATAACAAGAGATAAAGAAGGCCACTTCATAATACTAAAGGGAACAATCCAACAAGAAGAAATAACTCTGCTAAACATATATGCAACCAATATAGGAGCATCTAAATACATAAAAAATCTCTTGGAGGATATTAAGGGAGAGATTGACAGCAATACAATCATAGTAGGAGACTTTAATACCCCACTGTCACCACTGGACAAATCCTCTAAACAAAAAATCAACAAAGAAACGTCAATCCTAAATGACTCACTAGACCAGATGGAATTAATTGACATCTTCAGAACTTTCACCACAAAGCCACAGAATATACATTCTTCTCCAGTGCACATGGGTCATTTTCAAAGATAGATCATATGTTGGGTCATAAGAAAAGTCTTTTCAAATTCAAGAAGATAGAAATCATATCAAGCATTTTCTCAGACCACAGTGGCATAAAACTGGAAATCAACTATAATAAAAACAATAGAAAGAAATCAAACACATGGAGGCTAAACAGCATGATATTAAACAAAGACTGGGTAACCTGAGATCAAGGAAGTAATCAAAAACATCATGGCAACAAATGACAATGACAACACAACAATACAAAATTTATGGGACACAGTGAAAGCAGTCTTGAGAGGGAAGTTCATAGCCCTACAAGCCTACTGCAAAAAACAAAAACAATTGCAATAAATTACCTAAACCTACAACTCAAAGAGCTAGAACGAGAGCAACAAGAAAAGCCCAGTGTACTCAGAAGGAAGGAAATAGCGAAGATCAGAGCGGAGATAAACAACCTAGAGACCAAAGAAACAATTCAAAAAATCAACAAAACAAAGAGCTGGTTCTTTGAAAGGATAAAAAAGATTGATGGACCCCTAGCCAGGCTCACCAAGAAGCAAAGAGAGAAGACCGAAATAAACAAAATCAGAAATGAAAGAGGAGAAATAACAACAGACCCTGTGGAAATACAAAGGATTGTTTAAAAATATTATGAACAACTCTATTCCAAAAAATTGGACAACCTGCAAGAAATGGACATTTTCGTAGAAAAATATAACCTCCCAAAACTCAATCAGGAGGAAGCCAAACATCTCAATAGTCCAATAACTATGGAAGAAATTGAAGCAGTAATCAAAAAGCTTCCAGCAAATAAAAGCCCGGGTCCAGATGGCTACACAGGAGAGTTTTACCAAACATTCAAGGAAGAATTAAAACCTATCCTCCTCAGACTATTCAAAAACATTCAAGAAGAAGGAATACTACCAAACACCTTCTATGAAGCCAGCATCACCCTAATACCAAAACTAGATAAAGACAACACAATGAAAGAGAATTATAGGCCAATATCTCTCATGAACATAGATGCCAAAATCCTAAACAAAATTCTAGCAAACCAGATCCAGCAGTACATCAGAAAGATCATACACCATGACCAAGCAGGATTCATCCAGGAAGGCAGGGATTGTTCAATATCCGCAAATCAATAAATGTGATACATCACATAAACAAATTGAGAGATAAAAATCACATAGTCATATCAATTGATGCAGAAAAAGCATTTGACAAAATCCAACATCCTTTCTTGATAAAAACTCTCAGCAAAGTGGGAATAGAAGGATCATACCTCAACATCATAAAAGCCATATATGATAAACCCACAGCTAACATCATACTCAATGGGCAAAAACTAAAACCATTTCCCCTAAGAACAGGAACAAGACAGGGATGCCCACTCTCACCTCTCCTGTTCGACATAGTACTGGAAGTATTAGCCATTGCAATTAGACAAGAAGAAGAAATAAAAGGCATCCAAATTGGAAAAGAAGAAGTAAAGCTGTCCTTATTTGCAGATGACATGATATTGTACATAAAAAACCCAAAGGACTCCATTCCAAAACTAATTAACTCAATTAATGAATTCGGCAATGTAGCAGGATACAAAATAATGCTAAGAAGTCTGTGGCATTTGTATACACTAACAGTGTTATTATAGAAAAAGAAACTAAAAAAGCAATCCCATTTACCATCGCACCAAAAAAATTAAGATACCTATGAATAAACCTAACTAAAGAGGTAAAAAACCTTTATGCAGAAAACTACAGGACAGTGAAAAAAGAGATAGAGGAAGATGTTAACAGATGGAAGAGCATATTATGCTCATGGATTGGGAGAATCAACATCATTAAAATGTCCATACTACCCAAAGCAATCTACAGATTCAACACACTACCCATTAAAATACCAACGACATATTTCACAGACCTAGAAAGAATTCTTCATAGATTCATCTGGAACAACAAAAGACCACCGATAGCTACAGGAATTCTGAGAAAAAAGAGTAAAGTAGGTGGGATCTCAATACCAGACTTCAAGCTATACTACAAAGCAACTGTTCTCAAAACAGCCTGGTACGGCACAAGAACAGACATATAGACCAATGGAATAGAATAGAGAACCCAGATATCCACCCAAACCACTATGCTCAATTAATATTTGACAAAGGAGGCATGAACATTCAATGGAGCCAAGACAGCCTCTTCAATAAATGGTGTTGGGAAAATTGGACAGATACATGCAAAAAATTGAAACTGGACCACCAACTTACACCAAATACAAAAATAAACTCAAAATGGATACAGGACTTAAACATTAGAAGGGAAACCATAAAAATACTAGAGGAATCCACAGGAGCACAATCTCAGATATATGCCGAAAGAACTTCTTCACTGATACTGCTCCAAAGGCAATGGAAGCTAAAGAAAAAATAAACAAATGGGACTACATCAAAATAAAAAGCTTTTCCACAGCAAAAGAAACCATCAGCAAAACAACAAGAAAGATCAATGCATGGGAGAACATATTTGCAAAGGCTATCACTGATAAAGATTTAATCTCCAAAATCTACAGCCAACTTATACAACTTAATAAAAGGAAGATAAATGATCCAATAAAAAAATGGGCAACGGACCTCAATAGAACCTTTTCAAAAGACAACAGAAGGAAGGCCAAGAGACACATGAAAACATGTTCAAAATCATTAATCATCCAAGAGATGCAAATCAAAATAACAATGCGATACCATCTTACACCTGTCAGAATAGCAATCATCAACAAATCAACAAACGACAAGTGTTGGCGAGGATGCGGAGAAAAAGGAACCCTTGTGCACTGTTGGTGGGAATGCAGATTGGTGCAGCCACTGTGGAGAACAGTATGGAGTTTCCTCAAAATCTAAAAATGGATCTCCCATTTGATCCTGTAATCCCACTCTTAGGAATTTATCCTAAGAAATTACAAACACCAATCAGAAAGGATTTATGCACCCCTATGTTCATAGCAGCATAATTTACAATAGCCACAATTTGGAAACAGCCTAGGTGCCCGTCAGCAGATGAGTGGATCAGAAAACTGTGGTACAACTACACAATGGAATTCTATGCTGCCATTAAAAAGAAGGAATTCTTACCATTTGCAGCAACCTGGTTGGAACTGGAGAGCCTTATGCTTAGTGAAATAAGCCAGTCAATGAAGGAGAAGCTTCACATGATCGCACTCATTGGGGGATAATAAAGAACATTATAAACTGATGAACAAAAGGATAGATACAGAGACAGTAAAGCTTCAAACAGACTGTGAAATTACAGCAGGAAGATTAAAGTTAGGTGAGGTAGATGAGAGATCAATCAAAGGACATTTATGCATGCATATAAGCATAACCAATGAACATAGACACTGAGGGTTTGGGGTATGCCTGGGAGGGAGCGGGGGCAATGGGGAGATATGTATAAAAAATTAAAATAAATAAATAAATAAATAAATAAATAAATAAATAAATAAAACCAACACCAAGTCACATCATAATTAAATTGGCAAACACCAATGACAAACTAAGAATCTTAAAAGTGGCCAGAGAAAACAGAAAGTCACCTACAGAGGAACACCCATCAGACTAGCAACTGATTTCTCATCAGGCCAGATGGGAATGGAATGAAATATAGAAAGTCATGCAAAGGAAGAGTCTGAATCCAAGAATACTGTACCCAACAATTCTTTCAAACAAAATTGAAGATGAAATCAGGAGCTTCACAGACTAAAAAGACTAAGGGAATATATTACCACCAAACCAGCAATGCAAGAAATGTTAAACGGTCTGCTGTAAAAATAAAATAAAATAAAATAAAATAAAATAAAATAAAATAAAATAAAA
>JAAGEH010000006.1:17838830-17868000 GCA_011751065.1 Lasiurus cinereus | reverse complement strand
AATAAAATAAAATAAAATAAAATAAAATAAAATAAAATAAAATAAAAGGAAGCGAAGAATGACCTTGGAGATAAAGACTAAAAATGGCAACAGGTAAGTACCTATCAATAATAACTTTAAATGTAAACGGATTAAATGTTCCAATCAAAAGACATAGGGTAACCAATTGGATAAGAAAACATGATCCATATATTTGCTCTCTACAAGAAAATCAACTCAGAAAAAGAGATGCACACAGATTGAGGGTGAAGGGATGGAAGATGATAATTCAGGCAAATGGAAATGAAAAATAAACTGGGGTTGCAATACTTACATCTGACAAATTAGATCTCAAAGTGAAGAACATAACAAGAGATAAAGAAGGCCACTTCATAATACTAAAGGGGACAATCCAACATGAAGAAATAACTCTGGTAAACATATACGCACGCAATATAGGAGCACCTAAATACATAAAAAAAACTCCTAGAGGATATTAAGGGAGAGATTGACAGCAATACAATCATAGTAGGAGACTTTAATACCCCACTGTCACCACTGGACAAATCCTCTAAACAAAAAATCAACAAAGAAACGTCAATCCTAAATGACTCACTAGACCAGATGGAATTAATTGACATCTTCAGAATATTTCACTCCAAAGCCATAGAATATACATTCTTCTCCAGTACCATGGATCATTTTCAAACATAGACCATATGTTGGGTCACAGGAAAAGTCTCTTCAAATTCAAGAAGATAGAAATCATATCAAGCATTTTCTCAGATAACAGAGGCATAAAACTGGAAATCAACTAAAATAAAAACAATACAAATAAATCAAACACATGGAGACTAAACAGCATCCTATTAAACAATGACTAGGTAACCTGATAGATCAAGGAAGAAATATAAAACATCATGGTGTCGAAACTGGTTTGGCTCAGTGGATAGAGTGTCGGCCTGTGGACTGAGGGGTCCCAAGTTCAGTTCCAGTCAAGAGCATGTATCTTGGTTGTGGGCACATCTCCAGTAAGCTGATCAATGTCTCTTATCAATGTTTCTAACTCTCTATCCCTCTCCCTTCCTCTCTGTAAAAAAAATCAATAAAATATATATTTAAAAAAAAAACATCATGGCAACAAATGACAATGACAACACAACAATACAAAATTTATGGGACACAGTGAAAGCAGTCTTGAGAGGGAAGTTCATAGCTCTACAAGTCTATTGCAAAAAACAGGAAACAATGGTAATAAATTAGCTAACCCTACAAATCAAAGGGCTCGAAAAGGAGCAACAAGAAAAGCCCACTGTATGCAGAAGGAAGGAAATAGTAAAGATCAGAGCGGAGATAAACAACATGGAGACCAAAGAAACAATTCAAAAGATCAACAAAACAAAGATCTGGTTCTTTGAAAGAATAAACAAGATTGATAGACCAATAGCCAGGCTCACCAAGAAGCAAAGAGAGAAGACCCAAATAAAGAAAATCAGAAATGAAAGCGGAGAAATAACAACAGACCTCACCAAAATACAAAGGATTGTTAAAAAATACTATGAACAACTCTATTCCAAAAAAATTGGACAACCTGCAAGACATGGACATATTCCTAGAAAAATATGACCTTCCAAAACTCAAGCAGGAAGAATCTAAATATCTCAATAGCCCAATAACTATGAAAGAAATTGAAGCAGTCATCAAAAAGCTTCCAGTAAACAAAAGCCCAGGACCAGATGGCCACACAGGAGAGGTTTACTAAGCATTCAAGGAAGAATTAAAACCTATCCTCCTCAGACTATTCAAAAATATTCAAGAAGAAGGAACACTTCCAAACACCTTCTATGAAGCCAGCATCACCCTAATACCAAAACCAGATGAAGACAAAACAATGAAAGAGAATTTTAGGCCAATATCTCTCATGGACATAGATGCCAAAATCCTCAACAAAATTCTAGCAAATGAGATCCAGTTGTACATCAGAAAGATCATACACCATGACCAAGTAGGATTCATCCCAGGAATGCAAGAATGGTACAATATCTGCAAATCAATAAACGTGATACATCTAGGATTCATCCCAGGAATGCAAGGATGGTACAATATCTGCAAATCAATAAATGTGATACATCACATAAACAAATTGAGAGATAAAAATCACATAGTCATATCAATTCTTGTAGAAATAGAATTTGACAAAATCCAACACACTTTCTTGATAAAAACTCTCAGCAAAGTGGGAATAGAAGGATCATACCTCAACATCATAAAAGCCATATATGATAAACCCACAGCTAACATCATACTCAGTGGGCAAATACTAAAACCATTTCCTCTAAGAACAGGAACAAAACAGGGATGCCCACTTTCACCTCTCCTGTTCGACATGGTACTAGAAGTATTAGCCATTGCAATTAGACAAGGAGAAGAAATAAAAGGCATCCAAATTGGAAAAGAAGAAGTAAAGCTGTCCTTATTTGCAGATGACATGATACTGTATATAAAAAAACCGAAGGACTCCATCCCAAAAATAATAGATTTAATAAATGAATTCGGCAATGTAGCAGGATACAAAGTTAATGCCAAGAAATCTGTGGCATTTCTATACACTAATAGTGAAATTACAGAAAGAGAGACTAACAAAGCAATCCCATTTACCATCGCATCAAAAAAATTAAGATACCTAGGAATAAACCTAAGAAGGTAAAAGACCTATATGCAGAAAACTACAGGACACTGAAAAAAGAAATAGAGGAAGACATAAACAGATGAAAGAGCATACCATGCTCATGGATTGGGAGATTCAGCATCATTAAAATGTCCATACTACCCAAAGCAATCTATAGATTCAATGCACTACCCATTAAAATACCAACGACATATTTCACAGACCTAGAAAGAACTCTTCAAAGATTCATCTGGAACAAAAAAAGACCCCGAATAGCCACAGCAATCCTGAGAAAGAAGAATAAAGTAGGTGGGATCTCAATACCAGATTTCAAGCTATATTACAAAGTAACTGTTCTCAAAACAGCCTGGTACGGCACAAGAACAGACATATAGAACAATGGAATAGAATAGAGAGCCCAGATATTCACCCAAACTAGTATGCTCAATTAATATCTGAACATCCAATGGAGTCAAGACAGCCTCTTCAATAAATGATGTTGGGAAAATTGGACAGATATATGCAAAAAAATGAAACTAGACCACCAACTTACACCATACTCAAAAATATACTCAAAATGAATCAAGGACTTACACATAAGATGGGAAACCATAAAAATACTAGAGGAATCTACAGGCAGCATAATCTCAGACATATGCTCAAAGAACTTCTTCACTGATACTGCTCCAAGGGCAATGGAAGCTAAAGGAAAATAAACAAATGGGACTATATCAAAATAAAAAGCTTTGTCACAGCAAAGGAAACCATCAACAAAACAACAAGAAAGCCCATTGTATGGGAGAACATATTTGCAAATGTTATCACTGATAAAGGTTTAATCTCCAACATCTACAGCCGACTTATACAACTTAATTAAAGGAAGATAAAAGATCCAATAAAATAATGAGCAATGTACCTAAATAGAACCTTTTCGAAAGATGACAGAAGGATGGCCAAAAGACACATGAAAACATGCTCAAAGTCATTAATTATCTGAGTGGTGCAAATCAAAACAATGCGATTCCATCTCACACCAGTTAGAATAGCAATCATCAACAAATCAACAAACGACAAGTCTTGGCAAGGATGCGGAGAAAAAGGAACCCTTGTGCACTGATGGTGGGAATGCAGACTGTGCAGCCACTGTGGAGAACAGTATGGAGTTTCCTCAAAAATAAAAAAATGGAACTCCCATTTGACCCAGAAATCCCACTCTTAGAAATACATCCTAAGAAATTACAAACACCAATCACAAAGGATTTATGAACCTCTCTGTTCATAGCAGCACAATTTACAATAGCTACAATTTGGAAAAAACCTAGGTGCTCATCAGCAGATCGGTGGATCAGAAAACAATGGTACATCTACACAATGGAATTCTATGCTGCCATTAAAAAGAAGAAATTCTTACCATTTGCAGCAACCTGGATGGAACTGGAGAGCCTTATGCTAAGTGAAATAAGCCATCCAATGAAGGAGAAACACCACATGATCTCACTCATTTGTGGATAATAAAGAACATTATAAACTGATGGACAAAAGGATAGATACAGAGGCAGTAAAGTATCAAACAGACTGTCAAATTACAGCAGGAAGGGTAAGGAGAGGTGGGGTAGATAAGAGATCAACCAAAGGAATTGTATGCATACATATAAGCATATCCAATGAACACAAGACACTGCCGGGTTGGGGTATGCCTGGGAGGCAGTGGGGGGGGGGGCAATGGGAAGATATGTATACATGCAACACAATAAAAAAAAAATTTAAAAAAAGAAGAAGAAAAAAATAATGAAAAAATGTTTTCCCTGTGATGAGAACTCTTCGGTCTACTCTGTAGCAACTTTCCTATACATCATACAGCTATGCTAACTATAGTCATCATGTTGTACATTATATCGCTAGTCTTTATTTATCATGTACCTGGAAGCTTGCACCTTTTGGTCACCTTTTATAATTATAAATCCAGATTTCTTCTATACCTTTAATTTCAATCATCTGTCTCCTCAGGCCACGCCTGACTAAGTTTTGTGCTTGTGCTGTTTCTCTGAAATTTCTAAGATAGGGAGAGAATATAAGACCAAGACAAGATTGATATTTTAGGGAGCACACTGACACTGTCTCCTTTAGGACTATTGTCAGTGCACTTAGAATGGAACATGCGGTTTATGTTTATAAGCTTGGCAGGGAGAGCATCCAAGTGTCTCATCTATAGCTGCTGGTTGCATTTACTTTATGGAGAATTTAGTGGTGCACACTCTACACAAAAAAAGTCTACTCTATGTCAGAAAGCCCTCCATATTCTGCAAAAGACTAATTGGTCAACAGAGGATGCAGAAAACCTCTCACACCTACACTTGGAAGGTAATGATTGATAAAATGCCGTGGATAAAGCATATCCCACAGAGCAGGGAACTGTAAACCAAGAGAATTTACAACCAACTCTGCAGCTCAAAGTGACAACTTTGACCAAAAATACTGAATGACTAGAATATAGAACCCCTAAATTTAAGGAAGAAGATACAATACTCCCATGAACTGTGAGGCACTGATACTCATCCCAGAAGCAGCCAACCAGATATTTCCACTCTGGGCTTTCCCCAATGTAAAAAACAAAACAAAACAAAACAAAACAAACAAACAAACAAAAAAACACATTTAAAAAGAAATAACAGGATTCAAGTTTAAGCCCTTGGTATTTGCAATGCAGCAACTTCTGAGTGATGTCTATGAAGTCAACTCATTATGTTTTCCAGTAAAAGTATTAATGACTTTAATTTATGGCATATTTCATTTACAGTGACAGGCATTGTTTCAAGAACTTTAAATATGACAAGTAATTTATTTCCTCAAAGTATCTCTATGAGTTTAGTACAATTATTATCAATGTTCTGTAGTTGAGAATATTGAGGCCCACATGAAATTTAGTGACTCCTAAGGCCAGGCAGCTTGTAAGCATTCCTGCTGGGTTTTAAATGGTGTTGGTCTCACAGATTTGGTTGCAATTTGAAATCATCCAAAAACCTTAAAAATAAATTCTTCTGCTCAGGACCCATGCCAAGATTCTGATTTAACTGGCTCAGGTACAGCTGGGGCACCTTGATTTTTAAAATATCCCCAGATGATTTTAATGAGCTAGCAGGGTTGAGAACTACTGTTCTGGTCCTCTCACAGTTCATACCTCTAATCTACTATTGACTCAAATGCTTCTAAAGCAAGGTTTCTTAACCCAGGATTTATGGACACTCAGGCTACAAAAATATCCAAAATTTTCTTTTTGGATGTACAATTTTCTTAGTAAGATCATTTCATCAGATTTTCTGTAATAACCTTGACTCAAAAAAAAATAAGGTAAGAACTCTTCCAAAGGGTAATAAAAATCACAACATATTATAGCAAATGCTGTTTGAATATTTAATTTGTTGGTTGTTGTTTTTCTTTTTTAATAATTTACCTACTTTGGTGACAGAGGAGCCATAAGCCATTGAGTTATTTTAAGAGAAAATCACTGAAGAAACACAAATATGTACTTATTCCCTAAGAAGGAAGAACCACTAGAAACAGCCAGGATAGTTTGAAAAGGGGCTAAATGAGAGTTTGGTGTGCTTGAGGGAGGAGAAGCTACCATTCTCCTGAGAATAGGGTCAAGAGGCTGTAGGTCCATAATGGGCTGACAAGCAGTGGGCCAGCTGACTTCCTACAGGTGCTGAGTATATTTAGGACTGATAAAGTTAGCATTTTAAAAAATTCTAAAATGGGAAATGGTGCTAACCTGGCATAACTGAATATTATCAAAAGATACTGGCAAACATAACACAGAGCCTGTGAGTCACCTCGGGTCCTTTGAAGGATCCATAAATAAACAAAATAGTTTTCCTTGGTGGTGCATCCAACTGCCAACTGCCACGTTTTTGGCTGCCAGTCAATCAGCCTCCTACCCAAGGAAAAAGAAACAAGAAGGGCATTGAGGTTTCCTGTGGATTTTCTGATTTGTAAGAGTGTGAGGATCAGGAGCTTGCTCTCCAGAGTAAGGTAACTCTAAAATCAAATTGCCATTGACAAGTGATGTCCCTTTGAAAAAAATTCTTAGATTCTCTGAACTCTCATTTGGGAAATGGGGATAATGATGCTACTCACCTCCCAAGCTTGTTAGGAATATTAATGAGCATGCATATAGTGTTGCCAATATCCAACACACAGCAAGCCTCCAGCAAATGCTAGCTATTATTCCCTTCCCCTCTTGTAGTAGATAGCCACAAAGTCTTTGCATCTCCTCCATTAAAAGGTGGAGTCTGTTCTCTCCCAACTTGACTCTGGGCTGGCCTTTTAAGTTGCTTTGTTTTCATGCAACCTCTGAGTTTAAGGCTCAGTGGTCATTCGGTGTCTGCTCCTTCTCATTTGGAATGCTGCTACCGTGTGAAGAAGCCTGAGCTGCCCTGTATAAGACTGGTAGCCCACCTGCCAGACATAGGAGGGAGGTCATATTAGACTGAGGCCAAAGAGTGACCTTATGCAACACCAGCAGAAGAACCACCTGGATGTGTCTAAGCCAGATGGGTGACCCACAGCATCACAAATACAGTAATTGTTGTAGGCCACTCAGTTTTGGGATCTGTTTATTATGCAGCAATAGATAACTGATTCATCTTCCTCTTTTCTTGTTCAATACCAAAGAATTTCCAAATGATTCAAATTAATCAGAAAGACTTGAGAGCTAAGGGTTATAGGATATAGCACAATGGGAGAAAACAGAATTTTCTGATAGGAGAAACTCAAATGCTTCCTGGCAGTTGCAGTTGGCTGCTTCCACTGAAGCAAGGGATAGATTTGTTTGTTTGGTTATCTTAAGTAGGCTCAATAACATTTATTAATATCTCTGCAATTGTTCATTATCCCTACTGAAAAACAAGAAATGCAGAATTGGATAGGAAATGATCAATTTATTAGCATTGTATAGACATTACGTTTAGATAGCAGCAGCTTGAAGAGCAAAATGCTAAAATATCTCTTAGCACCCCAGAAAATGTGATCTGTGCAATTTTTATGTTAACCAATTTAAAAAAAATCAAGCCCAGTTAAACCTATATCACTCAGTTGCCTGATAGGAATAGTATTAATAATCTCATTTATCAAGGATTTTGCATCAGACACTACCTAAATTCTTTACATGTGATAAGTCCTCACAACTAATCATTAGATGGAGATACCATTTTGTCTGTTCTATAGGTTAGAAAACTAAAATATGCCTCATTTAACATCCCAAGATGTTACAACTAATCACTGGATTAAATAAATACAAACTATCAGATTATTTAATTACTTATAAATGCTTTTCATCACTTCTAAATGCTTTGACCTGATGGTCCAGAAAAAGTCTTATAGGTTATTGGGTAATAAACATATAGATGTTTAGACTATACTTTCCATGTAGATGCTGTCTCAACTAGAGATTGAACCCACAACCTAGGCATGTGCCCTGACTGAAATTGGATCCACATTTTTTTTTCTTTTTTTGGTAGAGGAGATGACTCTCCAACCAATTGTACCACCCAGCCAGGGCTCCAACAATTCTTAATTAACCTGTTTATTTTTGAGCTCTTTGTCTGGCTGGCATGGCTCAGTGGTTGAGAGCTAACCTATGAACTAGGAGGTCAGCATTTGATTCCCATGGTTGTGGGCTCAATTCCTTGAGGGGGGGGCATGCAGGAGACAGCCAATCAATGATTCTTTCTCATCATTGATGTTTCTCTCTCTTCCTCTCCCTGCCTCTCAGAAATCAATATATAGCAGTACCTCAAGATACGAGTTTAATTCGTTCCGTAACCTTGAGGTGTGGGAAACTATGAGATGCTCGAGTCGAGGTAAACTGACGGGTCGTGTGCAGCCGGCCAATCCACGCGATTACTCCTATCTCAAATGTTGCTCATATTTCAAGCAAAAATCGCTTGCTCGTATGTTAGGGCACTCGTATCTCGAGGTACCACTGTATATATATATATATAAATTTTATACATATTTAACTCCTGGTAGTGTCAAAGGTCACAGTCACTATATAGATTGGTTTTCCATTGGTAGAGAACCTACTCTTGGTATAAGTTTTGCTCTTGGAGGTGAGGGGAAGATGTGCAGAAATCATGGCTATTCTTGTAGACCTACTATCTCCTTGGAGATGCACATTTTCTTAAAAATAACTATGGACCTCAGGCAATGTCCTAGACTGTAAAGGATCCATCTTTATATCTCAGCCTGCAGCTATGTGCAATGTGTGCCTTATTTGAATAACAAATTTCCAAATTCTGTTAAGGAAGCTGAAATTCATGACCCCTGGTGCCGCCGGAAACCAAACATTGTTCTCACTAAATGGATGTAAACAGGAAACCAGAAGGCTGGTCAACCTTAACTGTTCTGAAAGGTCAGAGCTAATTACTCACTGTTTAGATGAAAACATTGTTAGCTGAAGCAGCCTCTACCTGTTTGTTTCATGTTAATTTCTGTTTTGTTATTTCCTACCTAAAGGCTAGGGGTGTGTCCAAAAGCCTTAATAAAAGGGAGAAAAAGGCCAGATCAAGTGGTAGTCCTTTCCATTAGAGCAGCGGTTCTCAACCTGTGGGCCGCGACCCCTTTGGGGGTCGAACAACACTTTTACAGGGTTCACCTAAGACCATCGGAAAACACAAATATTTACATTACGATTTATAACAGTTGCAAAATTACAGTTATGAAGTAGCAATGAAAATAATTTTATAGTTGGGGGTCTCCACAACATGAGGAACTGTATTAAAGGGTCACGGTGTTAGGAAGGTTGAGAAGCACTGCTCTAGAGGAAGGCTCCCGCCTGGTCCCCCAATATTGCCAAATTAATATTTTCTAGTCTCTTTCTTCATTTGTGTGGGGCATCCTTCAGAACCCGAACCCTGAACTGGGAACCCTGAACCTTGCGGGACATGGAAAGAGGTTCCCACACCCCAGAATTAGTGGTCATTCTATAGACTATATCCAGAAAATCCTTTCTGCATCTAGCTCTAATTAGATCTCCTGGTATAAATCTTCTAGGAATATTTTGCTCCAGGGATGGAACCTGCAACTGAGGTACATGCATTTAGCCATCCTTTAGGCTCAATAATAAAACCTCACAATTGTGCAAGCATCAATACATAGTTGGGTAAGACTTCATAAAACCCATACATCTTAATTCATCATGGTAGACACCTGAGCTCTAATAAGGAACACTAAAGTTCCAGTCAAGACTCATTGCCCTATAATCATTGCCTGGGTGCCAGACACCCCATCTGATGCCCTAACACATCTAATACCTGAGATTTAGGATGGTGCCTAGAATTTTATGGCAACTGTGAAATCATAGCCATTTGTCATATTATCACATAAGATCCAAAACAGAGTATACACTCCATTAATATTTATCAAATTAAATACTGTTGAATGACCACACCACTGACCCCTTCACAATTCAAAGTTATGATGCAATCAATCACCAAGGTCCTGAACACAGGTACTGAAATAGCCCAGATAACTTTATAGAAGCAACTGTCCCAACTACAGTCTAACAAGGCTCAGTCCTCCCCATATTCTAAGCTGAAATTCAGACTGTGAGACCCTAATTCAGGCTGCAATATCACTAAAACATCTTTTTTCTTTTTCGAAGTCTGATACTAACTCCATCTTGTGCTCTTCACAGAGAAACCAAGAGAATAAATCACACCTTAAAATGTCCCTTTATATACCACTCACCACAGAATATTCATGTGTTCCCCAAAGAAATATCCACTTACTGGCTTGCTCTTAGTTTTTCCGATACAAATCAATGGTCTTGCAGAGATTTTTTTTCAGCCTATAAGGTGCCATCTTCTGTGTATAAGAGTATATTCAGAGATGTTAAGTACATTTCCCAAAACCGCCCTGCTGATCTGCATAAGCATCAGATCTAAAAACAAGGTCTTTTGACTCTTGGTCCAAAGATCCTTTTGCCATCATAATTTGGCAAATTATCACCTGTAAAGGGATTGAAATTTAAAATACATAATGGAGGAAAAAGCTACATAAAAATGGTTTTAGTTGTCATTTTTCTCTTTATCCTAGAGGAACATTATTTTAAACTGTTAGCTTTCCTAAGTGTGGCAAGAAAATGAGCCATCTCATAATTGCTCCTCTTGTTTAAGTGAGAAAAGGATGTGGATATCTGAGCTCAGGTATCCAGCTTGAGAGCAGGAGAATAAACAAGTCCAATATAGAAATGATCCATTTGATAAAATATTTTCTCCAATGGAGATTCTTTTAGCAAATAAAAAGAGCTAACATGTGCCAGCTTTGTTATAAATATTAGACATATGTACTCATTTTACCCTCAGAATAACTAATGGTGCTTTCATAATCTCAGCCTTATATATGAGGAAACTGAGGCATAATATAGATTGTTTAACTAACTGAATAGAAATCATGCCAAATATTAGTTAGTGGTAAAATTTGGATTCAATTCAGGTTGTCTGGTGCCTTGAGCTGACACTGCTTCATAATGTCACAGGCCATATTAAGGTCAAGACAGAAGAAGTGTTAGGGACAAAATATATTGTTTCCCCTGGATGCATTTATTCTGACAACACAGGCCAATATTTAATTTCCAAAGTCTCGTAGTCCTAAAACATGAATCATGGTGGCTTCCATCTGACAGAACAGATTGCACTGTCTTCCAGAAATACAGTCTATAACAGGTTTTCTGAAGAACAAGATAGAAACCACAGATGCCCCCATCCTCTTTCTGCTGCCCACTTGGGATAAATTCAGCTGGTGTCATCTTGTCCCATGAACCTTTCCAGTTTGAACTAGGATTGGGTGCCCACTCATAAAACCAATCCTACATGCTAGCAAGCCTTCCATTGCCTGTCTCTTTTAAGCTTTAAGCTAAAGGCAGGGTTAGTTCTTTCACAATATATTGGTAACAACCAAGGAGAAAAATAGCATTTTTCTGAAGGTCAATCCTATAGAATAAGTTGAGGATTATCTTGAGAAATCCTGGCTTAATCATGATATGTCAGATTGAAAAAATGACTACAATTTTGCAGTTCCTATAATCTTGGTTGTCCATGTGACATGTTTTAGAACAATGGAACATGAGCAAATGTGACACAAATTGATGATTAGAGTGTAAATTGAGGTTTAACTTCTGTGGTTGTGCTTGAAACCTTGAGACCATCATGTAAATGAGTCCTAGCTATCCTGATAAATGAAGAACCACCTGAAGGAACAGCTAGTAATCCCAGCCAATAGCCACCAAACCATCAGACATATGAGTGATGCCATTTTAGATTAATCATGTGTTAGAGGAACCATCAGCTGACCACAGATACATGATGAAGGTCCAGTCCAGAATAACCTCCTATCCAACCCAAAAAATGCTTAAATAAAATAGTTAATAATTTAAACCATTAAATGTTGAGATGGTTTGTTACACAGCAAAAGCTGATACACATGGAAAACCAAGGTAACCTAGTTTGAATAACAAACCAGCACAGTTCAAATCAATCCATTTAAAAGAGAAACAAGAAATGATAATGTAGCAAGTTTTGTTTCTCTATATCTGGATCTAGGTAAAGTTCCAAAACAGAATGATGACGTGATTGAAATTTTTATAAAACAGAGTTTTTGTTAAAAGAAACAATGGTTATCATTTTTGAGGGGAGGGGAGAGGGGAGGTTAATCTTCACCTGAGGATATTTTTCCCACAAATGTTTAGAGAGAGTGAAAGGGAAGAAGGAGAATATATATATATTTTGATGTGAGAGAGACACATTGGTAGGTTGCCTCTTGCATGTGCCCCTACTGGGACCAGGGATGGAACCTGCAACTGAGGTACATGCCCTTGACTGGGAATTGAAACTGGGAATTGAATCTGAGACCCTTCAGTTCTTGGGCCAAAGCTCTAATCACTGAGCAAAACTGGCCAGGACTCAATGGTTTCTTTTGGAATAAGAAGAGCAAGGTCCTATGTCCATGGTGCAAACTTTCAGAAGATCACCCAGATATTCTTTAAAAAAAATTATATATATATTTCAGAGAGGAAGGAAGAGAAAAAGATATAAACATATAAACATCAATAGTGAGAGCGAGTCATTGATTGTTTGCCTCCTGCATGCCCCCACTGGGGATAGAGCCTGGGCATGTACCCTGACCTGGAATCAAAGGGTGACCTTTTGGTTCACAAGTCAAAGCACAACCACTTAACCTCACTAGCCAGGCTCACCCAAGATATTCTAAACATTACATAGCGTATGTGACTCATTGGACCTTTCCATATGAAATATAGTAAAAACATTGCTGCTTAACATTGAAGTCTTTCAGATCCTAGTTATTTTTATAAAAGGATTGCTCCCTCATTCACATAATAATTCCACAAGTATACATCAATGCACATTGTGTGTTAAAGTAACTGTGCTTGGTGCTAGTGCAAAATCAGTCATGGTTCTGACCCTAATGGAGTTTATTCATCAGAGAGGTTGTGAAAGTCTTCCCTTTGGAAATGATGGTTGAGTTGATATTGCAAGGATGCATATGTTAAGCACATGAAAAGTAAACATTTATCTGGGTGATCAACATATGTAAAAGCCCTACATTGGGACAGAGAAAGTGAGTAAGAATCAGTGACTAAAGAACCCAGATGCCTGTGTCAATGAGTGATAAAGGCCACAACTCCAGAGAAATTTAAAATAATATTGACCTTCAACCTAGGCAAGGAGGCCCAGATTTTAGAGGCACCCACCTTTAGAAGGCTGAATTAGTTCAACCCTCCTCTTAGTTCAAGGAGCTTCTGGAGCTAAAGAAATGTTATTCCCTCCACCCATGATTCCCTATCCCCTAGACCACTTTTCAGGAAAAGGATGCACAGAATTCCTCCTGAGTGACCTCTTTGCTGATTCCATACTTCAGAGGTGGATCATATTGTTGGCAAAGTAACTCTAGGCCTGAAAAGTGACCTAGACAGTTGTTGGTGGAGCTAAGGGCAGATGGTGGGTTATGTGATGTCCGTTTATGCTCAAGATTTCTTCAGTATTTTATGGTATGAAACTACAAAGAAAACTTAGATTTCCAAGTAATTATTAAGGTACACTTGTCAAGATAGAAAGTTAGAAAAAATATATTTTTAAAAGCCAGCTTGACTTATTATTTTAAAATATTTAGGCATTAGGCTTATGGGCCTCCATTTCTTCTCTTGCCCAGGGTTCCACAAATGTTAGGCAGGTTGTGCCAAAGAACACAAAACCTTGCAGTCCAGGTCATCTTACACTTTAACTTGTGAATTAGCTGGGGATCTTGCAAAATATGCAGGCACTGATTCTGCATTTGTAATAAGCTCCCAGAAGATACCCATGTTGCTGGTATAGGGACCGCACTTCAAGTAGCAAGGTTGTAGACATGTTAAAACGTTTTATTTTTACAAAAACAAATAGCCACTAGATGTTCTTAAGGGATTTTGAGCAACAGATTTTTATTCTGGAAAGAGGACTATAGCTGGGATGTAAAGAACAGATTACAGGGCAAAGGAATGTATTGACTACATTGGACAGGAAAGGAAGTAAATGCACTTAAGAGATATTTGGAAGGTACCATCTACAAGACTTGTTGGATTGGATAAGGGAGAAAAAAAATACAAATTACCTCAGAAAAGATAAAAGTTCAAAAAAGTAAATGAATGAATAGACTTACCTCACTGTCATTCTCTCAACAAAGGTTTCAGAATAGTAGAACTTAGGATAGTTTTATTGAATGTGTTTTTAGAGAATTGAGAGGCATTTTTCTCTTCCCTTGCAGATTGTTGGAAGCCATTTTCATTACCTTTAACCTTCCTCTTTCTTTCCCCCAGGCAGCAAAAATAATAGAAATGATAGTAGTTCTCATTGTAAGTATAAACATCTTCATTCATCTGCATTCTGTCTACATTTAGTAAGGCCATCTGAACAGGTTCTTCTTTTAATTAAGTGGTTATAACTGCATGTCTCTTCTCTAAGGGATTTCGCCAGTGCCCAAGTGATTAAACACAGAAATCCTACCCTTTTTTTAAGCCACAAGCTGAATCTCTGAGAGCCCAAGCATCCCATAGAAAGATGTTCTCTCCCTGGGGGGCTGCCCTCTCAAGAGAGGCTTGCTTGCATCCAGGTTGGGCTCTTGAGAATATTTCCTGATTTTAGAGGAACCTCCAATGTCTTTGGGACATGATGCTAGAATTCAAGGTTGTGCTGGGTTAATAATCACTCTGCTCTGCCAGCAGCAAAAGTCTGCTGTCCCAGGAGAGCCGGTGCCTGGGGAGAGTTGTGCCTATCTGCAGCAGTATGACACATACAAGGTTTGCTCTCTGTTGATCCCAGTCCCATCTTCCCCTTCTCCACTGTTCTGCTGTGACACACACAGGCATGAGGCAATACTGAGAGGAACTTCCAGATTACTTCAAGGAAGGAGTCTTAGCTTTTCATAAACACCCAAAGAAAAAATTTAAATTCAATATGCAGCCTTCTCAGCCTCATGTATCACTTACTTCCCACTGTCTGACTCTAATGGTCCCAAAGATGGCTGACTTGATTTGCATACATTTCAAGAGCATCTTTATCCTTTTTGTGTTTGTTTTTTTATTGTTCTATCCCTGTCCTAATTGCTGCTTTAAAACTCTATATCAAATATTCATGTGTGTTTACTTCCTGGCTTTAACCCACTTCATCATTCTCTTCCATAGAGCTCCTTACTTCATGAAGACTGCCACCTTCCCACAACCCCATGCACACACCCTACCTTCTCTCTTTATAGTCACTGTAAGAAGCTGCCAGAATCAAGTTTTATTTATGAGAGTCCTTGTTTCTCCCTCACCCTATAATGTCCTCAGAGAAAATATTTGCTTTTTTTTTCTCAGACAAATCAACTCTTTCTGGACTGGAACTGTAGCAAAAAAAAATTACCCACCTAGAATATGAATTTTCTTCAATATTCAGAAATTCTGCTATTCCTCCATAAAGCCATCTTATCTCAAAAGAGTTTGTCCCTGTCTCAGAATGCTCCTCATCACTCACAATCCCCCAAGATTAGCCATGACCACGCACAATTCCCAGGAAGTCTTTAACTTGAAGCTAGTTTGCTTAATGATTAGTCATCTAATGATCAAGTTATCTAGTATTTAGTCTTTTTCTGAATATTTTCCAGTATCTTTTAAAAAAAATCTATTTGGCTTTTTTTAGGTGTGTATTTTTTTCCCCAAAAAACTATTCTAAGGACATTTTTCCATTGTTTTTTAGAAATAGGGGATGGGACAGGGAGAGACACACAGAGAGAAACATCCAAGTGAGAGAGACACATCTATTGGTTGCCTCCTGCATGTGCCTGGGCCAGAGCCTGGAATGAAGCCTCAACCTAGGTACATGCTCTTGATCAGATTTGACCTGGGACCCTTCAGTCCATTAGTCTATACTTTATCCACTGAGCAAAACCAGCCAGGGCTATTTGGCTTTTTAACCATTTTAAACAAATTTGCCTATGGGCACTTCTGAATTATTCTTATATTTTAAACACCAACTTTGTGCCATTCTGTAAATGTCCCTTTGGGTATATTTGCTATTTTGCATGTAATTCAACATTTTAAGATTATTTTAGCCAACTATCTAACTATCTTTTTTTAATATATACAGTGTTACCTCAAGATACAAGTTTAATTCATTCCGTAACCTTGCTCGTAACTCAAAGCAAATTTCCCCATTGAAATCAATTGAAATGCCCTTAATCCATTCCAGCCCCCAAAATGCCACCCCAATTGTTCTTTTTTATATATATATATTTTTTTTATTAATTTTTATTAATTTTTTATACATATCTCCCCATTGCCCCCCCTCCCTCCCAGGCATACCCCGACCCCCCAGTGTCTGTGATCATTGGTTATGTTTATAAGCATGCATACAAGTCCTTTGATTGATCACTTATTTACCTCACCTAACTTTAATCTTTCTGCTATAATTTCACAGTCTGTTTGATGCTTTATGATTTTTGTCCTCCTGAGAATTATCAGTCTACTCCCTTTCTGTGCTCCTGATTCTATTATATTCACCAGTTTATTCTGTTGATCAGATTTTTAATTCACTTAATTTTTAGATTCACTTGTTGACAGATGTGTATTTGTTGTTCATAATTTTTTGTCTTTTACCTTTTTCTTCTTCCTCTTCTAAAAGGGTACCTTTCAGCATTTCATATAATACTGGTTTGGAGTTGATGAACTCCTTTAGCTTTTTCTTCTCTGTGAAGGTCTTTATCTGCCCTTCAATTCTGAATGATAGCTTTGCTGGATAGATTATTCTTGGTTGTAGGTTCTTGTTGTTCATCACGTTGAATATTTCTTGCCACTCCCGTCTGGCCTGCATCGTTTCTGTTGAGAAATCAGCTGACAGTCGTATGGGTGCTCCCTTGTAGGTAATGAACTGTTTTTCTCTTGCTGCTTTTAATATTCTCTCTTTCTCTTTTGCTCTTGGCATTTTAATTATGATGTGTCTTGGTGTAGTCCTCTTTGGGTTCCTTTTCTTTGGGGTTCTGTGTGCTTCCTCGACTTGTAAGTCTATTTCTTTTACCAGATGTGGGAAGTTTTCAGTCATTATTTCTTTAAACAGGTTTTCAGTATCTTGCTCTCTCTCTTCTTCTGGCACCCCCACAATTCTGATGTTGGTACGCTTGAAGCTGTCCCAGAGGCTCCTTACATATTCTTCACATTTTTGGATTCTTTTCTCTTCTTGCTTTTCCAGTTGAATGTTTTCTGCTTCTTTATATTTCAAATTTTTGACTTGATCCTTGCCTTTCTCTAGTCTGCTGTTAGTACTCTGCATAATAGTTTTCATTTCAGTCAGTGTCTTTATCATCTTCTCTTGGGTCTCACTAAATTTATCCATCTTTTCTAGCATATTCTTGCAAAACCTTATAAGCGTGGTTTTGAACTCTATATCCAGTCGTTTTTTTTTCCTCCATTTCTTTTGCTTGTAATCCCTTCCCTTGTCTCGGCATTTTCACTGTGCCAGGGAAACTTCTGTGCTGGATTCAGCCGCAGAAGCCTCTGCTGAGCTTGGGAGGGTGGAGTCTCAGGGCTTAAGGGACCGCCTTGCCTTCCAGTCGGCCCCGCCCTCCACGGCCCCTGAGTCTCACGTGACTGGGTAATGGCTGGAGCGGTCCTTGTGCGCGCGCGCACCCGCAACGCCTCTGACCGCTCCTTTCCGGCTCCCCTGCGAACCAGGACCACACGAGTCTAGGTCCCCAGGGTTTCGCCCAAAACAGGGGCCCAGTGGACTCAGAAGTGGCGCAGTTGGGAGGGTCTGTCTCCCGCCCACTCGCGAAAGCCAGCGGCACAATCAGCAATCCGTCCTCCGCGTGGTGCCGTGCGCGACCAGACCTCTGATCCTTTGCAACTCCCCTAAATTTCCGTGCACTTCTCCCTTTTCACAGTCCAAACTCCCCCCGTATGAGTTTCGGCTGGATCTGGGGTTTAGTGTCGTAAGATAAGGGGTTCAATGCCGTTGGGAGTCTCCGTTTCCCTCCCGCCAGAGAAAGCCAGCCAGGTACTCCGGCACCCGCTCTCTCAGCGCGCGTCTCCGTACCTCAGCTTTTTGCAGCTCCTTTGGGTCTCCGCGAGCCCCTCTCTTTCCCTCTAGTTGTAGAACTTCCACTCAGCCAGCTTTCCTGTGGTTCTGGATGATGTCCGTTCTGTCTTTTAGTTGTAGTTTTGAAATTGTTGTGCGAGGCAGCAGTGTAGGTGTTTACCTATGCCGCCATCTTGGATTCTCCCACCCCAGTTGTTCTTGTTACGTGTTTTTGAATAAGAAAAATGTATTTATAAATGACAAATATTGTATAAAAACATAATAAAAGAATGTAAAGGAATAAACTGGCTTTATAAAGTGTATTCACCTACTCCTTACACTCTTAATGCTACACTTTATCCCTAAACTGAATGTAACTTAACTAATCTTCACTGAACTTAATTGCTACTGGTCTTTGCATTTTGGGCCGATTTAAAAAAAAAAAAAGTGTCCAAGGAGGTTTGCCTCTTCCTCCCTTTCAGAATGTTTCTGAAATGGGTGAGGCAAGTTTCATTGAACAGCTCCGATGTATGACCAGTAGCAACTTTTTCGGGGTGTTTCTTTTCCAAGAAGTGTGACACCCTCTCCCACATTCCTAATATCTCTCTCCTTTATCTCACTTGCAGAGATCTCCTCCATCTCTGGCTCCTCCTCCAAACCAATTAATTTCTTGGAGAACCTCCGCATGTTGCTGAGACTGCAGCTCTTATAACTCCTCAGTGGTGAGTTCCAGAGAGTGCTCCTCGACGAGCTCATTCATGTCTCTCTCATCCATTTCCAGGCCCATGGATTTTCCCAGAGACACTAACTCCTCCTCCACTGGCACCTCGGGTTCGAATCCTTCGAAGGTCCTTACGGCTATGGCCTCAGGCCACAGCTTATTCCATGCAGTGGTCAAAGTCCTCCTTGTAACACCCAGCCAGGCCTGATCAATAATTCTGAGGCATATCACGATGTTAAAGTGGTTCTTCCAGAACTCTCGAAGGGTGAGGTTTGTGTTCTCCGTCACTTCAAAGCAGCGCCGGAACAGGTGCTTGATGTACAGCTTTTAAAATTAGAAATCACCTCCTGATCCATGAGCTGCAGGATAGGAGTGGTCTTGGGAGGTAGGTAGACAACCTTTATAAACTTGAACTCTTCCAGGATTTCATCTTTGAGGTTCGGTGGGTGAGCAGGAGCATTGTCGAGGATGAGGAGGGTTTGCATGGTTAGGTTGTTTTCCTGTAGATATTTCTTAACAGAAGGGCCGAAAACCAGGTTTACCCACTCCACAAAGAACTGCCTGGTGACCTATGCCTTCGGGTTTGCCCTCCACATAACTTGCAGTTTATCTTTTAAAATCTTATGTGACTTAAAGACTCTGGGGTTTTCCAAATGGTATACGAGCAGAGGCTTGATCTTGCAGTCGCCACTTGCATTGGCGCACAGTGCAAGAGTTAGCCTATCCTTCATGGGTTTGTGGCCTGGCATCGCCTTCTCCTCTGCCATTATATAAGTCATATTCGGCATATTCTTCCAAAAAAGCCCTGTCTGGTCACAGTTGAAGACTTGCTGGGGGATATGTATATCCTTGGGTTCTATCAGTTGGGAAAAAGTTTTGAGGTAATCCTCAGCTGCCTTCACATCCAAACTTGCTGCCTCACCATGCCTGAGGATGGAGTGAATGCCAGACCTTTTCCTGAAATTATCAAACCAGCCTCTACTGGCTTTAAATAAGTCTTTTGATGCTTCGTCCGTGGAAGTGCGCGGGGTCTGCTCCAGCAAATCACCGTAAATGGCTCGTGCCTTCTCGCATATGATGCCCTGTGTTAATGTATCTCCTTTAAGCTGCTTCTCCGTTACCCACACCATCAGTAGATTCTCCATTTTTTCATGGAGAGAGAGCTACGGAGCTTAGAAATTATTGTGACGCCCTTAGCTGGCATTATACCCTTTATCGACTCCTTCTGTTTAAGCACAGTGCATATCGTTGAAGTACTATGACCTTTTTGCCTCGCCAAGTCAGCCACTCGCACACCTTGTTCATATTTTTCTATGATTTCACACTTCAATTCAATAGACATCATCCTCTTCTGAGCACTGACCTTTCCACTCCCTTTCTTCGGACCCATGGTTATAAAAAGAAATGTGATAAAGTATGTAAATGCACAAAAGATGCTTCGACAACGAGGTAAACAAGCACACTGACTGAGGCGTGGGAAACTATGAGATGCTTGAGTCGTGGTAAACTGGTGGGTCGTGTGCAGCAGGCCTATCCGCGCGATTACTCCTATCTCAAATGTTGCTCATATTTCAAAGCAAAAAATCGCTCGCTTGATGGCTGTATCTCAAAAATCTTGTATGTTAGGGCACTCGTATCTCGAGGTACCACTGTATAGTTGATAACACATATTTAAGATTTAAAAAAAAACTTTGTACTCTAGATTATCACAAGGTAAAGTGATAGTTTATGGAATTTACTACATTGCCAGGGGTAGGGGACAGGATGACTGCCTTCTGTGTTTGCCCTCTCCCTTATGTCAGCCCTGCTCACTGGTGCCTTCCCTGCCAGGTAGTCCCTGCAGTCATAGGCACCCCAATCTTTTCTCCCCTGCAGTAAATAATTGTCTCTTCTAGAAAGACATTGACCCTGTAATCAGCATCACCCAAAATTATTTCTGTGAAACTTTACTTCTGTTGTGGGGAGCCTAGAACAATAGGTAGGCAGGTTCCCCATGCCCATACAGCATGGATTTGATACTACCTCAATAACTTAGCAGCATGTGGCTTTGAGGAAATAACTAACATCTAAGAACCTCTAGTCTAGAGATTCCTTCATAATCAAATGAGAAGAATCATAACTACCCTCCTAAGGCTCTTGTGAGAATTTTTAAAAATCTATATAATATGCAGGATACAAGGGATAATCCAGGGCCTGGAATGTAGCCTCAACCTAGGTATGTAGGTGCCCTTGACCAGAATTGAACCTGGGACTCTTTGTCCCACTGGCCTATACTCTATCCACTGAGCCAAACCCTCAATGAAGAAAGAAGGGGAACAAGAGGAGATGGTATCACTATTATGCTACAGAAAATAGCAGTGTCCTTACCTAAGAATTACGGAAAACTGCCCATATCTCCTGGGCCTGATCTTATTTTTAAAAAGTCATTATTTAACATCTTTTCTGAAAATAGCCTGAAAACAAGTATAAAAGTAATCTGTAAAACTGTGAATTAAAATGGTGTGTGTGTTTGGTGTGGGGAGGAGAGAGGGGTGGGGGAGAGGGGAGGGGGAGGGGAATCAACCTTTAGCCCTGTTCATTATATTAGTAACTTCTTTGTTCCAGAGCCCATGTCTTGGAAGTATTTTGACCAAGGTCCTGTTCAGGAAACCCTCTGAATTACTGAGTCCAGGTTATGAGCACTTGCTCTTTCCTGGTTCTGGTTTCTTCAGCCAACCTCCTGCCTAACACACACACACACACACACACACACACACACACACACACACATCATATCTCCATCTGCATCGGCCTCAGGCAACCCCTCTTTATTAAAAGTTACAGGTGATAAAAGAAGATATGAAAAGCCAGAAGCACATTCATGAGGCTTTTGCCCAAATGGGATGGAACTTCAAAATAAAAATGGAGAATATTGATGACAAAACTTTTGAATCTTGTACTCTGTTTTCAGGGAGCTCATAATGCAAAGAGAAAATCTGTAGTTATGGAGAAGATCTCTTCTTTCTGAGCTGCGTTTAGATACACCAATGCCATCTGGCCCCTTAGAAAGCTTTAGAAACAGAATACAGTGGTACCTCGTGATACGAGTGCCCTAACATATGAGATTTTTGAGATATGAGCCATCGAGTGAGCGATTTTTGCTTTGAAATATGAGCAACAGTTGAGATACGAGTAATCGCGCGCATCAGCCGGCTGCACATGACCCACCAGTTTACCACGACTCCAGCGTCTCATAGTTTCCCATGCCTAAAGGTTACGGAACGAATTAAACTCGTATCTCGAGGTACCACTGTATTCGAAGCATGACTCTTCTCCCTCTGAGCCACCCCTAAAGCTGATCTTTCTCATTTTCCCCTAAACCGAGGAAACTCACAACCATTAAGCTATTCCCATTCCTCACTCTCAAGAACAGCTTCTTAACAAATAAAATTATCGCCTGTCATTGAATATGACCAACGACTGCTAAGTTTATCTCAACACCCAGTCCAATTTCCATAAAATCACATTCTGCTTTTTCAAGCCAGAAGCTTCCAGGAGTGTTGAGAGGTACAGCGCCGCAGGCAAGATACCCACTGGGAGTAGAAATGTGTCAGTCCTTATGTAAGGCACAGGTACCTGCTGCTTGTCAGTTCGCAGTCAATGGCAGCAGGTGGAGAAAAAAAACATCCTGAATAGGGACTGAGGCCTGTGCTCTCTACTGAGCCCTTCACTAATTAGCCATTTGCCTTGCATAAGTCATTCCCACCTGCTTCCTCCTTCCCAAAGCCAGAGCCTGTGCATGAGGATCCAAAGGTCCCTTCCAGCTTCATAGTATTCCTTGGTCTGTATGACCATCAGAGCCAACTAGGTCCCAGAAGGTCAGCTCCCTCTGACTCACACACACAGTAGCTTGACCCCCCCCCTTTTTTTTTTACCCAACAGAACTTATCTTACCTGAAAAATACAAAACCCAATAATTCTGTGCTCAGCATCATACTGAGTACTGAAGGTAACTGGAATTGTAAGACATTCCCTCTCTCTCCTCTCTCTCTCTCTCTCTCTCTCTCTGTTATTGAACCATTATTCCAAGGGAAGGGTTTTTCTAAACAGATGGCCAGATTAAGCCAGCAACTTAATTCCTGTAAATATTATTGACAAGCCCTGTCATCACTCTTACAGAGATCTGTTACATGGGCACTGTTAGGTGGTAGCTGCCATTTGTGAGATGTTGCTGCAGGGTGAATGGAAAGGCCAGCATTGATTTGGGCTCTTAACATAACCTAAGTCCCCTGTGCCTCCTCCTGAAGCCCTCACATTTATTTTTCCTGATTTATGATTTTGCTTCATTTCAGGTCTATGGTCATAGCATCTCTCTTGGCATCTTTTGTCCTAAACATCTGGTTACTGGTCTTGGCTTCATTTCCCTCCTTCATACTTGCCTCTTTCCCTGGAGCTAATGTTTGCCTGGAAGGGGAAGGAGAAAGCTATTGAGACAGCATTGCCACCATGATACCATTGCACCAGAATAACAGGGGTTGCCGCCCAGAGCCCCACACTAAACAGTAGCACCAACCAAGAAAGCAGCAAATGCAAGTCACATAGGTAATTAAAAGTTTCCTATAACCACAGTTTTAAAGGCAAAAGAAAAAACTGCAATACATTTAATGAGATACTTGACTTATCTTTGTATTGTGTCTTTAAATTCAATATATATTTTATGATCAACTTGTTTGGCATATTTCAGTTTGGACTAGCCACACTGCAAGTACTCAAAAGCCACATGTAGTTAGTGGCTACTATTTGAATAGCATAGCCCAAGGGGCTTTATTTTGGTCCTCTTCTGGCTACATCCCTCACCATGGGTGAAGGAATTAGTGAGGCCAAGGGGACCTCACCACCCAGAACCCTCACACATCCTGCCAGATCACACACCGCGTAGCTAAGACTTTCATATTCCTTGCCCAAAGAACACCCATCCCATTTCCAGGGTTTGCATGAACTTTTCAATTACAAGGAAGGTCTTCCTTTCTGAGGATAAACTCTGCTGCTGCTCTACTAACTCCTATACTTGAGAGATCCAAAGAAGTAGCCTCTTATAGAGAGGTACAGACCTAGAATGGACATATGGGTTGGGATAAAAAGGGAAAAGAGAGTGGGCCATTTCTCTCCACACTGCCACATGCCAATATAGATCTCTGAGGTGTCCGAGAATTCCATGTTGAAGCTAAATTTGACAAAGTAGAATACAACATTTTTTATTCAAGCATTTGTTAGCCTAATTTATAACATTAAAATATTTAGCTATAGTACCTGAGCCTCCATTTTTATTCCTGCCCTGGACCCCACAAATGCTAGAAACAAACCTAATGCTAGTTTTTATTATTTACTGTAACATCTGGTATAAATTCTTATTTGTCTTTAGGAAAAGTATGAGGACATTGAACCACTTTAAAGTTCAGGGGTAAAATAAATTATATGTAAAACAAAAGGATAAATAAATTATTTGGCATAAGGATTCCAGGTTTAATTTTACTGAAGGTGTTATGGCCTCAAGAAGATGTAATTAGCCCAGGAGGTGTGGCTCAGTGGTTGAACTTTGACCTATAAACCACTGAGGGCACGGTTCAATTCCAGTTCTGGTGTTTGGACTTGATTCCAGGTAAGGGATTTGCAGGAGGCAACCAATCAATGATTTTCTCATCATTGATGTTTCTGTGTCTCTCTCCCTCTTACCTTCCTCTCTGAAATCATATATATATATATATATATATATATATATATATATTATGCAGTTATATCACCTCAACTGTGGAGACCACCCCAATTACAAATAGCATAATTAATCACTATCTTCACTATGTTCCTACAGAGTACTTCATCCAAAATTTATTTTTGTAGAATATATTAGGTGTCTATATTTTCTTCTGAAACACCTGTTCTTTATTTTTTGAATCACACATCCTTTTGAAAATAGTATAGTGAACACCATGAGTCCTCTTCCCAGGGAAAAAATACAATATATGTACAATTGGGAATATAGTTTAGGAAGTCTATAAATTTGCAGTCTGAGTTTTACTGGGCTACATGAAGGGAGGCATTGATTTCATTCTGTGCCATCAGAAATATAGTATGTGCCCAAATCAGACAGGATAAAAAAGCAGCATGGTTCAATTATATATTGCTATATAACAAATTTAGTGGCTTAAAAGAAGAGCAACCATTTGTTGATCAGGAGTTTTTCAATTCAGACAGGGCACAATGGAGGTGGCTCTGCCCAGTGTGCTATTGGCTGGGTGGGGCACCTTCACTGGGGAATGGAGGAAAAAAGCTGGCCTCACTGACGCATCTGGTGCCTGCAGCCAGAACCACTGGGCTGGCTCAACCTCTCCCCTCTCTCCTCTCCCCTCTCCTCTCCTCCCTTCCCCTCTCCCCCTCCCCCCCCCCCCCTATAGCCTCAGAGCCCACAGGGCATACCTTCATGTGAACACTCCAGCAGGATAGTCAAACTTCTTCATGATGGTCCAAGGCTTCTAAAGGGAGACGCTTCTTATGTTTTGCTTGCTAACATCCCATTGGCCAAAACAAATCAAATGACCAAGCCTAAAGTAGGTGTAGGAGACACCTAGACAAGGATATGAACACCAGGATATGTGATTTATTGGGGGTCATCAAAAAAGTAGTCTACAGCACAGACTTCCTGACAAAAAATGACTACAATTAAAAGAGCAAATAACCTCTTAAAGGTACACCACAATAGGGGTAGATAATCTACTTAATTCCTCCCATCATTTACTAGTAGGCCTCAGATCAAAGTCTTTCTCAGGGTGTCTGATTAGATCATATCTTCCTATTAGTCACTATCCAAAAATTACATACCTGTCTTTTGAGATACATATAGCTTACAATGATCTATGACTATATGATTCTTACCACCCACACTAAATTTTGTATTCTTTGAGGACAGAGACCATACTTTTGTTTTTACCATTACATACTCGCTCCTGGATCAGGATCAGGCACAGGGTAGGCTTCCCATAAATATTTGAGGAAGGAAAAGATAGTTGAAGAGAGGAAAGAAGGAAAAAGAAAAGGGGAGAGAAAGGGGAGGAGAGGGAGAGAGAGAGAGGGAGAGAGGAGGGAGAGAGAGAGAGAGAGAGAGAGAGAGAGAGAGAGAGAGAGAATGAAAAAGGAAGTAAAAAGAACGGAAAGAAAAAAATATATATATATAATGTTACAGGACTTTAAGGTGAGATTTTATTAACAGTAACATTCATTGGGTAGTAGTGTATATCAAATACATTGCTAAAGTAAATATCTCATTCAATCCCCAATAGCCCTATGAGAGTTAATATTATTCACTTCTTTTTGTGGATGAGGAGACTGAGGTTTAAGTAGTTATGTGATTTTTCCAAGGCTGAAGAGCTGGCAGGTGAAGGAGCTTGCTTTTGATACTGAGCAGTCTGACCTCCGAGCCCACATTCTTAACCAGTCTTAACCAGTATATCACCTCTAAGAATGAATTAATGTTTAGAAGCAAAAGGATAACACCTAAGAATGCAAACTAACTTGACTGTATTCTCAAGAATTTTTTCAAAAGAAAAATGGGAAAACAATGCTTATGGCTTTGGGAGAAAAAAAGGTTTCAAAAGAATGTTGAAAATCAAGCAGAAAAATGGAGTGAAAAATGAAAGCATCAAGGAGATAATGAGGCAGAAATAACGGACAGGGAGGGACACTGATAGGTGGACTCACATTCATTAAAAAGGAGGTGGTGCAAACATCTCCCAGGAGGTGGGAAGAAGGAGGAAGAAGGATTCATTTGCTAGGTAAAGTATTAAAATTGACTTTGCAAAAGGCAGCTCCTGAGATGAGTCATAATTTTAAAGATTACAGTCAAAAGGTTTGTAAAATAGAAAATTTTATAGCCTTGCAAATTTTTATTAATCACAAAACCCTCATCTGAGACTTCTGGTTTTCTGCTGCAAACAGAGATAAAATATATAAATCTTACTCTATAGAAAAGGCAAAAGGCATATACCCACAAGAATAGCTAAAATGAGAAAAGATAGATAAAACCAAGCATTAGTGAGGATATGGAACAATGGGATTCTCATGCCCTCTTCATAGGAGTGTAATCCAGTATAGCCACTGCAGAAACTGTTAGTATCTACTGAAGCTGAACATACACGAGTATTCTATGAACCAACGATGTCACTGCATATATCCAACAAAAATGCCTTCAGGTATTCATCAAAGATGTACTAGAATGCTCAGAGGAGCACTATTCATAATGGGCTCCAATAGGAGCCACTCAACTGCCCATCAACTGGACAGTGGATAAATCCATTGTAGTTATTTACACACTGGAATACTACATAGTAATGAGCATGGACAATTCACAATTACATACAAAACTACAGCTCAACCTCACAAACATGAACATTTAAAGTAAAAACAAGAAAGAGTCAAACTATGCTGTGAGAAGTCAGGGTAGTGATTACCACTGGAGAGAGAGCAAAGTGCTTGAGGGGGCCTGAGGGAGACTTTTTGCATAGTACATGTACTTCTCTGTCTGAACAGTATATTTCAATAGCAGTTTCAGAGAAGTTATAGTCTTGTTCATAAACATCTTCAAGACCTCAGAACTGAATAAAAACACAAACAAAAGGACAAGGAGCAATGGGAAGGAAAAATGTCATTGGAAGTCAGGTGGAGTCTCCTATTCACAATTAGTTTAGGAAACAGTATGGGGAGGAGGCAGGAGGGGGCAGATTATGCTTGAAGCTTCTGGAAGAACCTTAATGCTGGAGATTTTAGGGAAGTTCACATCTCTGTGTTGTGATGTACTTGCTTTAAGTCAATTCTAAGAAACAGGAAGGTACATTGCTCTCATGCTTTACACCTGGTGAGTGCAGAGTAAATGTATGGAGAATGAATGATACATAAACAAAATGTAGTTTCTCTTATTTTAAATATTGTGTCTTTAATTAGATTCCTCTGGCATCAGATCCTAGGAACATGAGTTTATTTGGGTGATGCCCCCAGGAAGTACCTGTAGCAGGTACAGGGAAAAGAACGAGCCAATTCAGGGTGAGTTCATTAAATTTCCACTATGAACAACTAGGGCTCAATTCCACAATAAGAACACTTCAAAGTGGCTCCACCCCAAGGTGTAAGGAAGCTGGCATATTGATACTCCAGCTTGCATGTGTCCTTAGCTAAGGGCTGTTCCCAGAGGGCTAACTTCTTGGCTTGCCTTGAAGTAATCCAATAGGATAGCTTGTGCTTCCAACAGGATATCTTGAAATGTGTGTGCTGAGGGGAAAAGGAATGGTCATCAAAAGCATCTGCTACAGATGGCCCCAAAGAATCTTCATTGGACACATAATTTTATTCATCTACAATGATGGATATGGGCCATAACTGAAACCCGGAGATGGAGCTAGAAGTAAAAATCATAAAAATCTCTGTAAGAAATAACTTTAAGATCCTCATTCATATTCATTCTTTCCTCTTTAAATCCTCCCTTACACTACTCACTCACTAAACAAACACCCCTGAAGCGACCTATCTGAGTAAAACAGTGTCTGAACTCCACATGCTCCTCTTTTACATCTCTGGAGCCCCATATTTTTAAGTAGTTCATCTGAGAAGGGACATGGCCTGCTTGGTCCGTGTTCTTATATAACTTAGAACATGAGCTGCTTTAAGTTTCAACAATGAGACATTATACAAATTGGATCTGTCTTCATTCCAGAATCAATTAGATGCTAGAAAGAATGTAATATTTATTTGAAATTTCCAGAAAAGTCATTCATATGACTCGTAAGATTTTAAAATAATGTTTAGAAGATCTAAGCCTCAGCTACTCTGGAAACAAAGACACTCCCACCCGAATTGGCTTCATTAGTATTCTCCCCCCATGCCTGTTAGTACTAACTTCATAGTGGCAATGAAGTATTGACATAAAATTTAATACTTCCTTAGTTAATCAACACAATTAGCCTCTCAAGGTAAAGAAGGGACCTTCTACTGTTTCAGTACCATGTGATTTCAGATAATGAGATGATGAAAGAGGATTTTTTTTATGTATGATAACACTTAGAGGGCATTGAGACTGCTTGTATAAAATTTTTGAAATGCCAAAGAAGTCCAAACTATCCCGCCCCCAGAAAGAAAGGAAGGAAGGAAGGAAGGAAGGAAGGAAGGAAGGAAGGAAGGAAG
>JAAGEH010000006.1:17728739-17838820 GCA_011751065.1 Lasiurus cinereus | reverse complement strand
AAGGAAGGAAGGAAGGAAGGAAGGAAGGAAGGAAGGAAGGAAGGAAGGAGAAAAGAAAGAAAGAAAAGACAAGACGAGAAATAGCAAAAACCTAGTTCAAGTTAAAACTATTTGGATACTGTTTCCAGTGGGAAAGTCATCCAGGGCATAAAGATCTGGCAAGGAAAAATTATTTAGGGATGCTCTTTTATAACTACTCCTTGGAGGAAAGCAAAGTCCTTGAACTACTTTTTGGGTTGTGAAATGATAACAACTTAAAACCACCAAAGCTAAGACAAAATCTCTATTTTGAAAATATTATGACTGATTGTGAATCTAAAAAAAAAAAAAGTACAGTATGAAAAATAGTTGCATATTGAGAGATATCAGCCTCTTAAGGGACTGGCCATAATAATAATAAGGGTCATCATTTACCAATCTACAATGGTATCTGATAATAGTGGGAACATAATAGGTTATCAATAAATAATTTTAAGATGTTTTCCATGGAACTACATAAAAATATATTTTTATCTGGAAATAAATTTCAAACTTACAATATTTGCAAAATGAGCTACTTCTTGTTAAAAACTGAAATAGTCTGGTACAACAGGGAAAGGAGTGACAGCTGTAAATCCCAGAAGCAGGTTTGTAATGCCACTGCTAAGAGCTGCTTTCTTGTCCTAGAGCAGGAGCACCTTTGATGAGAAAGAGATGGTTTAGAAGACTTTCCCTGACAGCCTACTTTTATTTGTCTTTATGTCCCATGTGTGGGAAACTGAAAGTGATAGCCTTTAAACTCTGAGCAACATCCCCTTTTTTCTTTTTTCTTTTTTCTTTAGCTTTTGCACTAGCTGAACAAAATGTCCCCAATGTCTATAAAGCCAGGGTTTCTAGATCCCACAAAAGACCTGAAAAATATGTGAGATTATTGATAAGTACCAAGTAGGTTAGAGTTGCTTGGCTCCTCTCTGCTTCCTTCCTTCTCTGGGGAGCTGGATTCAAAGCAATTCTTAGTCATGCTTTTTGTTTGTTTGTTTGTTTGGTTGGTTGGTTGGTTGGTTGGTTGGTTGGTTGGTTTTTGGTTGGTTTTTGGTTTTCTACCTCAGTGCTCTCCCAGACTTTTGAATTCCCTCATCTATTAAACATAGCAGAGCTACTCAGGAAACAGCCAAAACCCCTCTGGTCTTAGACAATTTTTTCACCTTTCTTCCTAGATGTGATGTTGGGTTTTGTGCTTTCCTTTGTATTGTAACTGATTTGCTGTAGCTGGACATTGATGGAGACAGGTAGTTGGGGAAAAGAATCCAAATGATAATACTGTGTAAGTTCCATTAATGGATCTAAGTTGAGTCAGAGATTTTGCCTTTGGCCATCTGTGGCAGATTGCATTTCTAAAGGTGGACTATCTCCCACCCATTGCTTTTCTTATGATGTGACTCTGACACTCCTCCCTGTGTTATGGGGTCTATACTCTCTTCCCTTGAGCTAGGGCTTGTGACTTCTAAGGTCAGACTAGTGGGACCCTGGCTTGGAGTCCCCATCCATGCTATGGGGAAGCCCACAATATTCTATGCAGAGACCACAGAAAAGGCTCTGAGACCCCATAAAGGGAGAGAGATCTGACAGCCAACAGCTGTATCAGGCCCTTTTCCTAGAGCCATTTTCTACCTATGACCATTGGACATCTGAGCCAGAACCACCTAGCCATGCCCTTCCTGAATCCCTAACCCTCAGGAACCATGAAAGACAATGAAATAGTTGAGAAAATTGGGGTATTCCCCTTCCTTACTAGGTGCTGGGGGGTTGGGTCCTTCTGATATCTTAAGAAAAATAATTTTCTGAGGCTTGTATAGAAGGATAAGTAATTTTTATTTGCATGGAATTAGCCTCTGAGCTTGCAAAGTCCCATTTCCCATAATCCAGTCCTAGAAGATATGCAGCTGGGGACTCATTAGGACTAGAAGCAAATCCAGCACTCAGAGTTTCCATCCCATGGAGGAGCTGGGTCTGGTACAGAATTAGGCGAGTTGCTGGGGTGCCAAGAGGTGCCCCCAGCAACAAGAGTACTGAGTACTAAAAACACAAGATACAGTGGTACCTCGAGATACGAGTGCCCTAAAATAGGAGATTTTTGAGATACGAGCTGTTTTTGCTTTGAAATACGAGCAACATTTGAGATAGGAGTAATCGCGCGGATCGGCCGGCTGCACACGACCCACCAGTTTACCACAACTCGAGCGTCTCATAGTTTCCCACGCCTCAAGGTTATGGAACGAATTAAACTCGTATCTCGAGGTAAACTTTTTTTATTTATGGGATTAAATATCCCAAATCTTTCCCTTGTAGTGGCAATGCCTACTCTGGCCAATGATCTATTACCAGGTGTGACTGGCAAACAAGTATCTTCCCAATTTCACCCAGACTTTACTGGGCATATGTCTATTCCCCCCTCTTACCCCCCTGTCCAGTCCCTTGACCCAGAGATCTGTGGGGAATAGACAGATGGCTTCCCTGGAAGTGTTAAATTGCATCTTCCTGGTAGAGCCTCACAGATGGTATCTCTATATTTTCCCTTTCCTTTGGTTCTTTCTAGTTATTCATAATTCAGTTAATTACAATGGTATCAAAATGATTGTTGTTGTTTAAGTCACTAAGTTTTGGAGTGATTTGGAGTGATAGAAATTCAGAACACCATCCATATCTGAAAAAGCATGACAATCTCAAATTGAAGAGAAAAGTCATCAGATAAGACTCTGTTTATATTATTTTCTTAGTGACAAATTCTGTAATATATTTTAAAAAACCTGAATATAGTTAATCAACCATGTGATTTTAGTTCTATTAAATTAATTAATTTATTTCCAAAGCCTTGGGCTATAAGACCATTTTAGGGATATAAACCTAATATAGCTAAACATGGTAGGCCCAGCAAACTCAATTGTAATGTTTGTGTATAGGTAGGAAATCACTTTTGTTCAGACTGCCAAATATTCGTATACATGATAACATATTGTATAATTGATTTGCAATACGAATTATCCCCAATTTTGACATTCTGATTTAGAAATGACTAACTCAATAGGGATTTGGTTACATGTATCAGATGAACTTGACTCACCTTGATCTGTATTGTGCAAGGTAAAAGAGCAGAGTTGACATAAAGACTAAATGTTAATTTTACATCCAAAGAGGCATTTAGTGATGTCACACATAAAAACAAAGAATTTGAATGAAGAGAAGTTAACTTTCTGAAAGCCAAAACCTTAAGCAGATGGATTTTCATTTTATTCATATACTTCTTGGCATAAAATGTACACCATTTAGATAAGCTGCCACATGCTTTCAGAAGGGAGTGTATCTGTTTGCTTTGCCTGTTTAACAAACTATCCCAAAACTTAGTGGCTTAACACAATAAGCATTTCATTTAGTTCATGATTCTGTGGGTCAGTGGGTTGTTATTCGGGTCTGGGTTAGCTCAACTACATTGGTCGGATTCTCATGAGTCTATGCTCAGTCAGCAGGTTGGCTGGTGACTGGGTGATCTAGGGTGGCCTAACTCACTGCTTGGAAATTGGCAGACTGTAGGTCAACAGGGTTACTTTTGTTCTTCTCCTTATAATATCTCATCCTATAGCAGGCTAGTTTAGGACAGGTAACATAGGGCCTCAAGGTTCCAGGTGTAGAAAGAGCCCAAACCCTCAAGAAAACCCTTCAAGCTGTTGTTACTATCCCATTGGATAAAACAAATTACATGTCTAACCCCAGAATCATGGTGTAAAATACCTACTAAATGTTTTGATGAGAAGAGTCACGAAAGCACATTGCAAGGAGGTGTGCATTCAGGGAAAGGAAAACTTTGGGGCCATTTTTGAAATCTGCCATAGGGAGTTTCTCATGGCCAGACCATAAACCTACATCAAAAACCTGAAAACCACAGCTTTCATTCATTCACCAGGACCCACTAAGAGAATACAATAAATAAACAAACCATCCTTCCACGCTTTCTCAATCTATAACAGCCTGTCATCTCCCAAAAAGGATCAGAATATTTAGTTCTAGACAGTTAGTTCTGAAACACAGAGCATAATATTTTTTAAGCACATAATGATATTGATTCATTATAACAGCTAATCTTTCAGGAGAAGTTTGGAAAAGGCCCCTCGTAAATAAGATTAAAGACGACATTGAAGCTCTGCAGCTTCACTGGGCCCTGAAGGGAAAAAAAAGAAAAGAAGAAAAGGTTAGTTAACTTTCTCCCTTCTAATGAACATTATGAGGACAAATATTCTGTTCACATGTACCCTTTCAGCAGCATGGTTAATTTGTTAAGCCCAACTGGACACATAAAGAGAGCCCCTTTATCTTCGTTAAACCCAGTGAGAATGAATGGCAAACTGCAGCACCATTAATCTGGCCTGATAGGTTTTGTCAAAGGGTCTGGAAAGCCCAGATGACTTTAGGGTTAGTTGGGTTAGGATTTGTTCATCTCTTGTAACAAATAGTGGCTGCTCTTATTTCTATCCATAGGCTCAAACAAGCCATGATTAGCTTCCTAGTGCAGGAAGCAGAGTAAAACAGGGGTATACATATAAGCATACCTGAGTGTATAAATATACACACAGATTGATCAACCAGTATGATAATAGGGAGTTATAAGACAGACAAGGATGATGCAAGTGATAGTGTTCTCTCTCTGGCCACATTGACTGGATATGAGCCCATAAGGAGCTATCAGATACAATAATTAAAAGTATGGATTTTTAAGAAGGCTGTCTGGATTTGAATCTTAGTTCTACCACTTTCTGACTGGATAATCCTGGGCAGGTTACTTAACCTTATCTTAACTGAGTGTTTTCATCTGTTAAAGCAAAACAGCAGCAAAACTCATGAAGTTATTATAAAGAATAAATAAGTTAATATTTTTAAAATATATTTTTATTGATTTCAGAGAAGAAGGGAGAGGGAGATAGAAATATCAATGATGAGAGAGAATCATTGACCAGCTGCCTCCTGCATGCCCTCATTGGGGATTGAGCTTGCAACCAGGGCATGTGCCTTTGACCAGCCAAAATCAAACCTGGGACCCTTCAATCTTCAGGCTGATGCTCTATCCACTGAGCCAAACCAGTTTGGGCAATAAGTTAATATTCTAAAAATGCTTTGGTTAATGCCTTTCCGGAGTTAGCACTATGTAAGAATTATTGAAGGGCCAGCTGCGAAGGAGTGGCTTTGGAACTTCTGAGCTGCCTTGAAGGCCAGGTGATAAAGTGAAGCTAAAAATTGGGAATGTGGTTCTCTTTCTGCTTCAACAATGGGTCTTCACCAACACTGGAATGTACTGGAAGCTTTGGAATCATTCCTTTTTAATAAAGACCTTGAAATGAGAGAGTAAGGGTAAAGGCAGAATCACAAGCAGGAATAGAAAGATAGGAGGAAGGTTCATGCTATAACAGTGAGAAACAGACAGAGGCTGTTTTGAGAGTACTCATGAGAGATCTTTTGTGGACCTTCCAAAAATAATATGCTAGTTGTAACTTGATGATTGTGTGTGGATTCATCAGGAAGTGTCTTCTTTCACGTGTCTGGCAATTGATGCTGACTTTCACCTGGAATCAACTGGAGCACCCATATATGGCCTCGCCCTTGGCCTGAGCTTCCTCACAGCATGGCAACCTCAGGGTATTTAAACTTTCTCTATGGCTGGTCTGTGTTCCAAAAGCAGGTGTCCCAGCTAACAAGGTGGGAAGATGCATTGTTTTTATGGCCTACCCCCAGAAACCATTCCATATTTCTTCTGCCACTTTCCACTCATTACTAATGAGAAACAAGCTTGTCTAGTTCCAAATGAAGGCATCAGCTTGATGGATGAAGTGTCCGGATCAAGAGCATATAGGATGGGAGATATTGGTATAGCTAAGATGCTAATCACCAACAGGGAATATCAAGCCAGAAGTTATCATATATAATAAAAGGCCAGGGCCATACCCATAATGACTGCTTGACCAGTTGCCATGAAGTACATTGACCATTTCTAGGTCCCACATTCACACCCTTCCCTGCAGGCAAACAGGGAACCATGGTGAACCAGGGGAAGACAGAGGTGGTGGCTGCATGGTGGGACTGGGGACTGTTGAACAATAGTGAACATACAGCAGTGAACAGCTGAGAGCATCACACAGTGGTGGAGGCAGCACAGAGCATTGAGGGGTGGGGACAACAAGGAACATCACAGTACGGTATGGTGGGGAGCATTGCAGAGCATCGTGGGGCAACAGACATGGCCCTGATCTCAGGCTAGGCCTAAGGACCCTACTTGTGCATGATCTCATGTGCTGAGCCTCTAGTTTGTATTATATAATATTTTCTATCTACATTTATTTTAACTTTATTTAGATGAGTAAATTATATACTTAGCCTACACAACCTTTTTTATATTTTTTATGGAAACATTACGAAGAACAATAGCAATATTATGTTGTCATTATGTGCTTTGTTAAGGAACAGAATTAGGAACCTAGAAGTCAATTGTGTGCTTTGAAACATAGCAATTATATATGGAGAATCATTGACAAAACTTGTTATATTAGTAAAATTGGGTTAGCAAGCACAAAAGGAAAAGTATCGGCTCTTGTGGCCAGGAAAAATGCTGAATAGCTCACAGAACTGAAAGGAAGACTGATATGACTCAGAATCTCCAGAATGGTAACTGGAGTCTCAGTCCTGCCAACAACTCTCTGTTTGCCATTTCCCACCTCTGCTTGTTTCCTTCCTCTTCCTAAGTTGTCCTGTTGTTTCCTACTAAAAACATGGCACTTTCTCCATGAGACTGAGAAGTGACCAACCAGTAACCACATGGTAAGTCAAAGCTTCTTCATTCCAATGTCAGTGTATCCATTCTAAGGGAAGATTCTGATTGTCTTTGCTTAGGTCACATTGCTTGGAATTACTCTTGCTGGAGGGTGATGGTTCCAATATCAGCAGTTGAGATTTCCAGCTGAAACCACGTGGATGAGCCATCACACTTACCCCATCAGCCCTGTCCAAATTCCTGACCCACAAAACACTGAGCAATACAATAGTTGTTGTTTAAAGCCACTGAGTTGTGGAGTGGCTTTAAACCAAAAATGCACCCATCTCTTGCTCCACATGGAGGAATTAGGAAGGCCTGCCTAGCCCAGCCAGCATGACTCAGTGGTTGAGCATCAACCTATGAACCAGGAGGTTTTGTTTGATTCTCAGTTGCTGCACATGCCCAGGTTGCAGATTTGATCCCCAGTGTAAGATATGCAGGAAGCAGACAATCAATAATTCTCATCATTGATGTTTCTCTCTCTCTCTCTCTCTCTTTCTCTCTCTCTCTCTCTCTCACCCTCTCTATCTAAAATTGATAAAAATGTTTTTGTTTTTGTTTTTGTTTTTTTTAAAAAAAGGCCTGCCAAAAATTGGGTTATTTAAAGGATCAGCATATGCTTTGTAATTATCACTGGGTGCAGAGCATTTCTCTCAGAAGACTAAAACCAGAACTAAATGAGTTGCAGGGCTGGGCCATAGCATTCTAATTCAACCTTCTTATTTGGTCCTAAAAACCTTTCCAGTAGCCCCTTTGGGATCAGAGAGCAACTCACTTTTCTGAGAGCCTCTGGGTATCATTTTAACAACTCTGAATCTCTTTGACCTTTACTAATCTTCTTCCTGAACTTGAGAAATGATTCTTGAAAGAAAAAATTTAATATATGAAATTTCATCTCCCAATGGGCATAATTCTGCAATGAAGTTTCTGTTGGATATCAATGGGAGCAGTCAAACTGCTGGACTATTTGTTTCCCATGTTAACACTTACATCATGAAAGTGATAAGTTCTGCCCACTGTCTCCATGGCCTGAGGAGAACTTTTCAGAAACTTTGGAATGTCTCCTCATTAATTGGCGATCAATAAATCATTTGCCTAGGTACAGTTATCCCATATGCCAGTATAATAGTTTGAATTAGGTAATGCTCCTTTTTATTATCAGAAACAAATTACCTCATGGGGCAGGTAGATACACAAATGCACTGCATCCTTCCACTAAGTGAAAGGTTTTTTTTCAATCAGTTTCCCATAAATGCAGAAGGCAAAAATAAAATAACCACATTCCAAGATTGCCCAGTATCGATATAAATTCATTTTACTGGATTCATTGCTGCTCTTCATTTAATAATATTTTCCATAGTCACTATGCATACCGTTAAGAGCAATATAAACATACACTTGAAACTTTCAATGTTTTCTCTGAGTTTCAAAGGGAAGCTTTCTGTAGGGCATGGTGGAATGTTCATACTGGGAAAAGTTCCATTTTTGTTCCCACTAGACCCTTGAATGCTGGCAAAACAACACATTATGCCCATAAATATATGTAATAATACCAACATTCATGTTTGCCATAAAGGTGAATATCATACTTTCATATATGAGTGGTGGTATGTTTAGTGACTTTGAAAGTTTATGTTTCATTTTTAACTTATAAAGAAGATTCATCACATAATGATTAAATGCTTACTGCACCCAAGGGAAAGTCTGATGATTTGCTCACTTTTTGCAGTCCTTGGACTAGGACCAACACACTGGTTACCCAGTCTGTGTGCTTCTCAAAGGCAAAGCCTGAGTCATTATCTCCGCTCTCTCTAACACCTGGCATACAGTAGGCAATCAGCAAATGCTTTAAATGGACTTAAACTTTTCCCTAACATTGAAGTAAAGATAGGGTGGGAACTTTCCTGGAATAGGAGAGCCATAAATGGAGTCTGAATGAATGGATGGAATTTAGTTCAGTAAGGGAAAATGGAAGGGCATCCCAGACAAAGGGAGGAGTTGGACAGGAGAAAGAGGAGGTGTGACCTCTGATGATCAGAGTACATTGTGGTAGTCTGAGGGCTGAAATGAAGCCAGATCATGGATCACCACAGAGCTTGAACATCATGGTGAGTTTTAAGATATAGGAAACAGATAGAAGTTTTGGTTGGATTTCAGATTTACAAAGACTATTCAGGCCCAGCTAGTGTTGCTCAGTGGATTGAGCATCATTCCATGCACCAAGAGTTCATTATTCCATTCTCGGTATGTACCTGGGTTACAGGCTCCATCCCCAGTAAGGGGTGTGCAGGAGGCAACCAATCAATGTTTCTCTCTCATTAATGTTTCTATCCCTCTTTCCCTCTCCCTTCCTTTCTCTCTAAAAATTAATAAACATAAATTAGAAAGATTATTCAGACTTCAGTGTGTAGATAGATATCTGAGAGGTAGGGCTAGGGAGAAAGACACCTCAGGAGGAAAGTGAAGTCTGGGCCATCCTGACACGCCTTCACTGCCACCAGGCTGGCTGGGGCCCTGCTTCTGTTTCAGTGTCACCTGAGACTCTCAACACGGTCAAACAAAGTAGCTCAGGACTTTTATTCTCAAGACATCTCAAGACCTGCACAAGGTGTTTTGAGAGGGTACTTTGTTCTGGAGTGCTGCCTTCTTTGTCCCTTCTCTCACCTCCATCCCTTCCTATCTTCCCACCAGTGGGCAATCAGCAGGACAGGCAGAGTTGAAAAGTGGATGAAGTATCACCATCTCTGGCAGTTTCAACATTTCTGAGGACAATTTTCCCTCATAGGACAACAAGTCTTGAGCCAGCATTAGAAAGACCAACCTTGAAGGGCTGCATTTGCCAACAAAGAGCTTTCCACAAACAGGGGAAGAAGCCACTTATTCCCTGGTGACTGCTGTTAGAAGCAGATACAAAAATCACAGGCATCTGGGATTATAGACTTTTCCAGACTAAATCACACGGTGAACCACTTGAGTGCCAGGCATTGTTTTCAAGGTGCTTTCAAGAGCACTGTGGGATTTGAAAGAGAAAAGCCCAAATCTTGCACTGTTTTGTGTACATCAGAAACTGCCTTCCTAATGGGGGCCCCTTCCAGACAAATTTATCAAAATAGTAAAACATTCTGAAGAAATATTTAAGGAATCAAAAATCCTCAAAGTAAATGGAAGAAATGTCATCAGGACTCACTGAATCCTTTGAATTCAGGTTGCTCTTTTCATGCAAAGAAGGCCTACATGGTTGGCCAACTTCATCAAAAGGGAAACAACTCCATCCAGGCAAGAAACAAGTTTGTTTTGCAGTGGAGAGATCGAATTTTCACAAAGAGAAAAACTTAGCAGATTACAAAGAAAACAACACAAAAAAACCCTCAACTCATTCCTCTGTAAATACACACTGAGCACCTATTAGGTACTCAGCATTGCCCTGTACTAAGGGAAGTTATTCATGAGTAAAATAAAAATTCTTGCCCAAGTGGAGTTAACATTCCAGCATGGGGTCTAAGGGAGGCCTAACCCATGAGGCTGAGCTGCCATGTACCTGAGCACCCCCCTCCAGTGTAGTGTACAGTGCAATGTGGAAATGGTCAGTATGAGTACAGCCTTTGGGACACAGTCCATCTGATGAGGAGGAGGACATGGCTGAGCTCCAGCAGAAGCCAGGATATGAATAAAGCATTTGGCAGAAAGTGAAGGTGAACTTGGAAATGAGGTCAGGAGTCAGCACCAGAAGCAATGACTCAGAGAACGTCTCTGGCTGTATCATCCACGTGTAATATGCATACGCCCAGGTCAGATGGCTGAAGGTATTTGAGGACCCAGGATACAGGTAAATAGGAGGACACAGCCTCAGAAGACAACAATGCAAACCTTGTGTAGGGGACCTGTGAATGAATCGGTGAAATCCAAAATGGCTCACTACCTGCTGCCTAGCTCAGGAGAGCTCATTCCTGGGCTATAACCTCACTTATTAATCAGAACTCTTTAGAAATGAAATCTCCAAACCTCTCACTGCCCATATAACTCAAAACTCTGATTCTGGCTTTCCCTGAATGTCTAATGGTTTCAGCCCAGATCCCCAGCAAACTTAAAGGGGGACTTACCTGAGTAGGGGCAACTAATCCACCTGAAAGTAATTGGATGAAACTCTCTTGACATCCAACTTCTTCAAAGAATGCTTGGTTGGGGTACAGTGGATAAAAGAGAAGAACAGTATGCCTTATAAGTTCTCCAGACCTTGACCCTCAATCCTGAAGGTGACCTGATCCCATAGCCATAGCTCCCTGCTGAGCAGTCCAGTTGTAGCAGAATCAGGGGCTGCACTAAAGTGAGTTCTTCTCCAACTGGCCCTGGCAGCCTGGCCACTGCCAGACCTCACAGTTGCTTATGCTCCTGGAGGACACAGAGCTGGGTAGGCCTCTACTAGTGTTTCCATAGATGGTCAAGAATTAACCATGTTCACTCAACTGTGGTTGGCTCCATGATACTGCAATTTTGATTCCTTGCTCCTTGATGTCAAAGGTATAGGGACAGTCCCCAGACAGGTCAACAATATATCATGCATAATCACAAAAATCTCCTATTCTTCACAGATTCCTAATAGAAACCTAGAGGGTATCATTCTTGTGCTTTAATACACATCTAACCAACAGGGGACAAACCAAGGCATAATCCCAATGAGCTGCTTAATGAACTTTTCATAGTAATCAGGACATGCTCGCATTGGAATAACCATGTAATTTGAAGTAATAATCGACACCAAAAGATCATATAAAGAATGCAGCAACAAGACACAATGGAGTCCTTTCTCCCTTTACGAAGGGGTGATCAGTCTCAAGTTTTGTCAAACTCCTTCCATAAAGGAGAACATAATAAATATTTTAGGCTTTGTGGACCAGAAGGTCTCTGTTAAAACTGTTCTACTCTGCCATTATTTGAGCATTGACAATGTAGAAACAACTGGGTGTGCTGTGTTTCTGTGAAACTTTATTGTGAAATGGTACAATGAAATAGAGTGGGAGGGAAGAGGGGACAAGCCTTTGATGACAGCACATTTAAAGGATGTCCATGTAGTAGGGGTGAACACCAGATTACAGTATTAGAGTCCTGATTACACATGTGCGTGTGTACTGGAGGATTTTAGTTTTGGACACTTTAGAAGATTGGATATACTAAATAATTTCCCACTGAAAATACAATCTGAACAAAATAAGGCATCTCTGACCTGGATTGGGAGTGAGGAATCCTCAGAAGGATCCAGAAGCAGAGTGAAAGGAGAAACCCTGTGTGTCTGCAGCAAATTGTGGAAAACATTGAGATTTCCCTTTGTCAGCTGCACAGGGCTCTGGGGAAGGGCCCAGAAGCCTCATCCAAGTAAGAAGGGAATGGAATAAGAGCCCCCCCACTGTGTTTACTAACCACTAATCACCTTAGGTTCTCTACTGCTGAAAGGACTTACAAGACTGTTTATGCTCACAGAAGACCTGACAAAGAATTTAGGTAGCAGCAGAAGGATGGTCTTGAAGGGGGTCTGAAGACCACAGCTTCTTTGTCCTCCCACAGTCGGTTTCACAGGAGAGCCTTGTCTTCAGGTTTCTGACAAGCACTGGTGTAAGCATACACATATGTGTGTGTGCATGTTTATGTGTGTTCATTCATTTTCATGTGCATGTGCACATGGGCATGTATATGTGCTTTGAAGTGGAGCAGATGGGTAAAGCACCTTGCTACCTTGATACCAGCAAACATGTTCACAATGGGATCTCTTATGGATACATTCTAGATATAAGACTATTATCCATGAAATCCTACTCCCTTCCCAAGCCTCCAACAAATACAGGAACAAGTCATAAATCTAAATATTGTTACTAAACAATGTTGACAGACTGCTACCTTCTGCTCCAAAATAACTCACTGATCAGTGATTATAGAACACCCTGTATCAGCAGTGAACATATGTCAAGGCTTCAGCTGAGAGTCAGTAGCATGTGTCAGTACAGCCTAATGGAAGGGACCCTAAACTGTTCACCACATCCAGCTGTGATTCCTCAGTGTCAGGAATACCTACTTGGTCCAATAAACTTCAAAAGATAATCTGACTTTGGTGGCCCAAAATTGAAAGAGAAGGGAAGAGACAGAAACAGATATAAATCCATTATGGAGAAACCCAACTTCAACCAGGGCCTTAAACAACTCACACAGGTCAAGTTCAAGGGAAACTGGGTAGTTCACAGAGAAGGTCCCAAGAGCAGGAACAGTACAGGGCAGGAACAGAATCACAAAGTCTTCAGAGACTGAAGTCATCAAGCTCCCAGTGTAAAATGACTACTTTCCATGTGTTTAAAAAATAAAAGATAAATTTGAATATAAAAAAAAAGAATCAGCCGAAACCAGTTTGGCTCAGTGGATAAAGTGTCAGCCTGGGGACTGAAAGGTCCTAGGTTCGATTCCAGTCAAGGGCATGTACATTGGTTGCGAGCACATCCCCAGTAGGGGGCGTACAGGAGGTGGCTGATGATGTCTCTCTCTCTCATTGATGTTTCTGGCTTTCTATCCCTTTCCCTTCCTCTCTGTGAAAAATCAATAAAAATATATTTAAAAAAAGAGAATTAGATACTTCAAGAAATGTTTAAGATGATTTGAAAAAGAACCAGATGAAACTTCTCTACATGAAAACTATAATAATTAAAAACTTTTAAAAATGAATTAAATGAAATTTTTGATACACACAAAGAATAAATGAAGATGGAATAGATGTACCCATTAGTTAGTCCAAAGGAACAAAGTAATGAAGTGTGAGTGAAAGGAAGAGATAATGAACCATTTCTGGAGAACAACCCAGACATGCTACCAGGTTGGCCCAATTTGCTAGATCTCTTGTTCTGTTTTGTTTGGGGTTTTAAAAAATGACATTTTCTGTGAAAACTCCTGATCTTTAAATATTGGATAGAAGCTCAATTAAATAAAACAGCCCTGTAGTCATTGAATGCCAATTTGTGACCAATTGTGACCTTGCGGTACCTGAGACAGCAAAGAAAAAGTCAGGCTCTAGGTGAGCAGATAACCAGTAGTGGGAAGTCATTGTAGGTCAGCAGGGATGTAGTCTCCAGAATGCAATTGGATTGAGCCAGTGGCATTGATTGGATTGAGCCAGGGGCTTTTTCTTCAAGAGGCAGGGATGGGAGTAGGGTTGGAGGGGGGGGGAAAGGCTGCACATAGATGCTAGTTTTGTTTGAGAAGTTTAACCCAAGACCTTGATATTCTGTGAACAAGCTGCCCTAATTTTTAAGAAAGGACATTTGAGTCAGGGAGTTTCTGTAAAACCAAACTGAACTTTCATGTCACGGGAACAGTAAGCATACCAATTAAACAAGACACTGGAGTGTCAGATCTTAACATAGTTATAACAGCATCAGAATTGTGGACAAGAATCTTGGAAACATTGCCTCTCTTGTTGCCTGGCAAGTTGATGGAAATTTCCTACCCATAACTTATCCTATTTAGTCACCAAAGGCTTAATGGAAATCCTGTAACAAAGTAATAAGGAAATAGATTTTCCTAAAAAACACACACACTAAAAAACACCACACATATTTTTATTGATTTCAAAGAGGAAGGGAGAGGGAAAGATCAAAACATCAATGATGAGAGAGAATCATTGATCAGTGGCTTCCTGCATGCCCCACACTCGGGATCAAGCCCACAACAAAGGCATGTGCCCTGAAAGGGAACTGAACTGTGACCTTCTGGTTCATAGGTCAACATTCAACCACTGAGCCACGCCTACCAGCACGGAAATAGATTTTCTGACTCTGCTTTCTGAAGGGAGACTATCTCTAACTTAAGAAGCCAAAGAACAGGAAAGTAAAAAGCAATGTAGAAACAAAGAAAGGGAAGAAGCAAAGAGAATGGATAAAATACCATCCTGATGTTTTGAAAGTCACTAAAAACTGGCAAGGGGTATTCTGGGCCTCAAGTAAAATGGTGATATTGTTCAAGACTTCCAGCAAAATAGGTGTGATTTCATATCATCTCTGCTCCACTAGAAGTGTACCTTCAAAGTCGCAATCAGCTTGCAGCCCTCTGTGTACTGTAAATTAAATATTTAAATAAGTGGAACCTAGGTGGTGAATAGTGGTCTAAGGACCAAGAATGGTGGGCAGTAAATGAGAGTGTAATAAGGGAAATCTCACTTTTCAGCCTCTCAGTATTTATTGTTTTTGCAGGGCGGGGAAGGGGGAGAGAAAGAAGGGGTATTATGAGCATCTACTGAGCTCTCTTGTGTGCTATGCTAAAGTCTTAAACTTAGAAGGGGAATGTATATTTGATCAAGATCTATGTAAATTTCACTCACCAACAGTGAATATTTTCCTTTGCTTTGAAAGTACAGTTGACCTCTGTCTGTGTTTGTGTTTCTGCATGTGGCAAAGCCTTCATTTAATTTTTTCATTACCCTTTCATATTTAGCCCCTCCCCCTTTTTAAATCCTTTCTTGAAAAAGTAATATGTTCCCCAACTATATAGGCCTTTACAACACACACACACACACACACACACACACACACACACACACACCACAGGATAATTTTCTGTGTCTTGAGTCCTATATGTGAGGTGCTTCCGAGAGCATTATTAAGCTAAACAAAGCTCAGTCCTTGCCATTTATCATGCATATTGCCTTGGGTGAAGTTTTTAATCACATTTTGTCTGTGAAATTCCAAATACTTTATTGTAAGTATTTAAGTAACATTTTAGCACATTAAAATTGTTTAATAATATAGAAGTCAGTTTCACTTTAATCTCTCACATTAAAACAAAAATGACAGATTGCTGTCTTTTCTTCCTCTGTGAAGCCTTATTACTAAATTGTCCAAAGGGACACTAGGAATGATGTGGGGATCTTGTTAAAATGCAGACTCTGATCCAAGAGGTCTGAGACATGGGTAGAGCTAAAATTCTGTATTTCTAACAGATTGCTGATCCAAGGACCATATTTGGGAAAACAGAGCAGCAGTGATTCTCTGCCTTGGTTTCTGTGCACAGTCCCTGAGGAGCTGTAAAAGCTGCCACCCCTGTGTTGCCCTGTACTACCCCAGATATTCCAATCTAATTAGCCTGGACCATTAGAAGTATGTAAAAGCTCCCCAGCTGATTTCAGTGTAGTTTAGGTGGCGAATAGTGGTTTAAGGCAGGATCCAGCTGCCAGACATCCGACCTCCTCCACTGTGAGCTCCTGCAGGATATACAGTCTGTGGCATGGATGTCTCAGCTTCATGCAAATGTTATATGTAGATAATTATGGAAGTGAAGCACTGTTCACAACATCGTCAGTGTGCCTAAAATTAAACATGACCCCCGTGGAGTAATGACCAGGCTCCCTATGTGGAGAATTAGCACATTTGGGTCAATGGCTCCCATGGACACAATCTGAGTGGTCCAGTGTGAGCGGTTTTAGAAGTCTTATATTTTGATCTTAGTTAAGCATCACAAACAAAAACTCTGGAAGAAATATACAGCATTTGTCTGCATTATCCAGATAAAAGGACTGAGGCCAAAGCAAATGAAGTATTTAAATAATTAAGGGCTAGTCTAAGACTATGTTTCCTGAAGCAGAGCAGTATTCTATCTCCACCCTGTAGAACAACATAAGCACACTGCTTTGGCAAAGACTTAAGGTAAGGAAGGTATGTTGGTGAGGACTTCAGGGACACTTTTTGATTTCTCAAAGAGCCCCATGCTTTCCCCAGCTGATTTTACTTTATGTTTTATATATGTTTTTATTTATTTCAAAGAAGAAAGGATAGGGAGAAGGAGATAGAAACATCAATGATGAGAGACAATCACTGATCAGCTGCCTCTTAAACACCCCAAACTGGGGATGGAGCCTGCACCCAGAATGTGCCCTGATTGGGAATCAAACTGTGACCTCCTGGTTCATAGGCTGACGCTCATCCACTGAGCCATGCCAGCTGGGCTGGCTCAACTGATTTTAAAGATGGGCAATCTGAGTTATGACCCTGCCTGGAAAAATGACACACCAGATTGGTCTCAGACCTTCAGAAACCCACCTGTGAAGATAGTTATGGTGTGACTATCAAGGTCCCAACATATGTTTAAAGGAGTACAAATACAATAAAGCAATGCATTGTAAAATACAGAGTTAGCTCAGGGCACAAGTAGAGAAAGGGATGTTGGATTTGGAGCATTCCTTGGGCAAATTTAAAAAGCCTTCAGGCTCTATTCCCATGCTTTATAAAGTTGGTGATAGTGATACTACTTCAGTGATGCACTTTTAGAAAGCTGTTCCAGGTCTACAGTTATAACTCCATGTATTCCTACCTGCTAGCAACTGGAGCCTAGGCTCTAGTGAAATTTTCTTATGTAGTTGAACTTTTACATGAAAAGTACTATTTTCTTCATTAATTGTTATACTAGTAGCCCTGTGCAGGAATCCATGCATGAGTAACTTGTTGTCGCTTGCTTCAGCTGGCCACCTGCCCATCTCCACTGGTAGCTTTCCACTGCTGGTAGCTCTCCACTGCTCCTAGCTCACTGCTCCACCCTGCTGGAGTTCTCCCCACTCCCTCTCATAGCTTGCTGCCCTGTCCACTCCCATGATCCGGTCTGGATATAATGGATAATAGCATATTCCTCTCTTATTATATAGGATCCTCTCTATTTCCTCTAGGGAATTATCCATGAATACTACTGCATAGTCAAATAACCTTGAGGATACCAAAGGAAATGTATAGTGGCTAGATTCTGCTGGCACAGAATACATCCAGGAGATACAGACATGGCAAGGTTCCTCCTGCACACGTCTCTATTCTGTGATATTGATGTGTTTGTAAAACAAACCACTTCAAAAGGATTGATCAATGAAGCGATCAAATCCACGGCTCATAGTGAAAGCCAAGTGTAACCAATTGTCACAAGCACATGAGTGCAGACATGGAGGTGAGTATCACTTGCAATCAGACTTCAGCAAAGCTATTCTGTATTTCTGAGTCTCCAAAGGGGGTTCAGAAGTCCCTGTTGTTGTTCTGCCAGGTTTCACTTCCCTCTCACACTGAGCCACTAAGTACTACTTTTCTGCAATCTTGCCAACAGGGCACCAGGTTAACTGCATAGTAGAGAGATCCCCAAGTTGGGCTGCTTGTATCCCAGTGTGTGCCAGTACTTCAGTCTCTATCTAGAATACAGACATTCATGGTTCTCTCTGAAACATACTAACTTGGAGTCCCAACCATCACATTTATCTACAATATCTACTCTTCTACAACATCATCTAAGACTAGAGGCTTGGTGCATAAAGTTTGTGCAAAGGGGCGGGGGTGTCCCTCAACCTAGCCTGCACCCTCTTGCAATCCAGAACTCCTCAGGAGATGTCTGATCTAAACCAGCAGTCTGACATCCCTCTCGAAATCTGGGATTGCTGGCTCCTAACCGCTTGCCTAACTGCCTGCCTGATCGCCCCTAACCACTCTGCCTGCCTGCCTGATTGTCCCTAACTGTCTCTGTCTCGGGCCCCACCACCGCCACTTCATCCGGAAGGAGGTCCAGAATGTTGTCCGGAAGGTTGTTTGGCTCTCTGGTCTAATTAGCATATTACACTTCTGTCATTATTATAGATTTCTTCCAAGAAACTCCAAGTATGTAAATGTCACTTGTATTCTCCCACCTGCTCACCAATAATTCCCAAACATTCAGGACTCAAGCAGTGGACACATATAGATAGATGAAAACAAAAAACTGTACAAGTAGAAAGTATTTGGCCATAGAATCAAAGAAAGAAATGGAGGGAATGCCATTTTTATTTAAAGCTTCTTTTTCAAAGCCAACAAGCACATGTTCAGGCTAACAAATGGTGGGGTATGAACTGCATTTGGCATTTGAAATGTAGCCCAACATTTTCAGAACAATAGGAATCTATCATGTGTTCTTGTTAAAGATATTACTGAGATGGAGATAAACTCACCAAATAGGAAAACCCATATCAAATTATTATTCAAGTAAACAAATTGAAAACAAAGGCATTCCCAGATGTCTTTGACAAAGGGCAAATGGATTACCAAATCAAACATTTTATAAATAAATTAGCAAAACGCATTATGAAACACTAACATTAATGATACACACCAGCTTGCCAAATTCCTTAATCAAATCTTTTCAATCCAGACCCTTATATTGTGAAAGGGCCAGTTCTTACAGACAGCTCATAACACAGAGCAAGTCTCTACAATGATGTTTCTGCCATCACCAAATGTTTCCTCTGATCTGTCTCCAGGCCTGACATTTTTGCAAATTAAACTGGATTACATTATCCATGATGGCTTAAATTCAATTATCTAAATAACTAATCAGCCAGATCCAGGACTAAATTACCCACCTGCAGCCTGAACTTCTTTGGTTTGATAACATGCTGGTTTTATTTGTATTTTAGAAAGTAAAAGTAGACCTGGATTTCTCCTAGTCTACTGGAGGAAAAGGTTCTTTGTGAGAAACCTAGACATTGTCTTTCATTTGGAAAGTATGGTCAAATCTTCACTGCAAAAGATACAGTAATACCAAAGTGTTCAGAGGCAAGGCCTCGGTGGTCATCTCCCCTCTCGCCCTCTCCTCCTATGTTGTACTCTGGTCTGCCTTCTTGGCCATTCAATGTTATATAACCGCAAACAAAGCCAGAATAGCAATCTTTGCTTTTGTGCACATGTCTAGGTCAAAGGGAAGTTATGTTTTATTTGTGAAAATACTGGCATATTTCCCCTTCATAAAAGACTTCAGAGGTTTACATTTTCTCTAAGGGTATATATACATGATGTTTCCCTTCACACCTATCAAACTTCATGTTACACACCATTTTACAACTTTTCAGGTTTCCGGGCCCTTTATACACATAGTTTTAAACCTGACATAGGGAGGTAGAACAGTCTTTTAAGATATAAACAAAAAATCATAAGATTAAAACCTGCCAAAATATGTGTATACATACATACACACCTATACACAGGTGTGTATATACATACATATAGACCTATACATATGTATGCATGTATAAATGTGTGTACACACACACATATATGAAACACAGATATATACATACACAAAAAAACAAATAATCTACTTTTTCTCCCCCAAGTTCAAAACATTATTTTTATTATATTATTTATTCTAAATAGGTCTTTGTAGGGTACATATAAACACATAAGTGATATAACACTATAATAGTCTAATTTTTCAGAATGCAGTCACTAGACCTAAGAATAAGTCTTTTGATCTCATCAGAACAACTATAGCCAACAACTCTGGCCTAGGACAGTACTGACTAGAAATGGGCCATCACTTTACTTTACACAGAGCTTATGTTCTAAGGAGACAACCTATACTGTGCACTTGGCTCTAAAGGAGACTCAATCTTGGCTAAGATGTCTCCATTTTAGAATATCTCCTATGGCTTTTCCAAAATGGACTTGTAAAAAAGCCTTGAGAATAATAAAACACATAGGGCTGTAGCTAACTATTGGCTTCCTAATAAACATTTTCTTCCTTAAAGATGGCATATGTTGCAAAACTGCTAGCTCTTTCTGTCTGGAGATGAAGTGGTAGATTTGAGCCCAGTAGACAAGAATCTACTGTGACCCCTATTATACTGTGCACACTGGGATGGAGAGCTAAGTGAGATGGTATTTTTATACCAGAAATTCTTTTGTCTAATATGCTAAGAAAATGGAGTTGTTTTAATCAAGTCAGAATCCTGGAAAATTTAGATATTATGAAGAATCTTTGATAAGGCTTTCAAATTTATCTAACCCAATACCTTATTTCACAGAAAATAAAACTCAATAAGAGAGAATGACTTGCTTAAGGTCATGCAACTAATTTATGTCAAAACTGGGTAATCAAACTCCCAATGATTCCACTGTCCTCTGTACTATGCTGCCTTTTGGTCACTCAGGGGTTCCTGCGAGTCAATGAGTGGAATTAACAAGCTTTTGGTTAAAGATGACATATAGATTACATTTTTTTAGATCCCGAACTCTACAAAAGCAACAGTAAGGAAATACAAGAAGACAACAGAAATAAAATATTGAAATCTCAAAAGTAGATAGATTGGTTTTAATGAAGTCTAAAAAAACCTAAATCCCTAGCCAAGGAGACTGGTAAATACATTACAGAACTCCCAAAAGTTTCAGGAATTATTTGCACCAAGTTATTTTGGAATTGGGAGGTGTTCGTGTAACACATAGAAAATGAGAATTTGTTGGAAGTCTATTTAAGGGGCAGTTAGGACCCAGAACCCTTGCATATGCCCATGCAGCTAAGCCACTGGCCCTCCCTCACTTCAATAGGAGAATGGGAGCTGTTAAGTGAAAATGATGGTTTGTAGATATTAAATAACAATCTTGACTACAGAGCCAAGGGCTGATAAGCCAAAATGAGGTATCCAGTGGCCATCACTGATAATATTCACAATTGTTTTCTTAAATTGTTTGCCGGGTATCAACTCCAAATTAAATACAACACCTATACAGTGCAGACCAGAGCTACTCTGCTCTAGATTCACCATGTGTATGATATCAACAAAACACCCCCTCTTCTGTTGACTTTGAGTTAATCAAAAGTGTTTCACTTTGGATGAACCCAACTAAATCAGAGGAGCCTTTAAAAAAGGTGAAACACCAGAAAGATATTATCCTGCAGCACTGAAATAAAAAGCTATGCTGTGAATTGTAGTAAGCAATTGTGGGTGGTTGCACAGTACAACCAGGTGATAACTAGCAAGAATGAGGCCTCAGTCCTGTAACCACAAGGAATTACATTGGGCTAATAACCCGTGGTCTTGGCAGTGGACCCTGAGACTCAAGTGAAATCACAACCTTGACCAACACCTTTACTCAGATCACTTGAGCAGAGAAACCAGTCAACCTATACCCAGATTCTCAAAGCATGGAAACTTAGAAAGTGAATCGTTGTTATCTTAAGTCACTATATTTGTGGTAACTTGTTAGGTAGCAGTAGAAAGCCAACACCTCTGGGTAGTAACAATGGGAAAAATGGACAACGTATGATAAGGCAGGGGAAGGCCATAGGCCAAATCCTGCTACTTTAGCAGGAGTAAATTTTTTATCTTATATTATCTGTGTCAATTCCTCCACTTCTACTTGGAGAGCATGCAATGTTTCTCACATTCCTGACTCAAATTAGAAACAGGCTTTGAAACTTAATTATCTCAATTAGGATGGGGAAGTTCAGACCAGGTTCTTATCACATTAGCTCCTGGGTGAGGGTGGGCTGTCAAGGGGGACCAAAGTGAAGGCAGGGTACTCTAAAAATGTGATCCTAAAATGCAAATGGCTAAAAAAAGGAGTTAGAATCATTATCTCAAAAGAGAAAAGTCAAAGGCAAAAATAATAAAATCTGGAGCCCTGATTATAGACACACCAATTCAAGAGCTTAACATAAAGAGCCAAAGCAAAGGAGGCTATGGGAAAAGCCATGGTATAGTGGGCACCATGGAGGACAATAGATAAGAGGTATGGGTGAGCCAAGATATTATAAAAGTGTAAAGTTAGGTGATACATAGTTCATACAGGCCTTCACGGGTTTAGAAAGCCTCCAAGGCAAGCCCACATTAGCCTCTGGAGTGCCTCTATAGGTCTACTTTGGAAGTTGGGTGTGGGGAAGCCAGTCCCCCACCCCACCTCCCCAAAAAAATAATCCATACACCTTGGTGTGGACCTGTTGTGTATAGGAAACTTCCTCATAGAAGCCATCCAACTTAAGGCAGGGAACACATTGATAGAGGTCTCAGATGGAACCAATATAAAGACAATTCAATGTCTCATGTGGTAAGGCAATTTGTTCTGTTATAAGAACAGTAAAATAAAAGACCTAAAATATTTTGGCCCGTGCTCACCCTGTCACAGCCCATCCTAGAGTCTGAGAAGTGGGAGGTATTTTAGCGAGCATCTGTTTCAAGGCCTCTACACAGTTAGAGAAAGTTCAAAGAAAGTATATGACTCTGGCAATACTTACCTTCAAATATTCAAACACCACTATAAGACAAAGTGACAAAGAAAGGACTAAGTTGGAATTCCAACTCTGTGTTCATTAGGGGTGCAAGTTCAGGCAAGTCACTTTATTTCTCTAACTTCAAGTGTCCTCATCTGCAAGATGAGTATTATGAATATAAGCATAGGATTGCTTTAAAAATTGATCAACACAATCATGGAGAACCTACAGCATAGTGTGTGGCATAAAACTTTTCTGTATATTTATACACACACACACACTAGAGGCCTGGTGCATGAATTCATGCACCCGTGGGGTCCCTTAGCCTGGCTTGCAGAATTGGGCCAAAACCAGCTCTCTGTATTTTCCCGAAGGGTCCCTGATTTTGAGATAGCACAAGTCAGGCTGAGGGACTCCACAGGTACACGATCAGGGCCAGGGAGGGATACAGAGGGCTCTGGAGCATGTCTGGTCCTTTTCGTTCAGTCCTGATCTGCCAGACCCCAGCAGCAAGCTAAACTACCAGTTGGAGTATCTGCCCCCTGGTGGCCAGTGCACATCATAGTGAGCAGTTGAGCATCCTTAGCATATCATTAGCACATTATGCTTTGATTGGTTGAATGGATGACTGGACACTTGGCATATTAGGCTTTTATTATATAGGATTTATATGACTTGATGCTGAGAATGTTTTTTTATTAATTGGTTTTAGAGAGGAATGAAGACAGAGGAATACATGAATTTGTTGTTCTACTTATTTATGCATTTGTTACTTGGTTCTTGTATGTGCTCTAATCTAGGATTTAATCTGAAACCTTGACCTATCAGGTGGATGCTCTAGCCAACTGAGCTACCTGGCCAGGTGTACATTCTCTTGTGTGTCTTAGGACCAACTGTTCTTCTCTCTGTTCTCTTTAAACCCATTTCTCAGAATCCTCTTAGAAGAAACCAAAAGTACTGGGTTTTTTAAATCTATAGTCCTAGTCCTTGAATCTTAGAACAAACCCATCACACTCTTGAGACCCAATATGAAGTATCACTGGTATTCCCCAAGTTCCAGACAGACTCTTGGCCTTGGAGAAAAATGTGTAGTCTGGTCTGTAGAGTACATCAGGAAAGATCAAAGCCCCAAGGGACAATCCTGAATACAGTTAGAGGAAAGCTATCTTGAAAGGTTCTGCTTGCTAGATTATGGATACTTCAAGCATGTTAAACAGGAACTGAAAAGGAAGTGGAAATAAGATTCAGGGAAACAAACGTGCAACCATTAAATTTTCATGATTTCAGAGGTTAAGACATGTGTTTATCACAGTGGCACTTTTTATGTCCATGAATTTATAATGAACATAGTTGTTGAAAATCAGCCCTATTCACAGAACTAGCTTAGTACATAATGCTAGTGGCATTTTAGAAATTGTTATCAAAAATATTTTACTATAAAAAACTAAAAAGCCTGGCTGATGTGATTCATTGTTTGAGCATCAACCTATGAACCAGGAGGTTATGGTTCAATTCCTGGTCAGGGCACATGCCCAGGTTGCAGGTTCAATTTCCAGTAGGGGGTATGCAAGAAGCAGCCAATCTGTGATTCTCATCATTGATGTTTCTATCTCTTTCTCCATCTCCATTCCTTTCTAAAATCAATAAAAAATATATTTTTAAGAAGCCTTTAGTGAAGTAAAGAAACCTAAATTCCCTAATATCACTCCCAGTTTTTAAAGGGCTAAAAAAGTTTTGCAGCTGTCAGCTAATGCTTTCTTATCATGCACTTTAGTGAGGTCAGCTGGCCACCTTTTCCTTCAGAAGGAAACTCAATACAGAAAGTTTCGTGGTTTAATTCACATGTAGTGAATTCTGTTTTTTAGCTCAAATTCCCAAGTCCAGAAGTCATTTTCACATCATTTTAATCCCCAGTCGATGCGCGCGCGTGCACACACACACACACACACACACACACACACACACACATTGAGTATGAGGACTAGGGTCAACGTGTGTGTGTGTGTGTGTGTGTGTGTTTTATTGACTTTTTACAGAGAGGAAGGGAGAGGGATACAGAGTTAGAAACATCAATGAAAGAGAGACATCATCAGCTGCTACTGTATGCACCACACTGGAGATGTGCCCGCAACCCAGTTACATGCCCTTGACCAGAATCGAACCTGGGACCTTTCAGTCTGCAGGCTGATGCTGTATCCACTGAGCCAAACCAGTTTCAGCTTGACTTGTGTTTTAAAAGTTTTCTTGCCTCCTTCATATCTTAGGAGCATTGCTTCAACTTGCCTCCCTCTTTTCATGTTGGATTCTCTTAGACAAAAGATTCTGAAACAAGGATTTGAGTGAAAATGGTTTATTGATGGGTGGAAAGGGGTAACCTTGGAAATCACTGGGGGAAGTGGATAATGATACAAGTTGAAAGGCAGCCAGCATAGAGTATTCTGATAAGCATATTACCACTGAGGACAATGGGACCTCAATCCCAAGGTTGAGCCCTAGGAGACTATCTAGAACACATCTTCTAGAAATTTAAAGAGTTGAGATATTTACCCACCAACTTATTTTTTTTTATCAAATCCAGTCTGATTTAAATAAACTCCTTTGCACTTGTAATCTACCCCACACATAGACCAAGCCCACTCCTGCAGCCAGCAAAAACTATCTGATTTTTTTGAGTGCTAGCAATGAGAAGTCAATCATCAGAGCATACACAGGAATGGTGAGTGGCAAGCAAATGTAATCAGGGCCCTGACCATGTTGGCTTCATGCTGTATATAAGTATCCTCAATTCTAGACTCTCCCAATTGGCCTTTCTATTACTTGTCTTCTCTGTCCAGTCAGGCCACTTAGCAATGGACCCTGCAAGCTTTCTCTAGAAGTCACATCCTGCCTGTGACTTGTCTGCACACAATCCTGACCAGGACCAACACTAGCAAAGAAAAGAAGGGCAGATATAGATGGGCACCAATGAGAGTATACAGCATAGAGAGTGGCTAAGAGCATGGATGCTGCCTGGGCAGTGTAGTTAAGTGGTTAAGTGTCAACCTATAAACCAGAAGGTTACCATTCAATTCCTGATCAGAGTACATGCAAGGTTTCAGGCTAGATTCCCAGTGTGGAGGGCATGCAGGAGGCAGCCCATCAATGATTCTCTCTCATCATTGATGTTTCTATCTCTCCCTTTTCTTCCCTCTCTGAAATTACACACACATACACACACACACCCACACACACATACACACACACACTCAGTGTATATCCTATATAATAAAAGGCTAATATGCAAATTGTTCCCTTGACCAGGAGTTTGACCAGCAGGCAGGCCAGCCAACTGCCCATGTCTCTTACCTCTAGCCCAGCTGGCTAGACCCCACCCATGCACGAATTCATATATATATATACACACACATATACTGAGTGGCCAGATTATTATACAATTAGAGATCATAATAATCTGGCCACTCAGAGTATATATCTTTTTTTTAAGAGCATAGATGCTGCCAAAACTGGTTTGGCTCAATGGATAGAGTGTCAGCCTGCGGACTGAAAGGTCCCGGGTTCAATTCTGGTCAGGGACATGTACATTGGTTGCAGGCGCATCCCCAGTAAGGGGCATGCAGGAAGCGGCTGATCGATGATGTCTCTCTCTCATCGATGTTTCTAACTTTTATTTCTCTCTCTTCCTCTCTGTGAAAAATCAATAAAATATATTAAAAAAGAAAAAAAAAGCATGGATGCTGATGGCCTATAGCCTAAGACTGGAGTTCAGATCAGATCTCCTATTTCTTACTTTGAATTTACTTCAGCACTGGATCATAATATTTTCTATGAGCTAAGCCTGTCAGCCAGATTTCTAAAAGACCCCCAAAAAAGCAGCATTGAGGGTGTATCATACTAATACTCAATTTGTACAAACACCAGCACAAAACCAGCAAGAGAGGCTTGAGCTTAAAGATCCTAGCCATGCAGCAAGAAAGCTTTTTTTTTTTTTTTCTGGAAGAGCCTGTAGACCTTATGGAAGCGGTCTGTAAGGAATAAACTCAGTCCTGGCAAACTAAAAGCAATGGCAGAGATTTCAGATTGTTTATAATCTCACAGAATCCCAGCCAGGGAAGGAGAGCTATGTGGAATTGATTATCAGTAAGACCCAGAAGATTTTTAACTTAAAGACAATTTAATTATGAAAATAAAAGAAACAGACCATGAAAAGAAAAAAAACACATGGTGGAGGATATATATAAACGAAAATTCTTGTGTATGTGTGTCTGTGAAAAAAGACAATGAGAAAAAAAGGTATAGAAAGGTAGTAACTCAGTGGGAAGGAGGATGAATGAGAAAGAAAATAAAAGAGGGGAGAGGAGACAAACTATTTGTCAGTTGAGATTTTTAGTTTCATACACAGTAAATAATTCTGATGGATTCTAATTTAAAAATATCCATTGGAATAATAGTTCATAATGCACAAGAAAAAAAATTAAATAAGCAGCTCTCAGGGGTGCAGCAGGATGAAATGGACCAATCTCTTCAGGTATCTGCCCTAGGTACTTATCATTTTTGAGTGTTACCCCGCTGAAACTCAAATTCCCAGGAGAAGGATTCTGGCCCATTTTGGATCACATGACCTACCTTTGATTGAGGGGTGGAGGAGAGTTCTTGATTGACAGACCATGTAGAATGGGGGTGGGAGGGAGGGAGTTTCCATGATGGCACTAAAATAAAGAACAAGAGATGCTAGGTAGGTGCATCAACTGTCTACTACCAGCAGGGAACCCAAAAGAAAGGAAAGTGATGGGTCTCAAAGGGAGATAGGAGAACCAGTTACAAATCTGGGAAAGATTAGGAAACAGGAAGGAGAAAAGATGGATAAAGAGGAAAAAAATGGTAGGAATGTGAGAAAATAATAGAGAAGAGAGAAGCTAAATTTAAAAAGAAGAAGAAGAAGAAGAAAAAACCAGCTTCCACATAAAAAGTAGAGCCAGACAAGGGGAAAGAAGAGAAGAAAGCAATATGGAGATGAGACGATGGCAAAGAATCATGTAGGGCTCACTCGTGACTCCATGACTCTATGATGATGTTATTACAGACATTCTCTTCCTATACTGTGAAGTGGATGGCAAGTAGGAAGAGTCCCAGGCCACCTCAAGAGAATGTGATTTGACATCCACTCCATTTGTCATGGACACCCACTAAGTATTTGGTATTCATGGTAGGAATTGTCCCTGGTCTCTACTACTGGGAAAATAGACAACAAATTACCCCAAAGCTTAGTAGAGCTTGAAACCACTTATCTCTCATGGTTCTTGATTTGACTGGACTGCTGAATAGTTTTCACAGGATGTGTCACATGCAATTCAGTTTGGCATCAGCTGGGGCTGAAGTTATTTGAAGGCTCACATGGGCTGGAATGTTCAAGTTGATGCAGTCATAGGACTGGCAGCTAATAATGCAGCTCAGCTGAGGTTGTCAATTGAAATATTTCCATGTGGCTTAGAAGTTCAACAGCACAGTTGGGTTCTCTCAGAGAATCTCTCAAGAGTGAACATTCCCAGAGACAGAAAGAGGAAGCTGTCAATCAAGTTAAGCTAAGTCTGAAATTGCCATAGCATCATGTCTCTTCTGGTCCAGTAGAATTAAAGTGATGATCCAGTTCCAATCACTGCAAGACTCAGACATGACATGGGTGCCCTGGTCCTGTTTGTTGCGCTCTCCCCACTTAAACTACTATTAATATGACAGAGATTCCTGCTTTTATAATTCCCATATGTATTCTTCCAATAGATCTATTATTGAGGCTTATGGAGTTCTTTAAATCCCAAAATATCCTACTGGCAAATATAATTACAGTATAATGGCCACCACTAGAGTGCTTACTATATTCCAGGCATTCACTAACTCATAAACCTTACAACAATTTGAAATAATTTACAGAAGAAAATGAGTGGTTAGAGAATGTCCAATACTAGAGAATTGGTTGGATAAATTATTCAAATTCAGGTCAAAGTGGCCAAACTGCATTTAAAACTCAGACTATCACATTATAAATCCCAAGTTAGTCTGGTTCTCTAATACCATTTTGTAATGGCTTGGGGCCTTTTCTGCAGAAATACATACCATCTTCACCACCCATCAGAGCAGGACAAGGAATTAGGTGTAGAGTCCTACATTATCATTAGGATCACAGTTTTGCACTTGGTTCCAAGTTAGAAGACACTAGCCGATTTTCCAGTGGATTTCCAAAGGCCAGTGCTCAGAAGAGTTGGCCTCCCAGTGAATTCCTTCTTACTCTGGCAGAGTAAGAAGAGGACTGCTGAGCAAGATGACCCTGAGGAAGGCCAGCTGTGGACTCTTAAAGGAAACTAGACAAAAGACTACAAAGAAAAGCCATGTGGAAACACAAAAACCATCCCACACCAAAGTTCCTCTCTCTCACGGGCAATCCAAACATCCATTTACCTAATCATGCTTTTTTATATGCATATTTTACGATAGTGCCATCTGTGTTATCATAATTATGGTGCTTCCAGCATTTCCATAAACATGATAGTCTTTATTTTCTGAGGTTCAGAAATGCCCTATAAAAATTGAGTCTAGGCTGAAACTCATTCCCAATAGATTCCAACCCAGACACTAATAGAATTTGTTGGCAAATTAAACAAATATCAATTTACATGGCAGGCTAAAGAAGTCCAAAGTTTACTATTTCTAGAGGCAATATAAATTCATGAAGGAGAAAAAAAATCTCCATATAAACAAGATTAATAAATTTTAAGAAGTCTGTAGGCTGGCCATTGCTTTAATTTAAAATGTTAAAAGTTAGTACTGTACAATGTACAGATATTTCCTGATTGTATTTGCTAGAGATCTTTTGATAACAGGCAGCAGAGATGGCTAATGGTTGCCTCAGGCAAGAAGAAAATTCATTAGAGGGCTTAGCAGGCTCTCACAGGATTTCGGGAGGAAGGGAAGAGGGTGCTGAAGAAGCAGAGCTGAAATGGATGGAAGCAGTTGCAAACAGTTTCAATAACATGAATAGCTTGGTAGTACCATATCTAGATGAAGGCACTCTAACCCTTTCATCCTTCTCTGTATGTTTTCTGTCTAGATTAAAAAATTCTCAGGAAAGGTTTAGTTAGTTAAGCCTCATATGGCTGCCTCTTGTTTGTACTATTTCTGCTCCTTGGGGTTACTACAGTGCTAGGGGGAAGCATTCAGTACCTCATTTATAACTGCAAAAAAAAGGAAGGAGAGAAGGAAGGATGGGAGGGAGGAATGGAAGGAAGGAGGGAGAAAGGAAGAAGAAAGAAAGAAAGAAAGAAAGAAAGAAAGAAAGAAAGAAAGAAAGAAGGAAAGAAGGAAGGAAGGAAGGAAGGAAGAAAGGAAGGAAGGAAGGAAGGAAGGAAGGAAGGAAGGAAGGGAGAAAGGGAGAAAGGGAGAAAGGGACTAAGAAAGAAACAAAGTAAAAAAGAAACAGAAAGAAAAAGAGGGAGAGAAAAATACTGTATATGAATGTCCAATACTCAGTGATAGGTTAGAATAAACTATATTACATGTACACAATGGAATATTATACAATAAAAGTTACAGAAAAATACTAAATGACTTTCAATATAGTAGCAAATAGTTTACCAAATAGTAAGTTCAATATAAACTAATTTTAGGAAGGAAAGAAGGGAGAGAAGGAGGGAGGATGAATAAATAAGAATCTATGTGTGCATGAATAAATTTGTGATGGGATTTCAAGTTATTTTTAGTTTCTTATTTTAGCTTATCTCTGTAATCTAAGTTTTGCTTTTGAAAGGATGATTAAAAAAAAAGCACTTTTCAGGTTTTAAAACTTCCTCTTATCTCTATTCCTATGTTCATTATAGCATTATTCACAATAGCCAAGACATGAAACAAACCTAAATGTCAGTCATAATGCCCTTATTTCACTTAACATATACACATACACACACACACATATATATATATATATATATATATATATATATATATAAACACAGACATATACATGTATATATGTATATAAACATACATTACATACAAAAATGCAATATTATTCAGCCACTAAAAGAAGAAAATCCTATCATTTATGACATGAATGGGCCTCAAGGGCATTATGCTAGGTGAAGTAAATCAGACAGAGAAATACATGTAAAATCTAACAAAATAAAATAAAAATCATAGATAGAACAGATTGGTGGTTTCCAGAGGCAGGGGAAGGGTAGGGAAGTGGTAAGTGAAATGGGTGAAGGTGGTCAAAAGGTACAAAGGTCCAGTCACAAGATAAACAGGCCCTGGGAATACAATGAAAAACTACACACACAAAAAACCCCTGACTCTTTGAGGTAAGTACAACAAATAGTATTACTGTCCCATTACATAGGTGGAGAAGTTGCAGCTCAGAGTAGAGTGACATTCTCAGGCAGAATCACAAAGTGGAACTAAGGAAACTAAAGCCTTAGTCTCTAATTCTTGATTTTGTTTTCCTCTCTCTCCTAGGAAGGCTGGAGTCACCTGGATGTGACTTCTGTCAAGGGGGTTGAAACCAGCAGTCAACCCCCTTCCTGTTAATCAGTCCACCTCCCTGTTTTCTTTAGCTTTGAGAGCTGACTCTGAAGCATGTTGAGTTTGGGCTTTTTCTCCCTTTTTCAAGAGAGGATCATTACAGTGGTATTGGAAATCCTGCATGCTGTATTGGGACTGCTGAACGTAATCTTTCACATGCCATTTTGAAATTATCTGTGTCAGAAAGGTCACTACCGCTGGCCAAATAGCATTGATTTCTAGGCATTTTACAGATGTACATGACAACTCCTGATAGGGGATTTCATGGATTGAGGAGCCGAGCCAATGGGATGTGAGTGGTAAGTATCTCCTCTCAGCAGAGTCATTACATGAGAAAATAGACCTAAAGGCGTGCATCACCGGCAGATTTGAAATGGAGCCATGCTTTCAGTGTCCTTTGCAACATCCTCACAGTCCAGCTGCCACAGGCCCACAGCTTAAAGGCTGGCATTTGGCTGACCAACACCATGATGCCCATGAGCTCCTGTTTGCAGCCCCTCATACCCAAGTGGCTGCTGTTCAATAATAGGGACTTAAACCAGGTATAGTAGTCTGTAGAGGTGGAGGTGGGGCTGATGCACAGGGTCCACAAATGCTGCTTTTCATTGTGGATTCTAAAAGCTCTTATAAAGAGCAATTGGGTTCCATTTAAATGCTTTTAACTTGAGATACTTCTGAAAGTGCTGTGAGTTTGTGGTAATTCTGATTGCAGGAAGGCAGATGAGCCATGACCTATGATTTCCTAGCATCATATGCAATTCCATAAAGTCAGCAATGAGTCTGTCTCTTGTGCTTTTACACGATGGTGAGCCCTTATGCCTCACAATCAAGCACATGAGAACTTCACATGGGGACACAGCAGATTTGCATCCCAGGGAAGAGACCAGATTGAAAGCCATAGCAAGTTAGTTTGCTAATCCCCCAGTCCAAACATGATGCCAAATTAACCCAAAGAAATCTGTATTTCAGTAGGGATGACTCCTGTGTGGGTTTCTATGGCTGGCTCTTTTTGCTAGGTATTTCAGTAAAGATTCTAAATATTTCTCTTGTAGTGCCAAGTTTTTGATAGGAAAAAAAAAGGAAGATGGCTGTAGGGTCAGACCTGGGTTGAAACACCAACTGGAAACTTACTAGCCATGCCACATTAGAAAGGGATCTAATCCAATAGTCTTCAAAATATACTTGAAGATCACACTGATGGCTAATAGAATACATACTTATGTATTATTTTTAAAAAATGTTTATTGAACACAGCTGGCATGGCTCAGTGATTGAACATTGACCTATAAATCAGGAGGTCATGGTTCAATTCTCAGGCAGGACACATTCCTGAGTTGTGGGCTGAATCCCCAGTAGTGGGGTGTGCAGGAGGCAGCCAATTAATGATTCGCTCACATCATTGATGTTTCTATCTCTCTCTCCCTCTTCTTTCCTTTGTGAAATCAATAAAAAATAATTTTAAAAGTATTTATTGATTTTTTTTGAGTGACATTATTTAATAAAATTACACAGGTTTCAAGTGTACAATCCTATAATACAGTGGTTCTCAACCTTCCTAAAGCCACGACCCTTGCATACAGTTCCTCATGTGGTGGTGACCCCCAACCATGAAATTTTGCTACTGTTATGCATCGTGATGTAAATATCTGCATTTTCCAATGGTCTTAGGCGACCCCTGTGAAAGAGTTGTTCAACCCCAAAGGGGTCGCGACCCACAGGTTGAGAACCGCTGCTATAATACATCATCTGTAAATTATGAGTTCACCACATAATGATAAAGGTAGCATTCCAAAATGAGGCCCTAAGAAAGGGAGTGCTTCACAGTGTGTGAGCAGGGTTCAGCACAGGGATGCTGGCAGCTGTCTCTTTAGCACTCTCTTTCTGGAGCCACAAACTTCAGTCAATCCTCACACAACTCTCCTCTGTTCCATCCTCCCTCCACTGGAGCCCAGGGTGAGTGGCTGTAAAGGAGATTTTTATGCACTGGCCCTTAAGAGGACACTTGTATGTCTAATAGAATTTTGTCTCTCCCTAGAGGACAGAATTCCTGCTGATTTTCATAGTCAGATGATTGTGGGCTCCTCTTCTCAACTCTGGAGCTCAAGGCTAAGTTGAGACCCCACAATTCTCAAAGGGAACTTTGCAGCTGAGATATCGCACAGAATTCTCAACTGCTGTACATGGGTGCAGGGCCTGCCTTTACTCAACTGCTTTTTTTTGCCCTTCTCTCCAATCTCAATGTGGCTTCTCCTGTAAATCCTTGATTATAAGGCTTTTGTTCAGCTAGTCTTCAGTTGGTTATGCAGGTTGATTGTTTTTATTTTTATTATAATTCCACTTGGTCTTGGGAGGAGGTGAATGCCCTTCCCACCTTATTCACTGCCATCTTGGAGCCTCTCTATGCTTGTTCATTCTTGCATTTTTTAATTATGTTTTAATTTCTAATAAGTGTTGATAGAAATAACTCACATAAATAAAAGCTCTTTGAGATCCTCAGCAAGTTTTAAGAGTCTTATAGAACCACTGATAATAGTCTCTTTTCACCTCTGCCTCCTAATAGGTCAACAGGGTGTTATGACAGTGAATTCAAGTACATGGCTTTGGCTGCAACACACCAAAATCTATCCTTCCCTGCTCATATGCAGACAGTGGGCCTCGCTTGATCTGAGCACTTTACTTTCCCCTTCATGAGAATGAGTTTCCTGCCTACTTAGAAACAACCAATACACCCTCTCTGCAATGCCAGAAACTTGACAGTCTCAGATTGAGAACTATAGGATCTGCCTTTTAGATCCAATTTCCTGCCTCATCCTCCTATCTCTGGCTTCTTAGTGTGTCATCTCTGTAGATATTAGGTGAACCATACTGTATCTGGTAGACACTGCAAAATGATACCATACCCCTGTGGGATGAAGACAAGTTCTTTTGAAAAGTAAGAGATCAATTTTTTCCCATTAAATGGAGGATTCTCTGACAGCACCCAGAGCTTTGGGAGAAAGCCCCCAATGTTGTCTCTGGGTCTTCCTCTTGGCCCAAACAAAATTATGGTAGATTTGTGATGATTCTTGGAAGTAGAGGAAAGATGGTTTCTAGCACCTAGAGTGAGACCAAGAGCCTTGCAGAAAAGACCCCCTTGGCAGGTTACTTCATACTTGTTAATCCCCAAACCCCCTATATTATTAAGTTTTCATTTGTTCTTCAGACAAATAAAACTCCCTTATTTTCCATTCAGTCATATCTCTGATCCTGACACATTCACTTCCCCCATAAGAGGTTCACTCTGTATCCTATGTCAGATGAAAAAGTTTAGTGGCAGGAAAATCTGCCAGAGATAGTAGGGATAGAGAGGAAGTTTAAACTTAACAAATATTTCTCAAGTAAGAATATCAGAATTAAATAGAGATTGGGAGGGACGGAACTGTGACCTTCTAGTTCATAGGTTGGTGCTCAACCACTGAGCCATGCCAGCTGGGCATGAAGTACAAGTTCTTTAAATACTGAATTTGAAAACCACAACATTGATAAAGGCATAATTTACAGAACTTTTTTTTATGTTAAAAACTGATTACTTCTTTGTTCTATTTGTAAGGAACTAATTGCCACTTATTCCTTATGGGAATTAAATCAAATTACCAGAGACCCCATGTGCTCTACTATAAACTTGAACAATCTAGACAGTTAAGAAATTGCTAGTTGCCCTGGCCAGTGTGGCTCAGTTGGTTGGGCATCATCCCATGCACTGGTAGGGTTCAATTATCCATCAAGGGCACATGCCAGGGTTACAGGCTCAATCCTGGCAGGGGGATGCAGAAAGATGATTGATGTTGCACTCCCACATCTCTCCCTCTCCTCCTCTCTCTCTCTCTCTCTCTCTCTCTCTCTCTCTCTCTCTCTCTCTCCTCTCCTCTCTTCTCCTCTCCTCTCTTCTCTCTCTCCCGCACCCCCTTTATCTGTCTCTAAAAGTCAATTTAAAAACAAAGAAAATACTTGTTACTTTTTTTCATAAGCTTATCATTCAGGAAAGCCTGAGGTAAAACTCTGAACATATGCTTAATCATATTATTGGAAGACAAGTAGAAAAATTGGCAAATGCTGTCAGAGATAGGAGAGAGCCTAGTTCACCCCAATCAGAGTTCTCCAATAACCATGTACTCTTAATACTTCAAGGGGAAATAAAATATATGGAAAATTATTTACAGAATAAAATAGCTTGAGCATAAACTTTGGCATAATTAACTTTCCTTCTGAGTTTGCTGAATAATAAAAAATAGAAATGTCAATTTGACATGCATTTCTTTTTTACAAGATCGTTTTTTGTTGGAATCAGAGACTTGTTTCTAAGAAGCTCAGAGAAACATAACGAAAACAAATATAATAAAGTAAATCCATGAAAAGAAATGACACTTCTATTATGGAGTATGAATAGGTACATTTTAAGATATTTAATAATGCTTTAGTAACTTTAATATTGATTAAACTTCAAAGACTGTGATTGAGAACAAGTTAGTGAGAACTTATCCATGAAACATTCATGAAAGTAAATGTGGGTCATCTTGCTGTAATACTCCTCTACAAGCAGAAGTACATTAATAGGTCATAGGATCTTATACGTTTTCTGTTGCAAATATGATCTCATTGTAGAACCTTGTTCACAATTTGCTTGATGGTTATATTACTTCAGGTCCTATGATGAAGTACCTCACAGCATCAAGCTTTGAGAGTTAACAGATCTTTCTTTAAATTGAATTGAAATTTTTCCCACCAAACTTCTACCATTTGTTCCTAGATTTGTCTTCTTAGGTAGAACAGAAAAAGCTGTGCCTTCTTTCACCATTCTTTCAAATATTTAGAATTAGTTTTCATATTCCCTCTCAAAATTTCATAATACATAAAGGTACCTACCTATTAAGAACCTTATGGATAACTCAAGTGTGTCAAGGTACTTAAGTAGTTGGATCATGTATCTGCTCTGCTCACCTACAGAGAATGTGGCTCCTGAGATCACACATGCTATCAGGTGTCAAAAGTTGGCTGACAGAGAGTATAAACTGGACAGAGATTTATGGAAAGAGAAAAAATTAATTGAAGAAAATCTGAGATTCTAAGGGTACAATCTTAATAGAGTAATTTTAATCTCCTACATGTTGGGAGTGAAAGTGTCCCTGCTATAACAAGGGTGGAGAAACATTTTGCCATATTGTAGTTCTACTGCCTTTTGGTTGTTTTTAAGAGAATAAGAGGGCTGATCTCTATAGGAACATAGCATATTGTTTATTATTTAGCTTTTAGTTAACAATAACACAATTCATTATAAAGTTAATCTAGACTTGGAAGGAAGTATAAAAGACATGCAACCTAAAAAATGACAGCAAATGGTTGCAGCCCAAAGATTACAGGATATGAGTTCAACTAGGGTGGAAGGTATTCTTTTCCACCAAAGGAGCAATTTAATGTTTAAATACAAACAATAAATCTATGAGAATTGCCTGCACTTAGCAATAGTGATCTCCCTCCCTACTGTCTAAACAATCTTACCTGGTAGATCTAATGTATTTCATAGATTCCACAATATTCATACCAAAAGATCATATACTGATTGTCCTTCAGCCAATCAGTCTTTACAGTGTAGGTGAAAAACCAGAAACCATTTGTGTTGGGTCAATACTTTTTCAAGGATAAGATTCCAGAATTCATATGATTCAGTGATGTTTTCATCAGAAAATATCTTTCCATGGGTGGACTTGTTTCCAGAATCATTATAGTGAGTGAAGTCTTTTCCCTAGCATGTAAATTCTAGAATAATTTTGTGAAAGCATAATCCTTAAACTACATCTTTTTTATCCAGTGCCAAGAACACTTACATTTTCTGCTGTCTTTTAAAACTTTGATGGAAAGCTGCTTGAAGAAGATACAGCCTGAGCCCTACCTCAGTGTTGATGTGCTGAGTTACACAAATTGGTTGACTTCAGCTGGGAGTGGGAAAAGAATGAGCTGACAATACTGGGGCTCTGAGCAATGTAATCTTCAGAGCAGGGACCCAAACATTTTTAAGTAGCAAATTTGAAAGTATATATATAAAATATTCTAGAAGTTTGCTAGCATGCTTAAGATTTCAATGATATACCTCACATGAGGGAAGGATGAATTACATAATAATATTTTGAAATATCTTAGAATAGAATTAGAAGTTTAATGTATAGAGCATATTATCATCTCAGTACTTTCTTTGTACTTTGTTTATAGAATGCCCTTGCTAATAGGAGTTGATAATCTGAACTTTGTCCAATCTATAAGTGAGTAAAATGGGGCAAAAATATTGACCACCCTACTTGATCTCAGCAATACTCAAAACTATGGAGCTTTCCCTCCTCCTTGAAATATCCTGTTAGCATAACCAGGACCCCATGGAAATCAGACAATTCTAATTTTTGTATCTATTTAATCTCGAGCACTGCTTCTATCTGGGGAGACCTGTTGCTAGCTTCACCTATGGAGAAACATCAGAAGACATAGAGGCAGTTCTTTCTTGACTTTTATGACTCAACACTGTCTTAGTTTTCTTCCCACTTCCCTGACCTTTCTCTGTTTCTGCTATAGACTCACCTTCTTCTCTCTGGTCATTTAATACTGGCATTCCTAAACTTTGACAATTAACTCTTTTTTTTTCTTGACCCACTACACTCTATTATAATCTGTAAAACTGAGCATTCTATACAAATCCACAGCATTTGACACTGTAGTCACCCATTCCCACTGATTCCAACCTCACTCTGAGACAATATTGGCTCTAGAATTATGGTGAACAATGCCAGCCCAAACCTTGCATCTGCCTGACCAATTATCACTGTTTCTATCTGGGAAGACCTGCTGTTGAACTACAATACTCAATACTTGGAGAGACACAAAGGATAGAGAGCTAGATTATTCCAATCATCCATAGGACTTCTAGTTGTCACCAATAATTTCTTTCATTCCCACAGATAAGTTATACTTTAGCCTAAATATTACCTTTGCCAGCTTACTTTCCTTGTTCTGGCTGCCATTGTTCTTCAAGGAAGATGAGACATAAAACTCATCTTTTTTTGAGATTGGTTTTCATTTAATTCCTTTTATATTGAGTATAAATTGTTTTACTGTTTCCTTGTATATCCAGTAATTTTAGATTATATTCTGAGCATTGTGAATGGTATATTGTAGACCCTGGATGCTCAAAACTTTATTCTCTCTGGAATAGGTGGAAATTCAAATCTTGAATCAGTTCTTTTAATCTTGGCTGGGATACTTGGATTCTGTCCTATATATCCATGGTTGATGGGTCAATAAGAGAATTTAAATGAGTTTATACAATCATTTTGGGCTCCCCATTTCTGGTTATCAGCTTTTCAGGAATCCCCTTCTCTTTTCAATGACTGGGTAGCTCTTTCCTTCAGTGTCTCAAACCAGTAAGATTGTGAGTTTTATCAAGTTTTAGCCTATTCACATAGTACTGCATGGGGTCTTTCCTCAACTTAAAAGTTGTAAAAGTATAGAATAGTCACTTAGTGCTGGTCCTTTGCTTAAACAGTAGAACTCATTGCAGTTTCAGCTTGTTTAGGGGTCATTTTCTAATGCCTTCAGTGTATATGTATGTGTGTGTGTGTGTGTGTGTGTGTGTGTGTATATATATATATATATATATATATATATATATATTAGAGGCCTGATACATGAAATTTGTGCAAGAGTAGCCTTCTTTCCCCCAGCTGCTGGCACTGGTTTCCCTCAGGCTTCCCTTGCAGCCCTGGCTTCATCCAGAAGGTCATCCGGAAGGACATCTGGTCTAATTAGCATATTACATTTTTATTATTTTAGATCTAGATATTAGTCCAGATTTTCTTCATTCACATTACTCTTCCTTAGAGCTAGAAATTCCAGGGTTTGAATTTCTAATTCACTAGTTTTAATAGTTGTGTGATTCAGACAGTTTTCTAAATTATAAAATGAATATAATGATCTCTATCTCATAAAATCATTAAACTAATAAGAGAGTGGAATGTCAGTTTATTCTCTTCACCTCAGCCTCCAAAAGAGCTCATAATTAATTGTCACATATAGACTATTAAGTTGATTGAAATCACCCGAGGAGTTTCTGTTTCTTTCTTTGTTTTTTTATTTTTAATGGAATATTGCAAGGCTTGCAGAGAAGATTCTGAAGTTGGTAAGAGATGAGGCTTGTATTTTTAGAGATCTTCCCCCATGGACTGTTTCTTAGACAGCTAAGTTATTTTGCTAATAAAATTAGTGAAGATATACTTTTCTTTCCTCTACTGACAAGATTCAAAAATTTTCTGAATAATGAGTGAGTAATTTGCTATAGAAAATCCAGTGTCTATTTAAGGAAGAAAAAAAAATTAGTGCCCAAAACTATTCATAATGACAACAATAAATGCAGTAGCATATAACTTTTTTAAAGTTTCCCATGGAACTGAAATACAAAGCCATAATAAAAATATCCAAAAATAACTTGAGGTTTGGAGTACATAAACAAAGATTTATTAACATAAGACCAAACTAATATATAATTAAGCATAAGAACCAAATTATAAATAGGTCATATACATAACTCCTTATAAAGATACAGTCATAAGTTAGGCAGGGTATTACTGATTAGCTTTGGGGTTGCTTGGTACTCATTAGCCATGAGGCATAGATACAATACAGCTCCTGTTCCAAGAGTAGATATCTTCTGAAAGGGTCTCCCTATTGTGCCTGTTCTCTTAAAAGTCCCATTACTATCTACATTCCTTGGCCACCAATAAGAGGATTAGTGGGCCCTTTCAAAGTGGATTTGTGTTCCTATGCATTTAATTAAAGTGGGTGTTAGTCCATTATCTTTAACAGCAAAATCGTGCATAGAAAAATCCCTATGCAGACATTGACTACAAGTATGTCTCCCACTTGGATCCTTAAAGTGAATCAGTTGGCTGCAGAGTTAAGAACTTCTGGAATAAGATATAAATTCAGTGCTTTTTCTCCTGAGAACAGAAGTGTCAGCTCTTCCATGAGTGGGAGAGAGTCATGTCCCTGCTATAATGTGAATCTCACACTTTCTATAAGGTCCCCATTGAAGGTCATTTTGTTAAATGGTAGAAATAAATAAGTAAATAAATAAAACCCTAATATGCAAATTGACTGAAAGACCGGTCACTATGACACTCTCTAACCACTCAATTCAGGAGCTGCTCCCTGGTGACCAGTGCAATCCCACAGGTGGACTGCCACTAAGCTAGAAGCTGGACTCACAGCTGGTGAGCACTGCAGAGGTGGCAGAGCAGTGCCTCTGCAGTAGTGCTAAGAACCCCACAGAAAGCAGGCCTAAGCTGGTAGGTGGACATTACCCAAAGGGTCCCAGACTGCAAGAGGGCACAGGCCAGACTGAGGCCACCCCCTCCCCAATGCACAAATGTTGTGCAACAGGTCTCTAGTAAAAAAAATAAATAAAAATTTCCTTCTCAATTTGATAAACTTGCAAAAGAGAAGCCAAATCAGAATGGACTCAGGTCATTAAGCATGCTCTCATAAGACAGTACCATCTCAGGCTTTGTTAGTGCCATAAACATCGAATAAATTATTTCAGAGATAGATTGAAAATGCTCTGGTCTACAACCAGATTGCCAGTTTTTGTGGCTTTTCTTACAATAGTAAACATTTCAGCCCTGAGCCACTTTATGACCCAAAGTACACATATTGCCTGACTCTTTTCATAAAGATCATTCAAATAATCACAAAACTTCTATCCCAGTGACATGCAACTACAACTACTCATTAGAATCACTGAGGAAACATTACATGTTTATGCCTGACTCCTAGAAACTCTAATTTAACTAGTCTAAAGCAACCCAGCCATAGTCTTCCTAAAATCACTGCAGGTAATTCTGAAACTGCTCTTCTCTCCAAGTCTCTCTCTGTCTGAGGCCTGCAAAGTAAGCCTTTATGGGTTCCAAGAAGATAAAAATTGTTCTTTCTTGCCTTTTGGATTAATTTTCCTAAATAATATTTTTATTTAGTCTAAAGATAATATCTCTCTTGCATCTAAATCTTGGCTTTCAAAATGGCAATGGACAATGTGTGAAAACAGGGAGCAGAGGAGTCCAGGTTTGCCTCATTCCTGATACTCACTGAGTTGTACATATACTTCAAAATAAACTACAGGGGAAGGGGAAGACAGTAGTGCAGAATGGCACTGCCCTCATGAACATCAGAAGAGCCCATAAGTGGTTTGTGGGCTGGTTGGGCTAGTTAAGAGAGTAAGTCCAACAATAAAGAATGATCAAGTGAAATATCTATGACAATGGACATTGGTGACCACACCCATTGTGTGGACCAAGTGATCAAGGGACTCTCTGGAGAGCTGTCTCTAACTTATTGCTTCTTTGATTGTAATAAGATCAGCTAAGTCCAGGGCATTTCCTTTCTCCCTCAGCATCTTGGGAGTTTGAGGTTTTTTGTTATCATTTGTATGTACCTCACTATACAAATTTGTGCATTGGGCCTCTAGTTTACAATAAGCAACTGACATAGACTAAGTATATCATCGCTAAAGGAGTTTACAGACAAGGATTCTCCTTTATCTTTCTGTTGGCAAATGCTACTAGTGTGTTTTCTAGGAAGTCTGGTTACTAGTGTGTTTGCAAGGGACTTTGTCCAATTCATCAATTTCTTTCCCAAATGTACCAAGTAAAGGTAGAAAATAGGTGGCAAGCCTGATGCTAACCTTTTCATTTTTAGCACTTATGCTTTCATACCCATTGCCATCTTGATATCCCAAGAAACTTCTGGGGCAGACAGGGCAAGATTTTTTTTTTTGAGTAGAATGAGCAAAATTCAAACTTAGAAAAATTTAGGGAGTCATTCAGAGTCTTAAAGCAAGCTGGGAATGAAGCAACTTTAGTAATTCAGTCCTTATTCCTTAATATTCTATCTTATACTTCCCTTCATGAATCATGATTCTCAATCAAGAACAATATATGAATCACTCCTGAAACACACACACACACACACACACACACACACACACACACACACTATTATATGCAGAAAGAAATTATCAGAAACACTGTTTTCAACAATAACCATTGGATAACATACTCTGTGCTCAGTAACTACTGAAAGCAACAAATCCTACAGCTCTAAGTTGTGTGGGTGATGGAGGCAACAACAGATGTCTTTTTACCTACTGCTTACAAGCAAAAGGTGGTAAAAATGATTTGTTCTCATATGCACTCATAATATTTCATCATTTGCATGGGCAGTATTATCTTACCTGTATTTATCTTTGAATTTCTGATGCCTGGCATATAGAAGATGAACAGTAAATGTTTTTGTTGCACTAAATTGTCTATATTTCTGGATACTCACAATATGATTTTGAAGCAGATCAGAAATAACTACCTTTACTCTGCAAATAAAAGAAAAAATGCTTAAGGAAATTAAATGATAATTTCAAGTTTACAGTGGGTAGGTATCCAAATCAAAACTGACCCTAGCTATTAATGAATTAAAAGAAGGTTGTACTCCCTGCCCCCTTGGGTTATGTGAATATTGTGATAGTTTGCCATCTTGTCTCTTTTCACAGTTACTGAATAATATCTTCATTGATTAGGTAACATTTGCCCCTAATAAATTCCATTTCAATTCTTGTTATTCAAAATGCAGACACTGAACACCTTCTGGACCCTTGAGGTCAATGAGATTGCAGGGTGAGGAATAAAACTGGGCACATAGTGCCAAGATTGCTAGCACTGAATACTCATGTGTCTTGAGTGAGTTCCATAACCCAATAAGCCTCCATTTACTTAACTGTAAAAGAAAAGAGCTAGTTAGAAGGCTTTGTCCCTATGCTTGCTTTGAGTTCTAACCACCCCTGCTAACTCCCCTCTTGCTACTTTATTCTTAGGCGATGTATCTATTTAGGTGGCTCTGAAGAAACTAGAATTACATTTTCTTTTATTTCCTATTCTTATAGTGAGGCAGTCTAACTTCACTACCTATAAGACCTCTGGGTGAGATGAGTGGCCATCATCTCCAACCACCTGCTGGATTGATACAGGGTCTGACTAACTCATTGCTGAATCACTTTTGTGCTTTTTTCAATGTCTCATTCAATACAGAAATTGAGACCAGAAGACATATTTAATACAACTTTCACTTTAGGATAAGCCAGAAAACCTGGTGCTCCCATTGACTAACGAAAACTTGTTTGAAGTTTGCCAAAGAGTTAAAGTAAGTATCAAAGCATCACAAAGTATAAAAGAGGGAGAGAAATGAGAACTGGGCAAGAGAAAAAGGAAAGCAAAAAAAGCAAGGGCAAGAAAAGGAAGAGAAAGGGTGATTAAGGGATAATGTCATGCCACGTATGTTATTCACATTGTTGCATTCAATTTTCACCAAAACTCTGTGAAATAGACATCATTAGTATTTGGCAGGGTATAAGAAGAATAAGGAGAATGACTCACAGGGTAGTTGCAGACTTACATACTCCAGGGACAGTCAGATAAAAGATATGAATTAAGTGAGAGAGGGAAAGTTGAAGTGATAGTGATGGCAGTAGAATGGTGAACTAGAGAAAAATAATAATTCCACACTCTTACTACCTAAATCAAACATGTTTGCTGGTGAAATTCAGCCATGAACTGCCAGATTTTGAACTCTGGTAAATGAAAGTAGCTATATAGAGGAACCACATTTCAAATGTGTTCTTTGGCCACATGGTGCTGCATTTTTCATCAGCAGAGGCCAGGATCAATTTTACCAAGGTTTATTTTCTTTCTTTCTCTGTTTCTAGCAGCCCAGCAGAGTCAGCATTTCAAAATTCTGCAAGTACTCCATTATAACTTGCCCAGACTCAGTAAGTGTTGGGGAAGATGGATGGATGCACAAGTATTTATTTATTTTTTTTAGAATCTTTCAGTGCTAGGTCAAGCATGGCTGGGGTAAGAAATCCAGCCTTTTAGGGATTCTCCTTCTGTCCACCAGCACTGGAGCTCTAGGACATGCCCTCTACTGGTTCAAGTTTTCAAAAATGAATGTGACTTAAAAATGTATGTAACTTCGAAATAAATATTTACAGAATGTTGCAGCAAGCATTAGAAACTGGTGGGAGCAACATCAAGGGATAAGCTCTCACATAGCAGCTCATACACAGCAATTGAAGCCTATCCAGATAGTCAGTCAGACTGAGGATTAACTCTACCCATGAATAGATTAATAGCATTCAAGATTAAAATACAAAATAAGGGCATACATAACCCATACAAGAAATATTCCCAGAGCACCTGGCTCAGATGACCTGAAAGTTTGTACCACTGAGCCCCACAAGATACATACATCATAAAGTCATCATAACAAGTTTGGGAGGCATAGCATAGCTACCAAAAATGGAGATGATATGTGGAGAAAACACATGCCACAAATGAAAGAATGAGAGAAATCCTGAGAAAAATAATGTAATGAAATGGAAGCAACAAAGGTACCAGGTGGAAAGTTCAAATCAATGTTTATAAGGATGCACAAGGACCTTAGGAGAAAAATGAATGCACTTAGTAAGAATTTAAACAAAGAGATAGTAAGCATTAAAAACCACTAAAACCCAATCAGAAATGAACATCTGAAATGAAGAACTCACTAAAAGGAATCAACAGCAGGTTAGATAAAGCAGAGGATAGATTAAGTGATTTAGAGGACAAGATAACAGAAAACACCGAAGCAGAGCAACAAAAAGAAAAAATGATTTTAAAAAATTAGGAAAGTCTAAAGGACCACTGGAACAACATCAAGCATAACAACATCTATATCAAAAGGATACCAGCAGGAGAAGAGAAAGAGTAAGGGATTGAGAACCTGTTTGAAGAAATAATGACTGAAAACTTCCCTAACCTGGTAAAAGGAACACACACACACACACACACACACACACACACACACACACATCCCAGGAAGCACAGAGTTTCATACAAAATGAACCCAAAGAGACCTACATCAACACACATCATAATTAAAATGGTAAAGGTTGGAGGAGAAAATGGCGGTGGAGTAGACAGATGCGTCTGGAGCTTTGTCGCTGGGCAGAGGGAGAGAGAGCGGCTGAGAGTCGCACTGGGAGTGTTTGTTGGCAAGCTAAGAGTCAGTTATCCTCCAGGAGAAGGTGGGGAACTGCTGGACGGGGCTATCCGGGCCAGGCAGCCCCACTGCCACAGGGTTTTTGTCTGCCGGACAAAAAGCCACCAGCGTGAACGCGGAGAACGGGCCATCTTGCAGAGGGAGGTGGATGTCTGTGGCGGTCTGAAGCCTGTGGCTGGGGCACCCATCAAGCAGCCGGGGACCCGGGCACCCAGAATTCCGCTCTCCAATTGGCACAAACACGTGGCGGAATCAGAGATCCACAGCGCACACGGAAAGGTCAGATTTCACCTGGGATAAGAGGGAGGTGGATGTCTGCAGAGGTCTGAAAGCTGCAGCTGGTGGAGGCACCCACCAAATAGTCGGAGACCCAGAGCATGGCTCTCCAAACAGCGCATACATGCGGGCAGCGGATTCAGAGATCCAGACAGCACATGGAAAGGTCAGATTTCGCCTGGGACAGGGTGAGGTCTCCTACCCCCGCAGAACAGAGACACGCACTCTGTAGGAACTGGGCTGCGGGAAAGCTGCCTCTGCAGAGGTCCGCAGAGGTGGTCAGGGTGTGATCCCTAAGTGTGGAGGCAAACTCTCCAAGCTGTTGATAGAGGGGAGCTCTGGACTCATTTTTTTTCTTGGGCAGAGGGACAGCCTAGGAGTTATTACAGTGTCCCGGCTGCAAAATCCCCACAAACTGTCTTTGAGAACCACAGAGTAGCAGGATCTGAGCACAGCCTAGAGAGGTCCTATGCTTTGTCTCAGAGATCAATTCTGAAACACTGCCACCCAGTGCATGACACACAAATTGACTCTCACATAACCACAAAAGAATAAAGAGATTAAAACCCAACAGGAGAACACAGGGAACTGCAATAATTTCCCTACTGGGAAACAGGAGTGCCAAGCAGAATAATAGTGGAAGTGAAGGACCATTCTATTTTTTTTTTAATTTTTTTTTATTTTTCATTTTTACATATTTTAATGAAAAGACTATTTTTTTCTTTCTGCCTCAATTGATTTTACCTTTTTAATTATTACATTTTTGTTTTAAACTAGTATTATTAATTATTACTAGTACTTTACCTTTTTGGAAAAAAACAAGTGTCATTTTGTTTTCTCTTTATTTTATTTCGGGATTAGAGTTCTACATTCTATTTTCATCTTTCTTTTAGCATAATTTTACTCCAACTCAACTGTACCTTTATGCCAACACTTTCCTCCTAACTTTCCCCATTTTGTTGTCTTGTTTCTCTTTCCCTTTTCCAACTTTAGATACTCCCTATTCTTTCCTTTTCCTGGTTAAAATTTCACCCCATTTATATATCTAATTTCAAATGCCCTACTACAAGTCCACAAAAACCTCTCTCTTCTTGTCTTCGCTAGCCAAAAAGTTGTTTTTTCTCTATGTTGTTTTGTTGCTATTTGCGTGAAAAGTGATTATATCGATTTTTTGAAATTTTTTGTGAGATTGTTTTAGTTTATTCTACTTGTTTTATTTTGCTTTTTGCTTGCTTTGTTTTTTACCTCTCTTTTCCCTCACCTCCCTCGATACCAGCTGCTATTTGCAGTTTGTATTAACCTCTAGGTACTGGTTGCTGGCCTTTATTGGGATTAGTGACTGTTCTATTGGAGTTGTCTCCTGACATCTATATTTTGTTCCCCTTTTCTGTCTTATACGCTTTCTTTTCTCTCTGACTTTTTTCTTTTCCTCTTTTCTTCTCCTTCTTCTCCTTTTTATTTTCTTATTTTATTTTATTGTTTTGTTCATTTATTTTTTTTCTCGCTCTCCCAATTTGATTTTGGCATTTCTTTCTTTTCTTTTTTCCTCATTTTCCTCTTCTTTCTCTATTTACCCCTAATTTGTCTCTCATTGGTGGTCACCTTATTTGTGATTATTAACATCTTGAATACATTTCTACTCAGTGCCTTGTGTGCTGTACCTAGTCGTGTTGTAGTTTGTGCCTTTCAATCAACATAGGAGAGAGAACTATATAACCAGACACCCGGAGAAGAAAGACCATGGGCAGAAAAAGAAACAGCCCACATAAGACAGAAAGGCAGGTTTCAGCAGAAAAGGAAGTAAACGAAATAGAAGCAGAAATAAGACTTCCAGAGAAAGAGTTCAGAGAAATGATCATAAGGTGGATGAAAAGAATGGAAGACAAAATCGACAATCTGAGTAAGAGCCAAGAGGAAATGAAGAAGACCCAAGAGGAGATGAAGAAGCAGCAAGAAGAAATGCAGAATAACCTAGAGGAGGTGCAGAATAAACAAGAAGAAATGAAAAATGACATCACTGCTATAAAGAACTCAATAGAAGGCATCAAAAGTAGACTAGAAGAAGCAGAGGACCACATCAGTGAGCTAGAAGACACGGTAGGAAAAAATACCCAAGTACAGCAGCTTCTAGAAAAAAAAATTAAAAAGCAAGAGGAGAGCCTAAGGGAACTTTTGGATACCATGAAGCAGAACAACATCTGCATAATTGGGGTTCCAGAAAGAGTGGAAACTGAACAAGGATTAGAGAACGTGTTTGAAGAAATAATGACAGAAAATTTGCCCAATATAAGAAAGAAAAAACCCACACAAATCCAAGAAACTCACAGAGTCCCAAGCAAAATGAACCCCAACAAACCGACACCGAGGCACATTATAATTAAATTGGCAAACACTGACGACAAAGTAAGAATCTTAAAAGCAGCCAGAGAGAAACAGAAAGTTACCTACAAAGGAACCCCCATAAAACTAGCTACTGACTTCTCAACAGAAACTCATCAGGCCAGAAGGGACTGGAATGAAATATACAAAGTCATGCAAAGGAAGGGTCTGAATCCAAGAATACTGTACCCTGCAAGACTCTCAATCAAAATCGAAGGTGAAATCAAAAGCTTCACAGACAAAAAAGGACTAAGAGAATATATTACTACCAAACAAACAATGCAAGAAATGTTAAAGGGTCTGCTGTAATAAAAAGAAAGAGGAAGTGAAGAAGGAACTCGGGGGTAAGGACTAAAAAGGGCAATAGATAAGTACTTATCAATAATAACTTTAAATGTAAACGGATTAAATGCTCCAATGAAAAGACATAGGGTAACCAATTGGATAAGAAAACGTGATCCATATATCTGCTGTCTGCAAGAAACCCACCTCAGGAAAAGAAATGCACACAGATTGAGGGTGAAGGGATAGAACATGGTATTTCAGGCAAATGGAAATGAAAAAAAAGCTGGGGTTGCAATACTTATATCTGACAAATTAGATGTCAAAGTCAAGGACATAATAAGAGATAAAGAAGGCCACTTCATAATACTAAAGGGAACAATCCAACAAGAAGAAATAACTGGTAAACATATATGCACCCAAATAGGAGCACCTCCATACATAAAAAAAAAACTCTTGGAGGATATTAAGGGAGAGATTGACAGCAATACCATCATAGTAGGAGACTTTAATACCCCACTGTCACCATTGGACAAATCCTCTAAACAAAAAATCAGCAAAGAAACATCAATCCTAAATGACTCACTAGGTCAGATGGAATTAATTGACATCTTCAAAACATATCACCCCAAAGCCACAGAATATACAATCTCCTCCAGTGCACATGGGTCGTTTTCAAAGATAGATCATATGTTGGGTCATAAGAAAAGTCTCTTCAAATTCAAGAAGATAGAAATCATATCAAGCATTTTCTGAGACCACAGTGGCATAAAACTGGAAATCAACTATAATAAAAACAATAGAAAGAAATCAAACACATGGAGACTAAACAGCATGCTATTAAACAATGACTGGGTAACCAGAGAGATCAAGGAAGAAATAAAAAACATCATGGCAACAAATGACAATGACAACAAAAAATACAAAATTTATGGGACACAGTGAAAGCAGTCTTGAGAGGGAAGTTCATAGCCCTACAAGACTACTGCAAAAAACAGGAAACAATCGTAATAAATTACCTAAACCGACAACTCAAAGAACTAGAACGAGAGCAACAAGAAAAGCCCAGTGTACTCAGAAGGAAGGGAATAGTGAAAATTAGAGCGGAGATAAACAACTTGGAGACCAAAGAAACAATTCAAAAGATCAACAAAACCAAGAGCTGGTACTTTGAAAGGATAAACAAGATTGATGGACCTCTAACCAGGCTCACCAAGAAGCAAAGAGAGAAGACCCAAATAAAGAAAATCAGAAATGAAAGAGGAGAAATAACAACAGACCCTGTGGAAATACAAAGGATTGTTAAAAAATACCATGAACAACTCTATTCCAACAAATTGGACAATCTACAAGAAATGGACATTTTCCTAGAAAAATATAACCTCCCAAAACTCAATGAGAAGGAAGCCAAACATCTCAATAGTCCAATAACTATGGAAGAAATTGAAGTAGTCATCAAAAAGCTTCCAGCAAATCAAAGCCCGGGTCCAGATGGCTACACAGGAGAGTTTTACCAAACATTCAAGGAAGAATTAAAACCTATCCTCCTCAGACTATTCAAAAACATTCTAGAAGAAGGAACACTTCCAAACACCTTCTATGAAGCCAGCATCACTTTAATACCAAAACCAGATAAAGACAACACAATGAAAGAGAATTATAGGCCAATATCTCTCATGAACATAGATGCCAAAATCTTCAATGAAATTCTAGCAAATCGGATCCAGCAGTACATCAGAAAGATCATACACCATGACCAAGCAGGATTCATCCCAGGAATGCAGGGATGATACAATATCCGCAAATCAATAAATGTGATACATCACATAAACAAATTGAGAGATTAAAATCACATAGTCATATCAATTGATGCAGAAAAAGCATTTGACAAAATCCAACACCCTTTCTTGATAAAAACTCTCAGCAAAGTGGGAATAGAAAGATCATACCTCAACAACATAAAAGCCATATATGATAAACCCACAGCTAACATCATACTCTAAGGGCAAAAACTAAAACCATTTCCCCTAAGAACAGCAACAAGACAGGGATGCCCATGCTCACCTCTCCTGTTCGACATAGTACTGGAAGTATTAGCCATTGCAGTTAGACAAGAAGAAGAAATAAAAGGTCCAAATTGGAAAAGAAGAAGTAAAGAAGTCCTTATTTGCAGATGACATGATATTGTATATAAAAATCCCAAAGGACTCCATTCCAAAACTAATTGACTTAATTAATGAATTCGGCAATGTAGCAGGATACAAAATTAATGCTAAGAAGTCTGTAGCATTTCTATACCCTAATAGTGAATTTACAGAAAGAGAAACTAAAGAAGCAATCCCATTTACCATCGTACCAAAAAAATTAAGAACCTAGGAATAAACCTAACTAAAGAGGTACAAGGCCTATATGCAGAAAACTACAGGATATTGAAAACAGAAATAGAGGAAGATGTTAACAGATGGAAGAGCATACCATGCTCATGGATTGGGAGAATCTACATTATTAAAATGTCCATACTACCCAAAGTAATCTACAGATTCAACCCACTACCCATTAAAATACCAATGACATATTTCACAGACCTAGAAAAAATTCTTCATAGATTCATCAGGAACAAAAAAAGTTCACGAATAGCTACAGCAATTCTGAGAAAAAAGAATAGTGTAGGTGGGATCTCAATACCAGATTTCAAGCTATACTACAAAGCAACTGTTCTCAAAACAGCCTGGTACTGGCACAAGAACAGACATATAGACCAATGGAATAGAATAGAGAACCCAGATATCCACCCAAACCACTATGCTCAACTAATATTTGACAAAGGAGGCATGAACATTCAAGGGTGCCAAGATAGCCTCTTCAATAAATGGTGTTGGGAAAATTGGACAGATACATGCAAAAAATTGAAACTGGACCACCAACTTACACCAAATACAAAAATAAAATCAAAATGGATACAGTATTTAAACATTAGAAGAGAAACCATAAAAATACTAGAGGAATCCACAGGCAGCACAATTTCAGATATATGCCGAAAGAACTTCTTCACTGATACTGCTCCAAAGGCAATGGAAGCTAAAGAAAAAATAAACAAATGGGACTACATCAAAATAAAAAGCTTTTGCACAGCAAAAGAAACCATCAACAAAACAACAAGAAAGATCACTGTATGGGAGAACATATTTGCAAATGTTATCAGTGATAAAGGTTTAATCTCCAAAATCTACAGCCAACTTATACAACTTAATAAAAGGAAGATGAAAGATCCAATAAAAAAAATAGGCAATGGAACTAAATAGAACCTTTTCAAAAGATGACAGAAGGAAGGCCAAGAGACACATGAAAACATGTTCAAAATCACTAATCATCCGAGAGATGCAAATCAAAATGACAATGCATACCATCTTACACAGGTCAGAATGGCAATCATCAACAAATCAACAAACGACAAGGGTTGGTGAGGATGTGGAGAAAAAGGAACCCTTGTGTACTGTTGGTGGGAATGCAGACTGGTGCAGCCACTGTGGAGAACAATATGGAGTTTCCTCAAAAAACTAAAAATGCATCTCCCATTTGACCCTGTAATTCCACTCTTAGGAATTTATCCTAAGAAATCAGAAACACCAATCAGAAAGGATTTATGCACCCCTAGCAGCATAATTTACAATAGCTACAATTTGGAAACATCCTAGGTGCCCATCAGCAGATGAGTGGATCAGAAAACTGTGGTACATCTACACAATGGAATTCTATGCTGCCATTAAAAATAAGGAATTCTTACCATTTGCAGCAACCTGGTTGGAACTGGAGAGCCTTATGCTAAGTGAAATAAGCCAATCAATGAAGGAGAAGCATCACATAATCTCACTCATTTGTGGATAATAAAGAACATTATAAACTGATGAACAAAAGGATAGATACAGAGACAGTAAAGCTTCAAACAGACTGTGAAATTTCAGCAGGAAGATTAAAGTTAGGTGAGGTAGATAATAGATCAATCAAAGGACTTGTATGCATGCATATAAACATAACCAATGAACATAGACACTGGGGGATTGGGGTATGCCTGGGAGGGAGTGGGGGCAATGGGGAGATATGTATAAAAATTAATTAAAAATGGTAAAGGTTAAAGAGAGAGAATTAAAAGAACAGCAAGAGAAAAGACAGTTGCCTGTAAAGTAGATCCCACAAGGTTGACAGCTGATTTCTCAACAGAAATACTTTAGGTCAAAGGGATTGGCATAAATATTCAAAGTGATTAAAAACAAGACCCTAAAATCAGACCACTCTATCTAGCATGGCTATCCTTTAAAATGAAAAGCAAAATAAAGAGTTTCCCAAAAAAGAAGAAGCTAAAAGAGGTCATTGCCACCAAACCAGTATTTCAAGAAATGTTAAAGCATCTTCTTTAACAAGAAAAATAAATAAATATATAAAAAGAAGAGCATACATATAAAGAATAAAGTGGCAATAAATATGTGTCTTTCAATAACTTTAAATGAAAACAGATTAACTGCTCCAATCAAAAGACAGAGTAGCTAAATAGATAAGAAAGCATGACCCATAGATAAGCTGTCTACAAGAGATCCACCTCAGACCAAAAGTTACACACAGACTGAAAGAGAAGGACTAAAAAATAATATTCCAAGTAAGTGAAACAAAAACAAAAACAAGTTATATTAAAAGTGGAGGCCAGGTGTATGAAATTTGTGCATTGGTGGTATCCCTTAGCCCCAGCTACACCTTCTTGCAATCTGGGACACTGGTTCCTAACCACACATCTGCCTGCCTGTCTTATTGCCCCTAACCCATTTGTCTTCCTGCCCGATTGCCCCTAACCCATCTTCCTGCCTGACTGATTGCCCCTAACCCATCTGCCTACCTGCCTGATTGCCCCTAGTCACCTCTGCTTGCTGGCCTAATCACCCCTCACTGCCTCTGCCTGCTGGTCTGATTGCCCCTAACTGCTCTCCCCTGCCTGCCTGATTGCCCCTAACCTCCTCTGCCTCAGCCCCCACCACTATGGCTTTGTCTGGAAGAAGGACCAGACAACTGGAAGATGTCCAGTAGACCCAGTCTAATTAGCATATTACCCTTTTATTAGTATAGATAGACTTCAAAGTGAAGATCATAACAAGAGGCAAAGAAGTATACTACATAATACTAAAGGGATCCATCCAACCAGGGCATATCACACTTCTCAAGACACATGCACCCAACACAGGAGCACCTAAATATACAAAGAAAATGTTGGTTGAGATAAAGGCAAAGATTGGACAGTAATATAGTCATAGTAGGGTATTTTAACACCCCATTGACATCAATGGATAAATTTTTCAGACTAAAAATCAACAAGGCAAGAATAACAAATGACACACTAGATCAGATGGATTTAACTAATATTTATGTAACATTTCACCCCAAAGCAGCAGAATACATATTATTTTCAAGTACACATGGAATATTCTCTAGGATAGACTATATATTAGAACACAAAACAAGTCTTAAAAATTTAAGAAGGTGGAAATCATATAATGCAACTTCTGATCATAATGATATTAAACTATAAATCAATTATAATAAAAACACTGAAAAACACTCAAACACATTCTTCCCAAGAGTTGTTGCTAAAGGTATCTTGGCTTTGATCAAGCTTAGTCCCATGAGCAAGAAATACTCCCAGAAGGAGGCAAAAGTATGACAATAAGCATAGGCTCATCTCCAACTTTTCCTTACACCAATGCTTCCTCTTTGGAATTGGGCTCTGTGGGTGATGTAAAGAACAGGGGCTCTAGAGTCAGACAGGACTGGTTGTAAATTCCAGCTTAGTCATTTATTTGTGTGACCTTAGGCAAGAGAGTGAATTCATCTCATACAAGTTCAGTTTTCCAACTTACAAATCAGGGATAATGTCTTTTTTAAAATATATTTTTATTGATTTCAGAGAGGAAAGGAGAGGGAGAAAGAAGTAGAAACATCAATGATGAAAGAGTATCATTGAACGGCTGCCTCCTGCATGGCCCCTACTGGGGAATGAGCCTGCAACTCAGGCATATGCCTTGACTGGGAATCAAACTGTGACCTCCTGGCTCATAGGTTGATGCTCAACCACTGAGCCATGCTGGCTTGCTGGGATAATGTCTTAAGTTAGGTTTCCCAAAAGCAGATCCCAAGATGAAGATTTGTATTATTACAAAAGCACTCCCAGGAGAAACTGGAAACTGAATTGGGAAAATAGGAGAGAAAAGTGGGGGAAGCCAAATAGGAGAGTACTCTCAGGCAAAAGCCCTGCAAAGGGCAGCTTCTGCCTAAGCCTGAAGAGGTACTCTGGACTGTATATTATGCCTCAGAGTTGGCCCTACCCAAAGGAACTGGGCTTTCAAATGTTTGTACCTGTTTATCATTGGATAGAGGATACAGGAAGGAGGGTGGGAACAAATTATAAGGCCCTTTCAGCTCTGCAAAGCAAGCTCCACTAGCCTGAGGGAATTCCTATAAAAAATAGGGACTTACTGTTAGAAGCTAGAGCATACCCAAGCCTGGGGGTACACAAAATGCAGACCTGAGGTAATGTGAGTGGAACATCAGTATTTTTCACCACAAATAATAATACTTCTATTGGTGGGTTAATATATGGCATAGCAAGTAGAAGACACTTAATAAATAAAGTATTCTTATTATAATACTAATCTTACCCATAAAATCTTCCTGAGGAGGGTCCTTTCCAGGTTCACAGCTGGAAGTCCCATTCATTCTACCTTGTGATGCCCATGTGCTCTATGCCTAAATGCTGGTTTCACATTATTAATTGACTGTAATTGGCACCAAGTCTATTGCCCATTCTCATAATCCTTTTAGGAGTCTCCTCTTCTCTGGCCAGAAAGGCCCCACTTCCTGTCAAATAGAATGTATGTGAGGGAGGCAGGTGGCCCAGAGAGCATGGTTTGACCAATGAGTGCTGGACCCCAGAAGACTTCCAACCCCAAATCTCCTCTCATTAAATCAATCCTTGGCCTTTTTAAGTTTTGCCTATTCATCTTTCCTCAAAGGCTAGGGATTTATTGGAATGATCCACAGTCTATAGAAAGGCTTCTTTCCCCTTTGGCCTAAGATCCTACCCTAAAAGATCTTGTGCAGCCCTCCCTCCCCAGGAGTTTTGGACAGCCACAGGAACAATGCACTTTAGTTAATCTTCCTTAAGGATAGCCTTTTCTTTGTGCCAGCCTGGAGAGATCACCTAGGAAGGAGCCTCCCCACTGTGACTAATCCTCTACTTTAAAAGACTGTGCCTAGCTGCAAAGCCACGCTTTACATACATCAGCTCACAGGAGCTGCATCTTCTCACAGGCCAGACAGCCCCCTTGACCACACTAGTCCAGGGTTGCCATCATCCCTGAAATTAATCGAAGAGGGCCCCTTTCACAAGCATGGCAGCAAATATCTAATTCAATTTGCTATCACCCAAGATTTCCCAGTAGTCATGCCAAATGAAATAATCAATGATGATTATCAGGCTTCTCTTTCCTGGCTGAGCCCAAGTTTTAAAAGGAGGGAGAATTTCTGCTTTGGTGCTCACTCAAGTCAGGTGCTAATGTGGGCAGATCCATTTCTGTTCTCAATAGCTCGGAACAGTATGTGCTGCAACAATCACACTGGGTAGGTAAAGCTGAGGTCCTCCTACCTACCAGTAAGAGAGGAAAATTCATTTTTACTTCTCCTCCCACCCCAGAACAACAATAATAAGAATGTACAGAGCATCTGGAGCAATAATAAGTAGGCTGTTCTAACCTATCACCAGAGAGATTTAATTTAGGCAGGCTAAACTTTCTCATAGCCAGAGACTAGTCAATGCCTCTGCTACTAATCAAATTAAAAAAAAAAGTATTAAATTACTTGTTGCTGCCTTCTTAACCCTGAGAGGACTGTTATCTGCTTGGCTGGTGGTTCTGAAAAACTGCGACTCCCAGAGAAGGAAAATGGATGCAAATGGCTCCAAGAGGCCAAAGAAATCCTCCAGGTCCCTGCCCGCCACTCCTCTCTTGCCTCTGCTAGTCCTGAACTTGTAGACTGGGTGTGGGGGCTCCTAGGCTTTGCACATGTTTCAAAAGCTGTGGCCTCAAGTGGAAATGTGGTTATTTATTAGTTACCTTTGTTACCCATTGCTGTATAACAAATTTCCCCAAAACATAACAGCTGGAAACAGCAAATGAATCATCTCCCAGTTCTTGAGGGTTAAGAACCTAGACCACAATCTCTGCATATAACCCTCCCCCTCCCCCCCGCACTTAGGAATCACAGGGTTGTTGTAGCTTTTATGGCCCCTGGACTTATTTTTTTTGAGTTCAACAATTTTGAGTTTCCTGTAACTGACAGTGTAAATGGCTCAGGTCACCACAATTCCTGGTTCTACATCCATTCATATACAGTATAATCTTTCATTGTGGAGAGCAGCTACAGTGTTTGGACAGGTTCAAGCTTCGGACTAATGAGAGGGCACAGTCCTCTCATGGCCACAAACAAGTCCCAGCTTGGAGGACAAAGCCCTCCCAGCACAATTATAGCCAACAGCTAGAATTGTAAGCTTGAACACCTGGCCCCACGTACCTGAATAATCTGAGCTTGATATAGTCCAGGTGCATGTAATTGAGTAGGATGGAAACTCAAGATAATGTTGTAAACACCTGACCACGCCCTTACTTTGCCTCATGGAATATGGCTATAAAATAAAGACACAGTTTGTAATCTGTGGTGCTGTCATTGTTTCTCCATTAGAGGACAGCATCCTACTGAGAACCCAGCTTTCATTCTCTTGTCTGTCTTTTCTCGATCCTTCACTGCCCCCTCTCAGGGTCACTGAACCTGGTTGAGCTGGCGTGGCACATTAGGCACCCTGGGGCTGAGTATGCCATGGCCATGCTGGCTCATCACATTTCATCAATAATCTTTCCACTCATACAACAAATACCTATCATCTATTTCCTATGTGCAAAGCCCAATGGAGGATACAGAAAAGAGACATGCATTAATTCTGCTCTTGGATTGGCTCTAGCACAGAACATAAATATGTGCAGAAATCATGAAAATTTGAAGTAGAAAGTAAAATGCCAAAAAAGGTGCCACTGACGGGAAGGCAATCTGATTATATAAAATCCTGTTCTTCACCCAACATTTTGTGCATTGATTATTTGCTCTTTAAACATTTGTTGAAGTGCCATTTAGTCACTTGACATACTTTCTCTCATTTGGTCTTCTAGCCATTCACTGAGGTCACTATTATTCCAGCTTTGCAGATGGGAAGCCTCAGGCTCAGGGAAGTTAGATGCCTTGCTCAAGCTCACAGGGTTGCAGAATTGGAACCAAGACCTGTATGCATGCTTTCTCCAGGTGCTGTCTCCACACAAGGCTTGCGGAACCCTTCCTCCAGCTCAGCTAAATGTGAGTCATTTCTGGGGAGCACACAGCTGAGCCTCTAACGGACGCATACCCACTTTCTCTCTCACTGAAGGCCAGACCTCAGATAAGGATAAGGAAAGTGAGGCACTGGCCTCAGGCTCAAGGTTTCAGGGAGTGCTAAAAACCTCAGTAATCAAGATAAATAATATTTTAATGCAATATTTAAAGTAAAACAAATCGACAAATTACAGCACTTGAGCTGACTGCCTGTTTTTTAAGTAAGGGTTGCTTGGTTTTTATATTTTTATTGATTTCAAAGAGAGGAAAGGGGAGAGAGAGAAACATCAATGATGAGAGAGAATTATTGATCGACTGCCACCTGCACAGCCCACACTGGGGATAGAGCCCCAAATCTGGGCATGTGCCCTAATCAGGAAAGGAACCATAACCTCCTGGTTTATAGATCAACACTCAACCACTGCGCCATGCCAGCTGGGCTGTATACAAGGTTTTATTGCACGTTGTGTGTCAAAACAGGCTACATCCACTGGCCCAGCATGTTTCATTGGAAAAAGAGATTTTCTCTGCCTTTTTAGACTGGAAGACAGAGCAATTGTCTGTTAATAAAGGCCATGAGGGTTGGGTCTCACACAATCACAAATTCTGACACCAGAAGGCAGATTCTTACTAAGAGCCCAAGTGGCCCTGATGTGATTTTCAGACATGAACAGGAATAAGAAGCCAGTGCTTGTAGAGCTGGCAAGAGTAACCAAGAGGCTGGAGGGCAGTGCAGAGAGCTCAAGTTCCAATTTCGGGAGAGATTGATTCTACCATGGGACATGCACAGAGTGGGACTTGCTGCCACATTTCTACCCCACTCTTGCCCATAAATGTGACGGGAGCTGTAGTTATTTTTAACATACAAACCTGCAGTGACCTGGACACCTCCATCTGTACACATGCAGTGACTCCAGCACCAGCACCCAGCAAGTATTAATGGGAAAGAGTGTGCTGGGGCTTCCCACAGCCATTTTTAACTGTGGACATTATTGCTCAATTTTGAGCTGCATCAACGGACTCGTAAGAGGAAGACATAATGCTTGTTTGTGGAACTTTTATAGCTAATTGACATTTTTTTCAGTGCTCCCCTGACAGCTGTAGTTACTCCTGATTGGAGGGGTCGTGGAAAGCATCAAGTTGTGCATTGTCTCCAGATGGGGCCATATTTCTGATTTATCACTGAAAAAAATAAATAAAAAGCCATCAAAATAAACACACTCAAAAGTGATAAAGGGGAGCTGAAGTGATTGGCAAAAGCAGTTATCTTTGTTCAAAATGATGCATGCTATGTTCATACTAATTGAGGATGCTTGACTATCTGGGGCTATCAGATTTCCTCTCTTCTTGGGAACATTTTCCTCCCTTCCAGATCTGCTCTTTGTTTAATGGAGAAATGGGAACAAAGCAAATTTCTCCTCTCCCAATCTATGTGCCTCTTGGAGCTGGTTCCCAGATGGTCCTTAGTGCTAGCAGTAAAAGTCAGTGCATCATATTCTGGTTGTTCTAAGTCAAGTTCACGAGACAAACAATTAGAATCAAGCTGAGAAATTGAACTAGTGCAAGGATTTTACTTTCCTCTCTGGACATATTCACTCACAGATTACCCAGGATGATTGGTAACTAGGACAGCATAAGACACACCAATAGAAGTGGGGAATCACTTGGCATAAATGCCACTTTGGGTTTGTAGAAACTAATGAATGGATGTATGGATGGGTGCATTTACTCTAGGCTTCATTCTAATGTTCTTGACTCGGAAAAGTCACTGCTTCATGTGGAATGAGTCCATTTGAGAACATTATTTTCAGGATAGACCAAGTCTTTTTATCCTGCTTCCCTCTGTCTCAGTGATTGAATATTAAGCCGGAGGAAGGGTTCCTATTGTCCCAGGTGATATATCATCCCCAAAGCAACCACTATGGCCAGGGCAACACATGGCTCTGATTAGCCAGCATAAGTCACATACCTATGGAGGCTGGGAAGGGGTGGCTTAGCTCCATTGCAGGATGGGCTGAGAGAAGGGGGTTGGGGATACACAGAGGAAAATCTGGAGGCTGACACAAGAAGAGTGTAAGGTTAAAACAACTGATGTTTGTTGCTCTATTAGCTATTATAAAAGCATAGTTTTCTAGAATGATTCAATGTCTGAAGGTTTTAGAGTCCGGGATTCCCTAGGAAAGAGACTCTGAGACAGAATTGGATGCAGGTGGCTTGTTGCAGAGCACTGTTTAGACAGCATCAGGGAGAAAGGGAGGGAGGGAACCTGGATGTATTGAAGCAGTGGTTCTCAACCTTTTTAATGCTGCAACCCTTTAATACAGTTCATGTTGTGGTGACCCCCAACCATAAAATTATTTTTGTTGCTACTTCATAACTGTAATTTTGCTACTGTAATGAATCGTAATGTAAATATCTGTTTTCCGATGGTCGTAGGCCCCTGCTAGCAATTGAGAACTGCTGCTGTAGAATCTAAGACCATTGGAAAACATAGATGGTTGGGGGTTACCATAAAATGAGGAACTGTATTAAAGGGTCGTAGCATTAGAAAGATTGAGAACCACTGTGTTAGAATAAGGAGTTGGGCTGTCATGAAGTTCCAAGGCAGCCTTACCCCATCCCACAAAGAACTCAAGGCTCAGATGGCCCTTCCAAATTATCCTGAACTGAGGCAAGGAGCCAGTCCCTTCTACCTCCTGCATTGAGCAGTCTGTGGCAATGGACTGCCCCAAGGGAAGTATCCTAGTGTTGGGGGAGGAGGCTCCCTTCAGCCAAGGGAAACAATTCTTTTGGGAGTGGCTCAGCTACCAGCTATCACTAGGGAATACTCCCAGCATCTAGGGCAGAGATGGGGAACCTTTTTTCTTCCAAGGACCATTTAGATATTTATAACTTCATTTGCTTATGTAATTCACTTAATATAAATTTATGTTGTTCTGAAAAAAAGCTCCCAGATTTATTGAATTTCTAATCCTGCCTGCAATTGCTTTGTCAGGGCCAGGCCAAATGATTTTCGGGTCTTTTTCGACCTGAAGGCTGGATGTTCCCCACCCCTGATCTAGGGAAGTGGGTGCCTCATACTGAAAGGGAGGTCTAGGAGGAGCACCAGGATGTAGTAACAACAGTAATGTGAATGAGTAACTCCTCTGAATGTGAAGCCATGGGTTTCTGAGTCTATTTACCCTAGTACCAGCCACCAGCATGGCCTGAGTGCACTGATGTCAGGGGAAGGAGGTGGGCAGCAGCCCTGCAGACAGGCTGAGGCATGTGACAATCTAGAGCTCTTCATGCAGAAGTGATGGGAAAGAGCCCCTCCGATGTGCTAATTTCATGCCAGTTTCTTTCTGTCACACATGGGATTCTATGAGTACCAGATGATGAGAATGAAGCATCTTTGTCATTAATACACTGTAATTAGGCAAGGGGGAGGGGAGGGAGAGTTACGAAGAACCAAATGCTGGTTCTTGGGACTTCATCTTAAGAAAATCCATTCCAAAGTTGAATTACAGAAACCACACTAATAGCTAAAGAAAGGAGGACACACAGCTTGTGCTTAATCAGTTCAAGGACAAGAAAAAGAGTAGTTGTTCAAAAGTGAGCCCCAGGGGTGAGCAGAAGTGTATTTCTGAAAGTGTGTCAAGGGGAAATTGATTCCCAAGAAGAGGTAGGAAATTGAGGGAAAGACTTAAAACGTGTAATCACAGAACTAGTCTAATTTTTAAGGCTTTGTTTTTTAAAAGGAGAATTACAAAGAAATCCAGAGAATTAGTTATAAACAAGGGTGAGAAGTTCTAAAACAAAGGGCCATGAGAAAACATGGTAGTACGACCAATTATTTGTGGTTTCTAAGAGGGAACGGTGTGAGAAACAAGTCCTCTTATTTGCCCTCTGCTGTTTACTTAAAACAAAAACAGAAAATAAAAAACAAACAATGGGTACCCTAAAATTGAAAACAAAACTATGTGTATGTCTTCCCGAGTGCATATGTTTACATTCTTCTGAGAAGTCCTGTGGATTATAGCATATCTGTAAAAATTACCATAATTGCCAAAATATGTAAGAAGGAATGTTTCAGCCCAAATAGTGATTCTAGTAAGTAAACAGTTATCACAAAAAGAGAAAAAAATAGGAAATATATTTATTTCCATTTTGACTAGATTTCTCATTTTCATGGTTCAAAATAGAAATAGAGTATTCAGAGAAGTTTCCTTCCTTCCCCTATCCACATCATCCTAATTTTCCTCCACATAGCAAATAACATTACAGTACTTTCCCCTCAGCCATTGAAAATAACTTCCAAGACCCCCTACTGGTACCTAAAGCTGTGAATCATACCAAACCCCACAGATAATATGATTCTTCCTTTACATACTTACACACCTATGATAAAGTTTAATGTATAAATTAGGCTCAGCAAGAGATTAACATCAATAAGTAATAATAAAATAGAATAATTATAACAATGTACAGCAATAGCAGTAATGTGAATGTGGTCTTTCTACCTCTGATAATTTATCTGATATGGACAACTACTGAGTGAATAACAGGCAGCATGGATCCACTCGACAAAGGATTGATTGATGTTCCAGGAACAGAGTGAGATGGTGGGGGATTTTATCACACTACTCAAAATGGTATGCAATTTAAAACTTACAAATTGTTTATTTCTAAAATTTCCCATCTAATATTTTTGAACTGCACTTGACTATAAATCATTAAACCCACAGATAAGGTTGGACCAGTGTACCAGTTTTGTGCAGCTTCCTGAATGTATTCTCTATATCTTTATGTGTATGTTATATAGGCAAATGTATATCCATATACACCTATGAGATGTACTAATATATATATAGATAAAATATGTATTACATTAAAATAGAGAATTATGTATTAATGAACATGTGTATGCTTTTAGCCAGAGAGTAGTGCACTATAGACAGTATTCTCTACTTTCTTTCACTTAATGTATTCCTATTAAGGCATAAAAATATTCCTCATTATTTCTTAAGGCTCTTAGTATTCCTACTCATGGATGAACCATAATTTATTTAACCAGACCCTCAATTATAATCATCTTGGTTATATAAATATATGTTAATAGTATGGCAACTGAAGAAATAAGCTTGACCATGCATAAATTTGTACATGTAAAACTATGTGAAAAATAAGTTCCAATAAATTGAATTGCTGGGCAAAACGGTGTGTGCATTGGTAATTTTGATAGATATTGCCAAGTCACTCTTTGAGTCTGTACTAATTTAAACTCCCTACAGCAACATATGAGGGTGCCTATTTCCTCACACACTTTGCCAATAGAATGTATTAAAACACTCATTCTCTTTTCCAGGATAATAACTGAGGTATATATTTCAATTTTATTCTGTGTAATTTTATTCACATTTATTTTGAAAAAGTAGCACCTTCTAATATAATATTATTTGTATTTACTTTTCTGTGAGCCATCTATTTATATACTTTCCCATTTTTTCTATTTATTCATAGGAGATCTTTATATATTAATGTAATCCTCTCTTTGTTTGATATATGCATCAGAATGGGGTTTAAGTAGCTATTAGAATGGATTTAAAAATATCAAATATATATTGTCCACAATGAATGGAAACATACAAAAAGAATAGAGAAAAATGAGAAGGGATTAGGATGACTAAACTAAAAGGAAGGAAAAGCCAGGGATTCCTGAGAGTTAAAAATTGAAAGTTGTAAGAAAGATATAGAGATATCCTGTGGAATAAGAAATGAGACATGCATCAGTTAAGCTATGCTAAACAGCTGCCACAGATATACCCAAAAATGCAACAAAGCAAATATAGTAGCAATTTATTTCTTGCCCAGTAGCTGTCTGTGGCAGGTGACTCTCCTTAATATGGTAATTCAAGGACACACATTCTTCCCCTAGGATCTTGTCTTGGTCCATACCTACTTATGGAAAGAAAAGTATATTCAAAAGCAAGTGGTTCATACCACCTCCATTTATATTCCATTGGGAGGAAGTAGTCACAAATATATACTTGGATATAAAGAGCCTCCTTACAAGGTAGCCATTTCCAAGCTACCACTCTGTAAGTATAAATAAAAGTGGGGGAAAATTTTTAATGAACAGATGGCCAGCTCCACTACAACTGATAAGAGACACAGAGGGATAGATCTGGTACCCACAACTCTGAGAAATGGGGGGAAAAGGCATTAAGAATAAGTAGTAGCCCTTACCTAGCTTAGGAGCCCAAGATCTAAGTGGTCAGATGGCTGGAGCCTGCCCTGCTATCTGCTGTGTCACTATTCTCCCCTCAGCAAGGACTTAATAGTGATCTGTCAAATAAACAGTTTTATACCAGAAAAGAACGGAAGCTGAGGCTAGAGGTAGGATGCTACATAGCCTGTCAAGGTATACTTTGGGGGAAGAGCCATGAGGCAAATGACAGAAGCTCAAGCCCCATTTTGTTTTTCTAAGCCCCTCCTTAGAGTTTTCCCTGGGATCTCTTGTTTGACCTGGGGACTTTATAGCATCTAAGTCTGGGCTCCATACTTCCGAAGAAGTTCAAAGTAGTTGTTATCAATCCTCACACTTCCAAAGGCTTCTCTCCAAAAGTCTTGGGTTTTAGTATGAGCAAGAAATAATTTTGATTATTTTTTATTACTTTGCATATCTTCAGCTCTTCATCCCAAATTCCTGTCCCCCCTCTTGACCCTAACTGCAAAGAGCACCAGACTCAAGGAGAGCATGAGGTTGGCGCTTTGCCATTCCCATTCCTTTTCCTCAAGTATTTTGTTCCCGTGAAATAGCATGATAAGCAGCCATCAGGTTAAATTAAATCCATTTGTATTTATTGTAGCCTCAGGAGCCAGTTCATGAAGACTGAAATTCATACCATTTGTAGGACTCACCGGCTGTGAGGGGATACTTGACATGGCAATGTGTTCCAAGCACAGTAGCCAATGGAGGGGCCAGTCTTGCCAGGAAACCTGCTTCAGAAATTTTAATTTTTAAATTTAAATTGGTTTGCTTTACACAGAGGAGGAAGTCATTAAAGCTGCTTGAAGCTAAATAGAACAAGCCCAGGCATAGCTTATGGCAGACTTGATGTATGTGGTAATTATGTCAGGATTTCAGCAGGCTGCAGAACAAATTGAGACATAATCTTGGTTTCTGCTCACTGCTTTCTTGGGCAGATAAAGCTTGGGGACCACATTGATACTGGCCAGGTGGGCCTGCTAGGGATCAGTCAGCAGAAAGTGGGAAGAGAGCAGTGGAGATTTCGAGGTACATACAGTATCCAGAGTGTGCTTGGCTTCTGGTGTACATTGTCTTATTTAACCAGCAAAACACTCCTAGAAGTCTCATCACTTCATAGGCAGTGTACCTGATATGAATGGCTCTACAAATTATGGATGTGAAGCAGCTGCAATCCCTTTTCAAAAGCCAATCTAATCAGTTGAATTCAAAATGTTTCAGATTTAGAAAAGGTAATACAATGCATTGACTCTAGATTATGACTTGCCATCAGGAACTGAGATGGAACCCCAAAATCAAACAGAAGTTTATCTGCAGGAAAACATAAGAATATTCTCATCAAGAGGAACTAGTGAGCCAAAACCAGTTTGGCTCAGTGGATAGAGCGTCAGTCTGCGAACTGAAAGGTCCCAGGTTTGATTCCGGTCAAGGGCATGTACCTTGGTTGCAGGCACATCTCCAGTGTGGGCCATGCAGGAGGCAGCTGATCGAAGTCTCTCTCTCATCGAAGTTTCTAGCTCTCTGTTCCTTTCCCTTTCTCTCTGTAAAAAATCAATAAGATATATTAAAAAAATAAAAGGAGGAACCAGTGAAAATTATAAATATTCTTATGTCACTTCAGGTCAGGTGTTGCTACTTAATGAGACTGCATTAAATTTTGACAGGAGGGCAGGGGGAACTTTCTGATTTCAGAGCATTCTTGAATTTAGAGTCATGAATAAGAAATTATGGATCTCTTTATTATTCAATCGTCTATCAAAGGACACTTAGGTTGTTACCATGTCTTAGCCACCAATTTAATTTTAAAAATATGGTCCTTATTTATTTTATATTTTATACCATTTCCTACCTTTCTTCCTTTCTTTCATTTCTCCCTGCCTCTCTTCCCCTTTGTCCTTTAGTCCACCCACCTTTAAATAATTAGTGTGTTCCGTGAGATAATAATAGGTCTTCTTTCTATTAATAATCACCTCCCTTTCCATTCTAAACAAAGCAATAAACAAAAAGATTTTATAATCAAATGTTTTGGGGAAATTTGGGAGGAAATGCTTCTTTAAAAGACTGCATTAATTATTGGAAATCTCAACATTTTAAAATGTGTTGTAAATTTCCAAAAATAGAGATCTGACCACAACAATGGTGGGCTGAGACAGAGCCTCTTTCTTAAATGATTCATGTTGTGAGTTCCCAGCTCACATTGTTCTTCCTTAGGCCTCTCTATGTCCAAAACTTCAGGCTAGCTCATATATTTAATTGGGAAAAATTAGCAGAGACTTCTAAGGATCCCTGTAGTAATGGTGAAAACTGATTAAGTTTGTCCAAAAATCTCTTATACTATAGGGATCTTTTAATGCTAATATTATAAAATTCTTAATAATATATAATAAAGTAGAATTACTTTATTAAAGCAAAAACTGAATTTATCTACTAATTTTTCACATTTTATGTATCACAAATGACTCAATGATTTTAAAATAGGGTATGTCACATTTCTATAAGCAATTTATCACCAGCTTTAGGGGAGATAAGTTGTTCTAATATAGATTCTGGTTGAGAGCACAGATCCATTCAATGCTTTGGTAAGTAATATATTTACATCAACAACACTGAGACTTATTATCAATTTTAGCCCCCCTCATTTTTGGAACAATAGCATTATCATATATATGTATACATTTACATATTTATATGTATATATTTTATGTAAATATAAAAGCATATGTTGTTATAAAAATATAGTTTATTGTGTGGTTACTTATTAATACTAATATAATACAATATATAATTGTATAAATCTTATTTAACATAATGAAATTATATTATTGTATTTTAAACAATAATAGTATATTTTAATAATGGCATCATAATAATATTAGCTACCATTAAATGTATGTTAAATTTACACATACTATTAATAAGCTACTTACTTAATTACCTCATTTAACTCTTATAAGTCTCAGACAGATACTATATGACTCTCCATTTTGCAGATGAGAAGACTGAGAGCAGAAAGATAAAGTGCTTTCCCCAAGGTCACACAGCAGTTGCATGGTGGAGACTACTATTCAAACTCAGTAAGTTCTAGGGTCTGTATATTCCACCAATAGGCTACTTACACTCTCTTATAACCTGCTGTTTTCACTTAATTTATCATATTTATACTTTTATGTCAATAAACATAAAATGTTGAAGGCTGCATTGCATTTTACTGCAATAAGGGCACCATAATTTATGAAGCTATTGCTATATTTATAAGCATCATTTCAGTGTTTTTGTTATAGTATTGTATGTTTTTGTACATCTTCTGATTATTTTTATAACACTCAAAATATCTATGTCAGATGTCTATTGTTATATAACACACTATCCTAAAACATAAGATCTTACAATAGCAACAATGTATATTTCTCACAATTATCTGGGTTGATTGGGCTCAGCTGAGCAGTTCTTCTGTTCCGTGAGGAGCTGGCTGAGATCACATGCATAATCCCAGTCTTCTGGAGAGTTGGTGGAGCTAGAACCATCTGGTATCTCTCAAATGTCTCAGAGTTGGTACTGCCCATCAGATAGAGTCTCTCTCCAAGTGGCCTCTCCAGTTGTGTAACCAGACTATTTTACATGGTGGCTCAGGTTTCCAGGTGACAAAAAAGCAACTACCAGTCATCTTAAGGCCTAGTTTCTGAAGTTGTACTTCATTTCTGCTGCATTCTAATGATCAAAGCTATTCTCTGGGTGAGCCCAGATATCTGGTAGGAGGATTGCATTCACATTACAAAGGGCCATGTAAGATGGGAAGAATTCTGGTCATCTTTGCTAACAATCTATAGATAAGTCAAAGTAGTACATGGAAAGTATAAAGACTTTTGACAAATGCTGACCCCCAAAGATATTACACCAGTAAAGAAGATAGAACCTGTCTCTTTTATATGTTCATCAGTAGGCTAGCAGATGACTAGTGGTGACTTCACTTAACTTTATATTTCTAGTAAAATTAAGCATCTGTTCATTGACCAATTTCTTTTGTGTTGGTAATACCATGTTCATATACTTTGCCATTGTAAAATTCAAACAGTTTCAAAAAGCCATTTAAAAATGGATTGTGTCCCTTTTATTAATTTGAAGGAACTCTTTATGTTACTAAAGCTTTGTAAACATTCTTTCCAATGTGTTTTACGTTCTTTATAATGCAAGCACCATTTGCATTCTTTCATACCAACATCAGGCCCAGCTAGTCTAGCTTCTCTTATGGCCACTTTCTCAGGCACAACCTCAGAGCAAGCTTCTGGACCAAAGATCCACCCTGTGAAGTACCTAAAATGCTGGTTTAGAGCACTTGCTAAGGGAAATGTGGTGGGTGATTTGGCTCATTGTGGGCTGTTTCTGGGGTCAAAAGTTCCCATCAATCATGTTCGATCTTTTAATATGTAGTTCAAATCTTGAAAAAGGAATAGCAAGCTTAGGGCATCTCAGCAGAGTTATCACAACCAACCAAGATTTCACATGCCCAAACCCTGTATTCAGAGTGTTCCTGTTTTCCTCGTGCTTGAGGAGCTGTTCCTGGAGACAATCAGCTTCCCCGCACCAGCTGTAGATACAGGCCCACAGAAGTCAGGCTTGTTGACACTTTTTCAGGTTTGAAGCACATTCAGCTGTGGCTTGATGGCTTGAAAGCTCTGAATTGCCAGTCATGCCTTTGTGTTGAGGTTTTGATGGTGAGGCCACAGTCCCCAGTAATCCCAGTAATGTAATCCAATACTAATCTAGCTGTTGCTATGAAAGTATTTTGCTGATGTCATCAAAACCCTAACTAGTTGAATTTATTTATTTTTTTTAGGAGTCTCTGAAAGTGTGGGGGCAGGAGCTATGTGGGAAATCTCTATACATCCCTTCCCCCAAGTTTATTGTGAACCTAAAACTGCTCTAAAAAGTAGTCTTTATTTGAAAAAACCCTTATGAGATGATACACTTTGACCAGGAAATCTATCTGTGACCTCTTCAGTCTTGTCTAAGGCCCCTGGTAAAATCCATGAGTTAGCTTTAGGTTCATTTTCTCTGTTTTGCCACTGGTCTAAGACTTAGAATGATAATTTTGATATTTCCTTCAGGGCATCTCTGCCTCCTGAGAATTCTTTTTTTTTTCTTTTTTACTTTCCCTTCGAGTTCCAGCAAATTTTTAAAGAATATTTTAGTACCTTAGAGATTTTCCTCAAATTTTATAGAAGCTCTTATTTTCAGTTGTTAGTATTGGAAACAGAGTTTTTGTTTGTGTATTTATTAGTTAATGTATCATTTTATGTACAAACAACTGCAAATGTACATTTTCCCCACCCTGTGCAATTCTTCTAGAAGTGCAAATCCTTCAGATCTTTCGTGTTGAAATCTTAAAACTCTGTGCCCAAATTGCCATGTTTTGAATTGACTGATGACCTTTAAAATGACATTTAAAAATATTTTTTATTGTTTTTAAATTTATTTTTTATTCTTGCCAGTATTATAGATATCTCCCATTTTCTTTCCCTTTACCCCCCTCCTCCATACCTCTAAACCCCCCACCCCCAGGTCTTCACTATATTGCCTATGTATATGGTCAGTTGGTTTTAAGTAAGGAAAGTTTTCTTGGATAACTTGGGGGGGCTTGACTAAATCCATTGGAATGTCTTAAAAGAAGGGCTAAGATTTCTGAGAGAGAGAAGAAATTCCATTTGTGGGCAAGAGGTTCAAGGCATACCTGTGGAATTCCATTCTACTTGTGGTCTTCCTTCATTATTGCTATCCTATGGATCTCAGACTTGCTTATCCAGCCCACAACCACATAAGTGCCTTCTTTGGGAGACAATCTTAGCTCACTTAACCTACCCCAGTGGTCAGGATGCCTTAGCCAGTTCTGTACTCAGAGACTCCATGGGCCTAAGTGTTAAATTCTGTCCCTTAGTGGAGCAGGGAAGGGAAAGAACAGAAAGGAAAGAATAAGAACAAGAAAGCAAGCTTCAGGGCCTGGGCCAATGCTAAGTCTTCTAAGGACTGAAGGGCAAATGAGGAAGGACAGATGGACTTGATTGAGAGTGGGTCATACAAGATGAGATGAGTGTCCAGGGTTGAACTGGGGCTGTGGTAAGACTCTCACTAAGACACTCCAGTTGTGACCTTTCTCACCCAAACTCTGTTTCATTACCTGGGCCATCTCTGCCTGACATTCTTCACAAACCTTTGGCTAAGCATTCCTCCCCAGCCTCTGCCAAACCACACCCTCATCTCCTTCCAAAATCTGATTTCATGCTCCACTGTACCATGACAGTCCTCAGGTCCGGGCCATCTGGTTGCAGTTTGCTGTTTCCAGACTTCCTAAAAACCCAACTGTCTCTTTCTCTTTTCTACAGACACACACAGGCAACCATGGCATATGGAATGTATGTGAGCTGCTGGCTGTGAACCTTCCCTTTGCTATCTGCTAGGGCCCTTTACCAGAACAAGAAATAACAACCATTTAAGAGCCTAGAAACATCTCTCATCTTTGGGGTTTGAGAGTAGCACCTCCAGGCTGTTCCTGTTAGTAAAGGAGGTCGATCAATCCAAAACCTGACATTTCCTTTTCTCCCAAATGCTAAAAGTACTAACAAGCCAGACTTCACTGCAGGCTGTTGAATGATTCTCCGGAGATGCCCCAGGCTGGGCTCTGAAGCTGATGAGGGGGAGCTGATGGTCTCCAGGTACAGCACGGTCATTGTCATTGCAGGGACTCCACAACAAGCCTAACTAATCTCCCCCTCTACCCTCAGATTCCTCATGACGAGAAATCTTGATTGGCTATGATAACTGTGCTGAGATGCCCTAAGCTTGTATTGTTTACCTAAGGTTTGAACTATTAAAAGATCCAACATGGTTGGGACAACTGTTTTACTCTAGAAACACACTTAACAACCATATATCATATCTCTGTGGACAGCCATTTTTTCTTTCTCTATACAAGCTGCCCCATCTAAGGCTCCCATCACCTGTGGTCCCTAATTTTTTTCACTTCTTTCACCTTCATCCCTCTAGTCCATTTCCAAGCAGTAGCCTGAGAAATATTTTTAGACCATTAGTCATCACAGCCCCAAATACATACCAATTCAATTCATTAACCATTGAAAATGCCAGGCACTTGTAAGGGTCGAAACGCTAGCCGCTCAATGGAAGGCTCCAAGAGACGTTCTCATGCAAACAGCAAAGGGTTTATTCACCAAGTATGCTGGGGCTCACAACGTACTCTGAAAGCAGAGCAGAGGCTGAGAGCCCCAAACCAAGTTACAGGGTATTTTTATAGTATTACGATAACAGGATGCGGCTGGCGGTTATTGGTTATCTCTGGGTTAATCTCTTGAGACATCTGGGCCTTGTCTCCTTCCGCAATTTGGCTACAGGCTGTCTTCACCACACACACTAACAACCTGCACCTGGGTTACACTAACAACCTGCACCTGGGTTACAGCACTCTGGAAATTTCCATTCTATTCTTAACTTTGAGAATTTTTAACTCTTCACACTGAGATAAGGGCACCAACAGTGACCAGAATTTGTGGCCCTCTCCCAGATCTCACCATATAAGAGGGAGTCAGACTGCTAAATGTCCTATATTTCCTACTGAATTCTGGATGAAGTCTTACCTCTCACGGGGGGGTGGGGGAGGGTTTTTCTTTTTCTGTTTTTAAAATATATTTTTTATTTATTTCAGAGAGGAAGGGAGAGGTAGAGAGAGAGAGAGAGAAACATCAATGATGAGAGAGAACCACTGACTGGCCGCCTCCTGCGCGCCCCCTAGTGGGGACCAAGCCCGTAACCAGAACATGTGACCAGGACCAGAATCGAACCCAGGATCCTTCAGTCCTCAGGCTAACACTCTATCTACTGAGCCAAACCAGCCAGGGCACTAGAGGCTTTTCTAACTCGGCCCTAGCAGCATTGGTGTTTACCCTACCCCTCCCTGCAGCCTCACCACACTGGCCCCTAATACACAGAGCTTCCACTCCTGTGAGCATACTGTTCCATGTACCTGGACAGTCCCTCTGTCATTTTGCCAGTGCATCGCAGGTATGTCTAAGTGAGTTCCTATATCTCGCTTCCAGAAGTGTTCCTAGAGATTAATAGGGTTGGAAAAAACAACTCTGAATTTTCCTATAGCAAGTATCTTGTCCAAAACTGGACCAATGGCCTTTTAGCCAAGAGATGATGGAACCACTTCAAACACTGACAGGGGTAGGGCTTGGGAGAAAAACAGCAAGAAGTGAAGGAGGGAGAAGGGAGAGTGGTAGAGAGATGGAAAAGGGCTCTGGAACTAGTGTGGTGAGAGACCCACCATCCCCACCATCCCCACCATCAATTTCCAAACTTTTCTTGAGCCCTTGCTGTGTGTTGAATGAACCATGGGCTGGACCTTGCTATCTGCATGCTGACAGGCTAGAGGGAGGAGACAGAATTGCAAATAAACTCAGGTTCCCACCCTAGTCAGGCAGAGGGGCCTAAGCTCACCAACTGGATGTTGGAGAAAGTTTGGTTTATTTTTTCTCTCACAGACCTATGCTAGCTATCTCCTTTACAAAGATAAATAAATAAATAAATAAATAAATAAATAAATAAATAAGTATATAAATATATATATGTGTGTGTGTATACACACACACACACACACACACACACACATATACACAGTTGTGTAACCACCTGCACAATCAACATATATAACAATCCCCTCACCCGCAACATTCCCCTCTGGTGGCCTTTCATGGGCACCTCCTCTCCCATCTCCCTCATGCCCAGACCCTGGCACCCATCAGTCTGTTTCCTTTTTCCGTGGTTTTGCCTTGCAAGGTTGTCATATAAATGGAATCATAAAATAATTACATTAAAGAATTATTATGCATTTTTTGTTTGGATAACACCTGTTTCCCACTTTCTTTGCTGTATTTTCTTTGATTACCTCTGTAACAGAAACGATTTAGCATCATCTTTAGAGAGGATAGTAAGACAGACTTTCCTCAGAGTCATGAGCCACATCTTGTGAGCAGTGCTTCTTGCCTAAGGGCAGATCCTAGGAGAGCTCTTTGACTGCTGCCTCAATACCAGCCCGCAGGGCCTTGGCCTTGGCAGGGCTGGTACAGCTAAGCTGGATCCATGTCCTTCATCCTCTCCACCCTACCCCCATCCCCACTTTGCAGCTGATGTGGAAGATAAAGGCAGTCTGCCAGCCCCACCAAAATGCTGGCAAGGCCATCAAGACTGGGAGGGCTGATCCCCAAATCAGAACTGAGCTGTGCTTCCTCCTAGGTCTGCAGAGGAGAACCCAGAGACCTTGGAGGGAGGTTGTGCATGGAAAGAGTCTTATAGGGAACCGTCTCTCCTCAGGAAGAGCAATGCCCCCAGGCTTTAAAAGATGCATCACTCTGCTCACAACTCTTCACCACTGGGGCACAAGGAAGGCCATCAGGTCTTTCTGTGTGCGCTCACAGTCCTGGAACATCCATTCTAGCTCACAGGAAAAAAAGGGGGAGGGCACAACACAAATTATTAGACTCTGAAGATTTTTGTGATAAGGGTGATGGAGGAGGAAGATGAATCTAAGTGCTTGAATTACCTATATTTTGCCATTTCCAAGTAGATTGATGGCTAATTATAGACTGCTTGAAATATGTTTTATCTATTCAGACTTCCCCTTCTCAAAAACCTCACTTTATTTGAGTTCCCTTAAATTTGTAGGTATGATGTTGGCTTGCCTCCACTGATAAGCCTTGTGACAGCATATAGCTCAGATGGCAAACTGTTACCACTCATGCTCCTGGCACCTTTCCAGGATGCAGCTCTCAGCCACTATCATCTCCACACCGACGAGCCAATGGTCTGTCAGTGGCATCAGGAACTATAATGAAAATAAATGAAGTTCTTCAAGCTTCCCAGAGATTATTCATCTTAAGAGGAAGGCAGACAAACAGCAGCCCAACTATTGTAGGCTTGCTAGAGAGGTAAGATGTTAAAGCAAGCAAGTATTAAATGTTCATTTCACTTCTTGGGAATTTTATTATGCATTTAGATAAGTTTGAGCCCCACCAGAAGGCTTTTCTATGCCAGTAAGTTATTTCTTGTGATTCTGGAATCTTGGGCCCATTGTCTTCCAGAATGGCTTTCTTTCCTGCTTCCTCCACTCTCCAACCCTGTCCACTCCCCTTTGCTCTATCTCCCAATATAAATGAGCAGAAAAAAGCTCAAATAGACCCAGCCAGTGTGGCTCAGTGGTTGAGCATTGACCCATGAACCTGGAGGTCACTGTTCTTTTCCAGGTTTGGGGCTCAATCCCAGTAGAGGGCATGCTGGAGGCAGCAGATCAATGACTTTCTCTCATCAATGATGTTTTTATCTTTCTCTTCCTCTCCCATCCTCTCTGTGAAATAAGTAAAAAGCATGTTTTTAAAAATTAAAAAAAAAGCTAAAATGGGAATACAAACTTGGAATTCATGGCTGAAGAGACCTAGCCTCCACATTAGAAAAGTAATTACACAGAAGGGCCATACAGAGCCTGGGAAATAACAGCACTAACATGACACCTGTCCCATTTATGACCATGGGATTTTAAATGTCCTTGGAAAGCAGCTATTCCCAAGTTTTGAAGTTCAGAATAGCCAGAAAAACAACCTTTTCAGGTCAGTGAAGGTCACTGGCATGGTCCAGTGCCAGAAATGTTATGCCTGATCTTGCCTCTCATAAGGATAAACACAGAGAAGTAATTTCTCGGAGGAGAGGCACTTCAGATCTCGCCAGCAGAAGGAATGAAGCTTCCCACCTCAAATGAAGAGTCCACAGGGAATAGAGGTGATTCCAATACAGATTAGTGAGGGTGCTGATTGCAGGTGCAGAAAGACTGCTAGGAATGACCGCATTTCATTAATAGCATATAAACCTTGGGTCTCCACGCCCTTGCTCCACTGCCAGATGCTCAAGAAACATCCTCATCTATGCCTGACGGGCCCAACCAGACAGCAGCTCTGCCTTCCATAGCCATAGAATTACAGCCAGACCACTCAATCCATTTTCTGAGTCACCAAAGGAATTTTCTTGGTCACTTAAGGGAAGAATAAAAAATAACCAGTCCTTTGGTCTAGGGATGGCTGTCCTACAATGTTTTGAATCTGTGTCCTTTAGCAGTCTTTCAACAATCCTTTCATTTCCAGAACACTAGCCTATGGCAAAGGCTAGGGGAAGTAGAAGATGCTTGTGGGTTTGTTTCCCACATGATGAGCATTGCACTACGCAGGCACCACATGGCCATGGAGGCCTCAAGAGAGAAGACTTACCAGTCCCTTGAGTCACCTAATAAGGATCGGAAGGAATTTTACCTTTGCAGGTGAGCTTTCAGAGGGAAAAGCCATGCAGTCTCACTCACAATCTAGAGTGGTCTTGCCTGGCAGTTGGCATACAGCAACTCAAGGATGCTTAGGATTATGGAAGGGGCTGAGGGCATATATTCCCAGTTATTTTCCCAGAATTGATAGCTGATGCATGTTAAGTCGGGGCTTCAAATGAAATGTGTCAGTGTGTGAGCACTTACCTCCTAGTCTCCTCTAAGCCACTCTAGGAGCTGGGGCTAGGACTCTGCAAACTGGTTTGTGTTGCCAGCTGCTCATAGTTAGGCTCTGCCAAGACAGAGCACTGGAGGGATACTGTCAGGCTGGAGGAGAGAGACTTGTTCCTTCTGCTTTCTGTTCCTGTGATCATCGTCCTGGCAACATTTCCTCTCTGCTTTTTCTTGATGATTGGATTACTTCTTGTTCATGTCAGCATCATCTCAGGCTCATTTCTTGCCCTAGCAGCAGCAGTGCTCCCTGGTAGTGGTAGATCAATCTAGTTTGCAGTTTTCCCAACATTTGCCAGCAAACCTCTTTGTGGCCTGGACCTCAGAGACGCCAGCACCCCTCCTTAGAGAAGGTGGCACAGAGAGATGGTGAGGCAGCAGGAAGCCTAATAACCTCAGGAAGAGTCATATGCAGCTAAAAAGCCATAAATGGTCCTCCTCTTTCCTCTGCTTTAACTTTTAGATTGATCTCTGGACAAAATCCCCTTCAAAAGTGGTTTCCCTCCTCCAGCAAAACAGTCATTCTGACTCTGAGGAAGGAAGCCTTGGAGCCAGATCTTCCCCTAGCAGCAGCAAAGGAAAATACCTGGGGTCTGGCTATTGAGACCACAGCATGTTCCATGCAGCTTTCCCCACTCCTCCCTGCAGGCTCAGCACAATGCATCTCCCTCTTTCGCTGCACCTTCTCCTCACCTGAGATGCGTCTTGGCCCTGATGGCCTCTTGCTTTTATAAGAAACTAGAGGCCCGGTGCACAAAATTCATGTACGAGGGGTGGGGAAGAGAGGGGGAAGAAAGTGTCCTTCAGCCCAGCCTTCTCACTCTCAAATAGGGGACCCACCCTGGGGATGTCCCTCTCACAATCTAAGACTGCTGGCTCCTAACCACTTGCCTGCCTGCATACCTGATTGTCCCTAATCACTCTGCCTACCAACCTGATAGCCAGCCCCCTAACCACTCCCCTGCTAGCCTAATTGATCCCTAACTGCTCCCCTGCCAGCCTGGTTGACACCTAACTGCTACCCTGCCAGCATGATCATCCCCAACTGCCCTCCCCTGCCAGCCCAATCACCTCCAACTGCCCTCCCCTACTGGCCCAATCACCCTTGACTGCAGGGCTGAAGGGAATGAGGGACTCTGGTTGGATGATGTGGGGCTGAGGAGACTGGGTTAGATGAGGGTGAGGAGACTGGGGGACTGAGGCTGGATGACGCTTGGACGCAGTGGGGACTGGGTGAAGCAGGGCTAGGAGACTGGAGGATTCTGGCTGGATAAAGCGAGGCTGAGGGGAATGAATGCTGCCATCTTGTGGTTGTGCCCACAATACTAATTGACTACCACATCTGAGGGTGTGGTAGTCAATTAGTATGTTCCCTCTTTATTAGATAGGAGTAGAGGCCCAGTGCATAAAATTTGTGCAATGTGTGTGTGTGGGGGGGAGGTTGTCCCTCAGTCCCACCTGTGCCCTCTCACAATCTGGGACCCTTCAGCAGATGTTGGACTGCCGGTTTAGGCCTAATCCTGGCCTGCAGGGATCAGGCCTAAACTGGCAGTTGGACATGCCCTGAGGGATGTAGCAGTGCGTCAAAAGGCAAGTGGCCAGGGAGAAGCCAGAACCGGGTTCCAAGCCACTCACACTCATCCCAGCTCAGTGCTTCTATTGCTGCTGCTTGGTAGTGCTGATGAGTGGGAGTCGGGAGATGCTCCCACTGTTGCAGCTGTCTCATCAGCTGTGATCCCAGCTTCTGCTGTGTGGCACTTCCCCTGTGGGAGTACACTGATCATCAAGGGCAAGTTCCTGCATTGAGCATCTGCCTCCTGGTGGTCAGTGCACATCATAATGACTGGTCGACCAGTTGTTCTTGTTGTTCCATTGTAATGGTCACTTAGGCATTTATATATACAGTGGTACCTTGAGATACGAGTGCCCTAACATACGAGATTTTTGAGATACGAGCCATCGAGAGAGCGATTTTTGCTTTGAAATATGAGCAATAGTTGAGATACGAGTAATCGCGAGGATCGGCCGGCTGCACACAACCCACCAGTTTACTGTGACTTGAACGTCTCATAGTTTCCCACGCCTCAAGGTTACGGAACGAATTAAACTTGTATCTCGAGGTTCCACTGTATGTATGTGTGTGTGTGTGTGTGTGTGTGTATATATATATATATATATATATATATATATATATATATATATTATCAATGACTACAGCCATAGCCAATGGCAGTCTGTCCCCACTTGGTGAAAGTATTGTTGTTGGAGACCAAGAAGGCCCCTGTCAGTTTACACCCAGCAGAGAGCTGGTTCACTAAATAGCCTAAAATAGCCTAGTGCATTCACACATGAAGAGCAATAGTCCTTTAAAAAAATATTTACCTTTATTATTAAAAGTATTACAGATATCCCCGTTTCCCTCATTGATTCCCTCTACCCCAGCCCACCTCCCAGACCTTCACCACACTATTGTCTGTGTCTATGGATTATATATACATACATATAAATACTTTGGTTAATCTTTCATCCTTCCCCCTGAGATTGATCAGTTTGTTTCGTCCTTTTGAATGACAGCTCTGAATTCTTACAAACTGGAGCAGGCTGACATTTTTGGAAGCCCTGCATTAGGGGCATCTGTCTATGAGCCATCTGATCAATAGAAACTCACCCATTTTGCTGAACCTCAGTCTTAGGGTAACAGAGGAAGTTTTGCTTTCTTTTCCATCAAAGGGCTTCTCTGTACATCCAAGTGATGAGTTACAGGCTATGGGTTTAGTCTAAAAAAGATAAACTTTTCTCTTATGGGGGAGATGAGAATAAGTATGTTCAGACCCAGAAAAATAGGGAGATGACTTGACATCCAAGTGGGGCTGCAGGTGTTGGCATCTCCAGGCTTAAGGAGGACACAGTGCCCCTGGGCAATTGCTGGTCTGTCATAAACGAAGCACACAGCTCCCATGAAGCTTCAGGACAGTTGTGCCTGTGTGGGGTTCCCTGTGCTTCTGATTCCAAAGCAAGGATCAGGTAGGATCCCAAAGAGAAGAGGAACTTCACTTGGGCCTGCTGGCTACTGCATATAAGAGTTAGGATACAACCTGCTGGCCATCAGAGGGTCTGGGGAGATCATGCCTCTCGATGGCAAGAGCTCTGAAATCTCAGGAAAGGTCAAAGTTACAAGACCCCTAATATAGTAAAAGGTCATAGTTACAGGGCAGAGCTCTTGGCCCTGATCCTGTCCCTTGGTCTTTAATATTTAATCAGGAAGTTGTTTCTCCTTGTACATAGAATTCAAAGGATGAGCCCTAGTTGTCACATGCTCTCTGCATTTTTTTTGTTTGTGGTTCTGCAATTTTCCAGATTATTCAAAGTATCAGGATGGGCATGAGAAGTGACTGATCTGAAGATGTTTCCATTCTCCTGTGAATTTAACTTGAACTCATTCCCAATGTTCCATACCCTAGCTAAAAACCATTCAGTAAATCTGCTTGTTTAAGGAAGACATTTCATCTCATCATTCATGTGCCATTCATTCCAAGGTTTCTTCAGGAATCCATCCAACTTTTCTAGCCCATACCACAGTACCTTGCACTATATTGGTGGGGTACACAGTAGGAACTGGGATGCCTGGCACATGAATAAAGCAATAAAATTTTATTGGTAAGCTACAATAAATACATAAATAAAAATATTCCTCTTCCAGGAATATTCTTCCAAAAACTGTGGCAACTGAGCGGAAATATGATCGATCCCATTTACAAAATTCTGACCAGCAACCTTCCAGATGCCCTTTCATTCGCCCTCTCCCTCTCTTCTCCATCCCGTTACTCTTTCTGATGTTCTCTTCAGGTTATAGCTGTAATGGGCTTTTCCCTTCTTGCTTACTCTTTCCTTAATTTTGGGCAATCACATCGCCATCTCTGTGCTCACTTCTCATGGCTCAGACTTCAGCTCAAATGCCACTTGCTCCCAGAAACCTTGGAGCCTCCCAGATTAATTTCTTTAGCACAGGCTCTGCCAGCACCCTCCACTCTCCCTTCAAAACATTGATCAGAGTTTGCAGGCACTAAGTTGTGCAATTATTGGTGTGTGTCTAAGTGCAATGAGAGTCCCTGAGGGCAGGCCCTTGGCCATATACTCACCGCGATGGGAGCATCCTGTGTGGAACATAGGTGATGTTCATGAGGATGTGCTGAATGCCTAAATGGTGAAGGCCATCCAGTTCCCTCATATCCAAGAGTGAGGAGAATACAGCCAGTTTGCTCTCCAATCTCTGTGCCAGGTGTTGTCTTAGCTAGGACCTCCCCAGCTCGTGGCCATTGGAGTAATAAAAATGGCCAGAGTTTGTTCTGCTCCTCTCTTCACCATCGCCACTGCAGGTGGGGGTGGGGTGGTGGCTGTGGCATGACAGCCAGTGTCATCACCTATGAGCTTTCTGCCTCCCTATGCTTATCCGTCCCACAGCCCAGCCCCCAGGGTTACAAAGCAAGAAGGCGGCTAGTGCAACAAATAATGGCTTATACTGGATGCTATGAGGTGGGGAGGCATTGTATTGGTGAGGTACACAGTGGGAGCTGAGCTGCCTGGCACCAGTGTTCTGCTCAGATTTGCACACAGGAGCAACATGTCCAGCAGAACAGTGAGTCCAGAGGATCTCCAGCTCTTCAGACAAGGAGTCAGTCACCCAGGCACACTGCCCTCTAGACCCTGAGGAGTGCTACAACCTTTGGCCAGAAACTCTTCACTAAGAAATCTACACGTAGGAGCTCGAGGCTGCTGCCCTCAGATTAGCAGGCATGAAATGTCCTTTATAAATGTAAAATGACCTACCCCATCTGCTTACAGAAGATAAATAGCCAGATTTTAATATTACTTTACAACCAAAGGCTTGTATCCTTTGTGAATCAACCTTTCTTATTATATTCATTGAAATGATGGCTTAAAAAACTATACAATAAAAGGCACGTCTCCCCTCACCACTTTCCATGGCTTCTACCTTGTTTTCAGGAGAAAAGCCAACCCATTTAGAGTCAAAGTGCAGATATTTAAAAAGCTGGTAATCAGCACAGACTGGTATTACTGTTCACTGTGATCCTTTTCTCTGAAGATTACTCCCTGGCAGCTGTAAAAAGCAGCTGCCATCTTCCTTCTGCCCTCCCTTCCCATCTCCCCTCCTTCCTGCAGGGCCAGAGGAAGCAGGGATCTCAGAAGAGCAGACTGTTCTTGAGTGAGAAGCTCTCAGGCACATCTTCAGGCACTAGTGAAAAGACATTGACATTTCTGCAGTTATTAACTGTGCATAAGAATTTGTGACACTTGGAGGGAAGCAATTCTGTTCTCAAGTAATGAAGATGTTTAATTATATTTTCACATCCCCTCCCCCCTCCTTCCTCTATTTTTAAATTCTGGATAAAGATTTATCTCTTTCTGGTGACCTGCCTTGAGAGTACCAAACAGCATTGTCACACTAAGCCTATGAGTCTGTGCTTTCTGCTGATGCGTTTTCCTTTAGGCATTTCCAATTAGGTGCCTAGTGCATCTTTGCAAACACATCTACTTGTCTCTCTCTAAATGGGAAAGATGCTGCCTTCTGAATGGAGAAGCAAAACCAAGAAGAGTCATTTCACCATAAAATGGTTGGCTTTTGGAGTAGGAACCCTTAGGAAAAAACATCTCATTTTTACATTTTCAAATAAAAGGGTACCAAATAAGTTTATTTAAAAAAAGGATGCTTTGTCTTGTTATTTTGCAAGAGATTCACAGAAGGGAGAACTTTCTAGAAAGGTGTAGGGAAACCTGAGGAGACAATGCCAGAGCTTAGTGTTTGTAATTCTTCAGGAAGAGGAACATGCAAATGCTCTTTGCAGGGAACAAAGATAAACTCATATCTTTGAACCCCTTCAGTTCAGTCAACTGTCCCATCCCTCCCATCATTTAAAGATGTTCACTGTGTCGCCCGGCCGGTGTGGCTCAGAAGTTGAGCATCCATCCAGGAACCAAGAGGTCCCTGGTTTGATTCCCAATCATGGCACATGCTCAGATTATGGGTTCTATCCCCAGTAGGGGGCCTGCAGGAGACAGCTGATCAATAATGTTTCTATCTCATCAATGTTTCTCTCTATCCTTCTCCCTCCCTCTCTCTCTAAAAGTCAATAAAAGAAATAAAATAAGAAAATGTAACAAGGTTCTCTTGTGTTTCCAAATAAAAACGATTTATGAAGAGAACATCCTGGCCAATACCAACATAGCCCAGCTAATGCAAATTCCCAGTTACCATTGATTAATGTGAAATATGATGCTTTAGGAACTTATAAGAAATGGATGGATTGGTTTCAACTTGGAAATAATCCTATATGTGCAAAATTAAAAATCTGAGCATCACAGACTCATTTTCAATCTAATGTACTAACATCAGGTTAGTACATTACTAACTCTAAGCAAAGGATACAAGTCCGTAGCCAGGTCTTCTTCTGCATGTGGATAGAGCCCTGGCTCTCAAAGCAGGAATATACAGGCTTCGCTTGTCAGGAATGAGTCTCCTTAGATAAATGGTCTTTAATTAGTTTTCCCAAAGCATAAATCACCTGTCAGGATAATTTAAATTGAAACAGTTGATTTGGCCGTGGAGTTATTTACCTAAATTTCTTTACTCTTCTTATTTAAAATGAAGAAGAAAAAAGTCCTTTCCAGGAACAAGTCTGAATTGAATGACTCCTGCAGGTGTGTGGTACAGGAACCTGGGAGGAACAAGGGTGTCAGGTGGCAGAAATGTTCCACTCTGGACTAGTGACATCATTTTACACATTTGTGAAACAGTGTACTTAAAACCTCTCGCCAACACAACTTTGTGGAAAGCAGGATGCCACTGAATATTCTCTCTCCTTTTAGGCTGGAGCTGTCACCTCTGAGAAAGGCTTGCCTTGTGGTAGGCTCAGAACAAGTACTAACAAGACACATGATCTAACAGGGCCTCTATCTTCCAGAGCATGGAGGAAATGGTGGGTGTGCCTGGGACTGTGTGCCAAGGGAGCTGTGTTCTCCAGGGGATAAATCGCCTTTAAAAGTTGAACCCAGAACACCAACATGTCCCACAGGGAAGCTGTGGGGGCTACAGTTCTGAAACTCCACTTCCGAGTTCCCACATGCTCTAGACCAGTGGTTGGCTAACTGTGGCTCTGTTGACTAATGAGTTTGCCGACCACTGGGATAGGGGCTTAATCACAAGGAACAACAACAGCCTATAATTATTGGAATTGAGAGTCTAGGTTAGTGGTCAGCAAACTCATTAATCAACAGAGCGGCAAACCGCGGCTCACAAGCCACAGTTTGTTGATCACTGCTCTAGGTGGGAAAGCTTCTGCCCAGATGCTGAAGCATATGCTGTCTAGAACTCCAAGGGTCAAATGAAGCAGAACTGGCTCTTTCTTCATACAAGTATGAACAGAAGTGGCCCAGGGCTTGTGTACCCTGCTCATGAATCTTGAAAACATCTCTACATTATGCACCAGAGAATCTTCTAGGTGTCCATGTAAGATTTGGTTATTCCCAATTCACCTGCCCAAATTGATCACAGGGTGAATTTTACTCTAATTTCAGAATTGGAGAAGTCTGCATGGGAGCCAGGCTGAAGGTTGCTAGACCACTTGTAATGATACGTAAACAAATTTGGTGCACAAATTTGGTGCACAAACACCTGGCAGGATGTGCTAAAATTACTGACAAAATTATGTTTACATTCCTTAGGATTGTCCAATTGACTATTTGGCACCTCGGTCTGAACTGCTGAATGTGATTGACTTAACCTTTATTAGAGGCACCTGCCAAGTAATAAAATACATGTTTATGAATCTTCTTTTACTTCTTCTAGTCCAAATTATCGAAGCTTCGAGTTTGTCGTCCTGACTGTCATCTGTCTTATCTGTATTCCAGAAGAGGTCCCATTGTTTGTTGAGATGAAACTTTTCATTGGCTTTTTGAAATGCCCTCATGTTTTATTCAGATTAAATAAGCTGCCTTCAAGGCTGGTTTGCATTTCACACCCACACACCTGTGACTAAAGCACAGTCCCCACTGAAGTGGTTACTCCCTTGGCTTGTATCAATAGGCTGGAATGGAACCTGCAGGTCATCTGATACCACAGCTTCGTTTTCAGATGGAGACCGAGGCTTAGAGGTGTGAAATGGCTCACTCATAACTGGCCTTACCCTGAGGCAGCCAGGACTTAAACTCAACACTAATTTCTTAAGTTGAATATTGGAATGAAAGGATCTTCTGATTCCTAAATGTCGCACAAACATGTCTATTTATTCTTGCCGAGTTATTGTAGCACCCTGTGTAATTTTAATGAAATGTTTGCCATAAGCCTGGCCTCAGATGCAGGTCCAAAAGGGCAGGAGGTAGATTATCTGTCTAGTTGAGAAAACCATAAATCGTCCAGTTTATTCAGCAAATGAGGGACAATCTTTGATTCCTTTTGAATGACCTATAGTTAACTATTATTTCCCAGCTTTTATTCTTTAATCTCTAGGTTTATATTCTCTAGTAGAAATTGCCCCTAAACCTATGCCTGTAATCCCAACTGCAGACAAAAGCTAGTCTTTCTGCAGCAATTAAAACATTTTCTCATTTTTTCCATGCTAAACTGTGATATCTAATTAGTGTAATAATAGTTTTTGCCCTTGTCAAAATAATTGCATCTTTAAATATATTTTTCAGGTTGGAGAGCTCTGTTTTGCAGGCATATTCTAGAAGACTGAATGTAAGTATGTTTTGTTACCCATTCATTTGTGATTTCAATCATTATTATAACTGTATCTTCTGCAACACAGATGCTGAATTGTATGTTATGTATTTTCTCAGGCATATTAGATAAGTTTTTAAACCTGTAAAAACATCATGTTGAAAACTTAAAATAAACTGAGCTACATAGTACATTCCATAACTTCATTTAATATTGACAGCAGCTCCATTTAAATTGTGAGAAGCAAATATCTTTAATAAATTTATGTGAATGATTATGTACTTTGATAAAACTATTTTACAGGATGTGTACATATATAAATCTGTAGGTAAAATTATATACATTTCAATATATTCCATATTTTTCTACTTATATTTTTCTCTTTAGTAAAGCAAAGCAATTTTACTGTATATACATGTGCAATGCTACATTAAGTCCTGAGTAATTTAGGGATCATTAATAAGCTATCGCAAATTCTAGGTTTTCAGCTAAAGATCAGTAGACTTTATAGACAAAAATGTGAACAAAATTATGTTTTAAAATATGCCTTCAGCTATGCATGTTGTAATTAGTGGAGAAAGCTTGAGAATGCACAGTAGCCATTTACATTTGGGAAAAATTCCATGAATATTCAAGATGCAGCAAGTATCCAATTTGTATGGGCTTATACAAGTTTTAAGTGACGTCACCTACATCCAGTTTGTCAGGCCTGGAAGACTCCAGTCATGATTGTACTGAAAATCCCTTTTGCAGAATTTGAAATTCTGTGTAAACATCATTGTTTAGGTATTATACAAAAATTCTGACTGAAACCAGTTGGAAGTCATTTAAGGGCAGTCTGGTGAGCCACTCACTTCGGGAGGTCCCAGGTTGACTTGTGTCAGAGAACTCAAGATACTCAAGCCACATCTATCTCACCACAGGAGAAGGAAGCACTATGGGGGAAAGGCCAGGATTCAACCACAGTGGGACAGTAACAGTTACCCATCAGAGACACCATGAGCAAGCAAAGCACGCCAGCCCCACGCTCAGGCACTGGTACGGACTGGAGAGGAGGTGGGAGGCTGCCGGGGAGGCTGCCCTGCACTTGAAGGCCCGCTTTGACGAGAAGGCACTGCAGTGGTGGTTGTTCTGTCACCCACAGCTCTACCCAGTCCCGTGGCTGCTGTAGTCAAAGACCCCTTTCTTGAAGAATGGTGAGAATTCACAAATGGTGTGCTTCGAAAGCATCGGCCCCACTTTGTTGATGTGTAGGGGAGATGTGGCTGATTGGAGCATCACACTGAAAAAGTCCCTGAGGTATTTCTGAGGAAGAGACAAGAGTTAAAAACCTGGTCAGGACGTTGTTGGGAGTAGAAATGTCCAGAAACAACTTCCCATCCAGCTGTCGCCATCATTAGACATTGCACCTAGGAAATCTCCTCGGCTGTCTCTGCTGTCAACAGGCCCCCAAAGACACAGAGCTATGACATCCCTTATGCAGGGGGTGGGTCTTTGGCTCTGAGTGGATTCAAAGCAACAGCCTCAGGCCTCACTGTAAACACACCCAGAAATGCCAGCAACATTGTCACTAGCTAATATCTTTTTCTTTTTTAGAGTAATTTCCCCAGACTTACTCATTACATAGGCTGATGACTGAAAGGAGGAAAAGGCGAGCCCTCTGTACAATGCTAAATGTGCTGCTGCCTGGGATTTTAAATGGGACAGTCAGCGCGTGCCTTGGATGGTTCTTATAAATAAGGAAAAGAGGTACTGGGGACTAGAGGGTCAGTCCCTCCTAATATTTACAGATCATTTTGCAAATCCTGTAATCAACCATGAAAAGAAATTTTGACTATGATTAATTGTTCTGGACCCTTTCTCTTCCCTGTCCCCGCTGCTCTTGTCTCTCCTAGCATCCTTCTCCTTCTACAGCAAAGCCTGCCGGAGACTAGGACTGGAGCTGCTGGGGATAGAATCAGATGTGGGTGCTGGCAGGAGGCATTAAAGGAAAAGAGGACCATAAAACAGTTACAATATTTCAGGTCAGGCAAATCTTAACCACAACAGAAAACAGAGGCAGATGGTGGGGGTGGGAGGAAAAGAGGAAGAGGGGGTGATTAGGACTAAACCTTTACAACTGTCTCAGCTTGTTTAAAAAAATATAAACAGTCCTGTCACAAACTTAGAAATTAAACATCATAATTACAGATTTTGAGTAACAGAAAGAATGTGTCTAAGCCAAATGGCCTAAACCAATGGTCGGCAAGGCAAATCGTGGCTCATGAGCCACATGTGGCTCTTTGGCCCCTTGAGTGTGGCTCTTGCACAAAATACCACATGCAGATGCGCACATACAGTGCAATTGAAACTTCGTGGCCCATGTGCAGAAGTCGGTTTTCAGCTCTCAAAAGAAATTTCAATTGTTGTACTGTTGATATTTGGATCTGTTGACTAATGAGTTTGCAGACCACTAGCCTAGGCCTACACCAGTGATCTACCCCATAGGAGAAGCAGAGTGTCTGCAGACACTTTTCTTGTCATTGAGGGGGAAGTGGGAGAAGGGTAGGGATGCAGCTAACAACCTATAATGCACTGGACAAAATCCTTAGGCTCTAAAAGTCAATAGTGTCCCATCTGAGAAACCTTGATCAGAGCAAGCTGAATTCAGCTACCTCTGTGAATTGCCAACCTAGAATTTATTTCTGAAAGAAGACACTTTGCTTAAGGAAAATTTGTTAGCTACCCTCTTAAAAAGAAGGATGCCCTGCCAGTGTGGTTCAGTTGGTTGGGCACAGTTCCATGCATCAAACAGTTGCCTGTTCAAGTCCCAAGCCTGGATTATAGGCTTGGTTCCAGTGGGGGCACATGCAGGAGGCATCTGATGATATTGCACTCCCAGCTATATGTTTCTCTCTCCCTTCCCTCTCCCTTCTCTCTAAAAATCAATAAAAATATTTTAAAAAGTGCCTAGTAAATAACTATCCTTATTTTTTTTTAAAAAGAAAACAATAACAAGGATGACTAACATTTGTAGAGTAACTTAGAGTTTTTAAAAATCTTCTCACAGCTGTGTTTTTAGGCTTTATGGAATTATAACTGGTTCACAAGACCTGTATATTTTTCAAACATGCAAAGTGATGAGTCCTGACATGTGTATACCTGTGAAACCACCACCAAAACAAGACAAACATTTTCACTGCCTCCAAAATGTTCTTAAGTCACCTAATTTGATTGTATCATCTACTGTGCCTGGAATTACCTCTTTTTATTACTGTAATATCAATTTTCTGGTGAGGAAACTGTTATAAAGAAGGTGAGCAAGACTAGGAGTCAAGAGAGGAGGAGTGTTTCAACTCATACTCTGTTTACCGTTCAGCATCCTAATGTATTGGTCTCATGGTAACCTCTGGTGAAAGTTCTTGAAATAGCCATCAGGTTAAAGTAAGAAGGTGCCAAAACCAATTGTTAAAAAATGAAGATCTTACTCCAGTACTTATTTGCATCAGAAGCAAAAAAGAACCTGACTTCAGTTTTTCTGGGGGAGGGAAGCTGAAAGTGACTATCCACTTTATAGGGACCCGAATTCCATCCAACATCATTTCCAGTAAATAACACAATCCGCACCTGACCAGCCAATGCTTGCAATGAAATACAGGTGCACAACTGACTGCTTTTGGAAAGGCAGAAGTGAAACGATTAAGGAGGAAGATGAGGAGCTTTTCCATGGTGTGTGGAGCTATGGCAACTTCAGAGTTTAAAGCCTGAGGAGACCTCGGATGCCACAAAGCTGTAGCCTCAGTAGCTCCTCCGTGGTCCCCAGCTCCTGCGTCAGATCCCCCGCAGGTTACATTAACTGCAGATTAATGCTTTGGCAAAGCTGCCTTCAAGATGAATTCTAACAGAATAGAAGGTATTGAAATTTGGGAACAGATGCTGTCTCAACATTTGTCATAATTAGTTCCCAGAGGAGGGGTCCCTTAAAGGGCCAATCAAATTGGAAGGGTATAATGAAGAGAGAAGTGAAAGAATATAAATAAAAGAAAAAGAGAAAGTATTAGAGACATCTTCCTTATGAAGGGCTCCACTATAGGAAGGGAATAAACCTGCAGCAAGTAATGCCTTTTTCTTTAAATGGGCTCATTAGTATGCCTTGATGAAAACTCCAGAAAAAAAGGATCTACCTCCCTTGTAAACATTACAGAGAGTTTTTTCTTTGCTTTGTGGGATTCAGCAGTCTTGGCTCCTTTTATATGGACTGCTTTCTTGCTCAAAGAAATGCTCCGAGTTGGAAGTATTCTCTGCCGAATGAATCTCAAAGTGCTCTAAAGTATATGAGGTGAGGCCTTTGTGGGTTGGCTGTATCCAGAGCCACATGCTTGAAATGGGCTGGGCAAACTCTTTCTGGTGAATGACTAAAACAAAACACTAGGTATGGGGCTGGGGACAGAAGACAGAACTGAAATTCCAGAAGGGTGTGGAGGGCACAGACAGCATCTCATTCTCCTCTGTAATCCCACATCATCCTTGGCACACTGGCCCTCCTCACACTCCCTCAAGTGTAACTGCTATCCTGACACCTGGCACCTTCCACTAGTTTCACTAATGTTTGAACTTCATATTGATGGACTCACACCATGTACACTTTGTGTCTGGCTTCCACTACTTACGATGTTGTGAGATTCATGTACACTGTTTGGTGTAGCTGTACATTGTTCACTATCACTGCTACCAGATGTACCAGTTAATAATGCAGATTTTGTAATCAAAGAAAACATGATAAATTCAAGAGAGACATCAAAAGTGCTTTATTCAAAGTAATGTCCATCACTAGCTACATGTTTCCCCCATCTTTCAGGTAATTTGTGGATACTGTCCCAATAGAACTACTCTTGTTTTGAGGCAAACCATTCAGAGGCTCAGTTTTACACTTTTTCTTATGTTTTGAAGTTCTACTCAGAAAGTATGTGTCATCAATTGGAACAAGTGGTAATCTTTAGGAGCAAGGTCCGGTGAATACGGGGGGTGGGTTAATACTTCCCAGGCAAGATTTTTTCTTTTTTTTAAATATATTTTACTGATTTTTTACAGAGAGAAGGGAGAAGGATAGAGAGTTAGAAACATTGGTGAGAGAAACATTGATCAACTGACTCCTGCAAACCTCCTACTGGGGATGTGCCTCCAACAGAGGTACATGCCCTTGACCAGAATCGAACCTGGGACTTTTCAGTCTGCAGACCGATGTTCTATCCACTGAACCAAACCAGTTAGGGCCCAGGCAAGATCTTTTAATGTGTCTTTAACTGGTTTTGAAGGGTGTGATGGTGTCTTTGGTGTATTTTCTGGCTCATTCTGGTCATTTTATGATCAAAGCATGGTTCAAATAGATTATTTGTTGTCATAGCGATCAGTATTAATGGTTTCACCTGGTTTTATAAGCTCATAATATACCACAACTTTTATGATCCCACCAAACGTGGGAGCATTGTCTTCTTTCTGAAGTGATTTGGTCTTGCAGTCGATGTTGCTGGTTGAGCTGGATCAACTCATGATTTTTGTGCATTTGGGAATCTCAAAATAAATCCACTTTTCATCGCCAGTTACAATTTGATGCAAAAAAGACTTTCTTTTTTGCTGTTGAAGCAACATTTTACTGATGACTTTTCACTTTTCCATTTGTCTTTTGTTCAGTTGATGTGGCACCCATTTTCCTTCCCTTAAAATCTTTCCCATTGCTTGTAAATGATTGGAAATTGTTTGCTGAGCAATATTTAACCTTTCTGCAAGGTATTTTTGAATTTGACATGCATCTTCATCCAATAATGCTTGTAATTGTTGGTCTTCAAATTTTTTCAGTTGACCTGGACGTTATTTGTCTTTCACATCAAAATCATTACTTTTAAAGCACTTAAACCAGCTTTCATAAGTAAATGTTCACCATAAGCTTCCCGAAGTATACGATACCTTTCAGCAGCACTTTTCTTCAAAATAATAAATTAAAACCTCCCGCAAATGCTCTTTTTTTTGGCATGAAATTCGTTATTTTTAAGTGTAAAAATATCTATAATGTTAACACCTTCAGAAAATTTGACATATGAAGTTTTGAAGCTTGTTATCAATAGAACAAAATAGCATACATATCAAATTGTATATATATCAACATATGTGTAACTCCACCTATTGAAAAAAAAATCTGAATTATTAACTGGTACACCTGGATGGTATTCCAGTGCAAACATCCCACTGACTAACTTTAGTAGGAGGGCATACAACCATAGATAATTTGATTCTTTTGTCTGAGCTCTTCTTCAATAATGAAATCTACTTACATATAATGGTGGCTGGTGAGTCAAGTTTATTACTATTCCTCAAAAGTCACACCCAAAAAAACCTTAGGGTTTCAGGCTGAACCCAAGGTCAGCCAATATATTAGTACTCCATTTTATACCAAGGCCTAATGCATGAAATTCATGCAAGAGTAGGCCTTCCTTTTCTCGGATGCCAGCACCAGCTTCCCTCTGGCACCTGGGACCCGGGCTTCCCTTGCAGCCCTGGCTTCGTCTAGTAGGTTGTCCAGAAGAATGTCCTGTCTAATTAGCATTCCTGGATTGTGAGAGGGATGTCCGACTACCCATTTTATTATTATTAATACTCAATATATATGGCAACCCTATCTAATAAAAGAGTAATATGCAAATTGCACCTCTGCTACACCCACAAGCCACTCCCACCAGCCAATCAGAAGTGATTATGCAAATTAACTCCACCAAGATGACTGTGGCCATGAAAAGAGCAAGAGGCTTGGGTTTCCCAGGCAATGAAGGAAGTCAAGTTTTCCACCTGGCCTGGCCTGCCTTGGCCTCAGCTTAAGGCTACAAAGTTTCAATTATAGAAGATAAATAAATCCCAGATAATAGGACTTCTGCTTGTGTCACCAGGAGACATGGCCAGCCTGAAAACCACCACAGGCCCCTCAGCCAGGCTTCCCCACACCCCAAGGCAACCCCCACCTTGATCCAGGACACTCTTCAGGGCAAACCAGTTGGCCCCCACCTGTGCACCAGGCCTTTATCCTATCCAATCCTATCTAATAAAAGAATAATGTGCAAATTAACCATTACTCCAACACACAAAATGGCTGCCCCCATGTGGTCAAAGATGGCTGCCACAAGATGGCTAGCAGGAAGGGCAGTGGGAGGGACCAGGTCTGCAAGGGAGGACAGATGGGGGCATTAAAGCCTGCAGGGGAGGGCAGTTAGGGGTGACCAGGCCGGCAGAGGAGGGTACTTGGGGGCGACCGGGCCTGCAGGGGAGGATAGTTAGGGGCAAACAGGGGAGCAGTTAGGCATAAATCAGGCTGGCAGGGGAGTGGTTAGGGGGCAATCAGGAAGGCAGGCAGGTAAGCAGTTGGGAGCTAGCAGTCCTGGATTGTGAGAGGGATGTACGACTGCCTGTTTAGGCCAGATCCAGGTAGGACTAGGCCTAAACGGGCAGTCGGACATCCCTCGAGGTGTTCCAGATTGGAGAGGGTGCAGGTTGGGCTGAGGGACACCCCCCCCATGCACAAATTTCATGCACCGGGCCTCTAGTTATATATAAAACACATACTTAAATAGACACATATTTATATAATTTGTGCTACCTGTGCTCACAATATTTTCCATGGCATCTATAGCTGAAGAGAGAAGACTAAAGTCTTGCCCAAGCCCTCTCTTTACAGTGCACCAAGGACACATCACCCCCCCTGCTACATGAAACATAAGTCCAGGTGCCAAGTGGCATCACCAAGTGTATAAAAAAGCATTATAAAACTTGAAGAACATTAGGAGTTTAAGTGACTTATCAAGAATATGAGGGCAAAGTAGGAAAAGAGTTTGTAAAATCCAATATCCAATTTCTGTTTCTTTCACATGGCATTTTTCTCCCTTAAAAAAAGAACAACAGGCATATTTAAATAATCTGTAGCCATTAGGAATCTCAGAAGGCCTGCAAAGCCCACCCACTCTGGTGATGGGTGTTCCACCTGACTCTTGGTTAAACACCCTGGATCTGGGCCACCAAGAACAAAGGTTGCGCCCGCTGGGGCAGTGCAACATGTCAGCCCTGCCTCAGACACTGGGTGGATGAGAGCCAGTGGAAAATAATCCTCTTTCAACAACATTGCAAATTGAGAAACAGAGCATTAGAGCAAGGAGTCTGGGAGAGGGTCTGTGGGAATGGGAGTGATAGAGGGAAAGGAGGAGCCAAGAGGATCACTGGCCATAGGAGATGGCTGGCTGGCAGTGGTGGGCAAGGGAGTAAGGGCTGGGGTAGAAAGGACAGGAAGGCTAGTAGACACCGGGGAGAGAAGGAACTAGCACAACAATGAATGTAGGTGAGTTTGTCAAGTTGGCAAAAAGATTTAAGAATAAGAAATATATTAGACATTTATATAGGTTATTTACATTTTGCTATGTGGACCAACAGTAAAGTGTTTTTTTTTCTTATCAATACTTTAAGGAAGTCAAATTTAGATGGCTAATCTTTAAGGCATATTTCCCATTGATGCTATGTACCTTGTGGTCATAAAGTCCTTTCTTCTTCATGCTGTGGGCTTATTGCAATTCAATCTATGCAGGTTCCACTGAGTAGGGAGCAGCTGTGACAGGGTCTTTTTCTAAAGCATTAAACTGACATGTGTCTTTAAAATCCCTTCAACACAAACAAAATTTTGTAGGGACTATGAGTTGTTAAAGAGAAGAGCAATAGAAGGATGAGGGCCATACAGATTTTCAGACACACCCTAACAAGTTTCTGATCCCTTCTTTCCAAAGTGGCACATTTTTCTCCCTTTACCTCTTACCTGCCAAAACTCCTCTGAGCATTCCCTTAGCATTGTCTTTCACATGGACACACCAGGGTGACCAGTTATTTCATTGCTCTTATAAAAGGCTATTTATCAAGAGCTTGCAAAGTTCTGGGCAGAGTAAAAACTTTTACTAATATATCTCATTCAATTATCACAACAACTTTAGGAGGAACCATGCTTATCTTGATCTTTTAGAAAAAAACTGAGGTCCAGGAGGCTAAGTAATATCCCAAAGATTACAAAGCACAGAAATGGGAGTTCCAGACTACTGCCCAAGGATTCCTCCATCCCTTCTCCTCCCAATGAGCACCTTCTCTCTCTCTCTTTCTCTCTCTCTCTCTCAATGGACAAGGCCATCTTCAATGGGAATCAGCTGCTTGGGCACTGCCTTTCCTGGGCCCAATGATGCTCTCGTGGAGAGAAGACCAGAGGCATCAGGTTCCAGAGTTAATGTCCACACAGACATGGATATTTCCTGTGATTTTCTATTTTCTCCACAGAGTCCCAGGCAGCTCTGCTCATGCCCCTCCCAAACTGAGGAACTTAGGAACCACAGAACATTTTCAAGTGTGAGCAGCTCAGGGGCCTGGAGCAGGGGGTGGGGGTAGCTACAGAAGAGCCTTGGTCTGCCCTTTTCCAAGCCAAGGAGCTGATACCTCCATTTGCTAACAATGACCACAGGCATTTCTACCCTTTGCAATCAAGTGAATGGAAAACCCACAGGGAGTTGGAAGCCAGTGGGCACTAGTCAGGAATAAGAGGAAACCTTCCATCTACACCATACCCAAGGCTCCTAGTAGGGCTAGTTGGTTGTCAGATCAAGGCATCTGCCCAGGCATTCTTAGGACAAGGTCAATCCCAGGAGGCTTTGGGAGTAATTTTCCAATGGCCAGCACATCCTAGTGGTATATCCCAGCCAAGTGTGCAGCTGGAAGGCTCCAGCCCTGAGCCCACACAACCAATCTTTAAAATTCTAACAACACTTCAAAACACAACAATTAAACATTATGAATCCTTTGAGGCCTGGTCGGTTGGCTCAGTGGTTGAGCATCAACCCAGGAATCAAGAGGTCAGATGTTCAATTCCTGGTCAGGGCACATGCCTGGGTTGTGGGATTGATCTCTAGTGGGGGGTGTATAAGAAACAGCTGATCAGTGATGCTCCTCTCTCATCAATGTTTCAATCTCTCTATCCATTCCCCTTCCTTTCTCTCTAAAAATCAATAAAAACATATTAAAAAATAAATATTAAACTTTTGAACCAAAACACAGGCTAATATGTCTATTGGCTGTATTACTGAGTTCAGAAAGGTGAGACACACTCCTCACAGTGAAATTCAACCAGAATTTAGTTTATTATTTTAGAGTTTTAGCCTACTACCTCAATCAGTACACTACATTAGGGAAAAATTTTAATATAATGTGCTGGTACATGCTATTTCATTTTAGACACCCTTGATGAAGGTCATTATGTTAACATGTTTCATCATGTGTGACCTATAACACAATTTCTGTTTCAGCTCTGGCTGACAGGACAAGTACTTAAGTTACTGGAACAATCTTGGCAAAAGCTGGCCTTTACATCGCCTCTGCTGGGTGGTTTTCAACTCGGGAGCTTCTAGATGAAATTCTAGTCTGGTCATAGGGACTGGTCACATGCTCTCTAGCAGTGGTTGGCAAACTGCAGCTCGCGGGCCACATGCAGCTCTTTGGCCCCTTGAGTGTGGCTCTTCCACAAAATACCATGGCCTGACCGAGTCTATTTGGAAGAAGTGGCATTAGAAGAAGTTTACGTTTAAAAAATTTGGCTCTCAAAAAAAATTGCAATTGCTGTACTGTTGATATTTGCCTCTGTTGGCTAATGAGTTTGCCAACCACTGCTATATATTCCATCCCGGCAAATACCCTGTGAGATCTGTAGGGTATTAAATAGTGTGGCCCCTCCCATCTTGTGGTCATTTCTTTTCAAGTCTGGGGTCTGGAAAGGAGGGAGAAGAATTATTGTCTAAGATCAGGAGACAATGTGAACAAGGGCCAAAGCTAGCCTGTGGAGGGCTCTGCATAGGGAAGAGTGGGACTTGAAGGAGAGCATAGGGGGCTTGAATCTGGATATGGGTCTGCAGACACTTTGTACAAAGCATTTCCTAGTTCATGAGCTTATATAAACCCTAAGACATGCTGAGAAGGAGGAAGACAGGTATGGGTATCTTTTGTTTGCAGATGAAGAAACTAAGATCCCAAGAGGTAGCAACTTAGCCAAGGTCAACAGATGGTAAGAGACTGACAAAATGACTGGCTCCTCAATCAAAAGAAGGGCCTAAGATAATTCTCATAGTGCAATCTTTTCAGCATGAATTGTGATGTGTAAATGAAAAGGCAGGCCCTATCCCTGAGGCTGTCCATACCATGCTCATGAAGGCTCTCAGAATTTATCTTCAATTTCAGACAACAACTGTATGTGTGTCTAGAAGATGTGGCTATGTGAATAGAGCCTCAGAAATATTTGAAAGACCTTATCTTCTTAACTTTTGGCTCCCTTCCTTCCATTTTAATTAGCAGGGAAATAAAATCATGGCCATCTTATGTTAAAAATTTCAATTTTAATAGGGCTCATGACTACAACTGCAGCCTATTGCTCATTTCATGTGCAATATATCATACTAGTTGTGTCATCCTAATGATTTTCCCAGCCATCTCATTGTTGTGGAGCCCTCATTATTTTTCAAAATTTTAACATAAATCCTCCATGTAATTTAAAGTTATTGAAATTATTAAAATTGTAATGGTCTTTAAAGATATAATAGGGCTTTATCCACCTTCCCATTGTGGCATATTAACAGGGAAGACAGTTCAATGGCATTCCTCATTTCCAGAAGTCATTAGCCACAAGTGGCAGCTTAAAGACAACTATCAGTCTCATACCACTTAGAGGTTTCATTTACCTTGAAGCCCTAGAAAAATTCATCATCAGCTGATGGGCTCTGGAGACAGATCAGGTCTGGGTAAGAACACACTAAGGTATTTCAAGACCTGAGAGAGGTCTGGTCACTACTAGCCAGATGTCACGAATCAACCCAGTGGAATCAATATTATTCACCAAGTCAAGTCTTCCCCATGATAAACTCTCATAAATTCCAGTCTGAACACCTCTCTCTGGCTATCCTAAAATTTGTCTTCACTGGATCAGATATGCTGGATTTCTTTTCCAATATGCCCAAAACATCCTACACAGTCTGATGAAATTAGGACAGTTTGGGGTATTGGGATGACGCTCTAATCAATATCTGGACAAGATAAATAAGGACAGATTGATTCAAGCAGCTCTTTTTTTAAAAAATATATTTTATTGATTTTTCACAGAGAGGAAGGGAGAGGGATAGAAAGTTAGAAACATCGATGAGAGAGAGACACCAATCAGCCGCCTCCTGCACACCCCATACTGGAGATGTGCCCGCAAGCAAGGTACATGCCCCCGATCGGAATCGAACCCGGGACCCTTCAGTCCGCAGGCCGACGCTCTATCCACTGAGCCAAACCGGTCTCGGCCAAGCAGCTCTTTTACCTGGAACACAGTTATTGCACACCTTCTCTACAGGAAGCAGTGTCAGCTGTTGAATAAAACAGACAGTGCCTGCCCTGACCAGGAGTCTGGGCTGTCCCACTATTCAGGATCATTCTTATTGGTGCTTTGCTTCCAGTATCTAAATCCTACTTATCTTTTAAGTAATGGATAAAGGTTTGGTCTTTATTGACTTCTCTCTCTTTAGGCTTTATTCCTTCACCCAGCACCTATTTATTGAGAGCTACATGCTTGTGCTGCTAGGAATTCAGTGATGAATTTCCAGTTCCTGTCTTGAGAAATCTGCTGTAGGCCTTCAGGATGATGGACAGGTAAAGCAACAATTAAAATCCTATACTATAAAAGGCTAATATGCAAATTGACTCAACTGCAGAATGACCAGTCACGATAATGTGTACTGACCACCAGGGGACAGACCCTCAACACAGGAGCTGCCCCTGGTGGTCAGTGTGCTCCCACAGAGGGAGCACCACTCAGCCACAAGCCGAGCTGATGGCTAGTGAGCACAGCAGTGGTGGCAGGAGCCTCTCCCACCTTCGCCATAGCACTAAGGATGTCCAACTGCCATCTATCCCTCCTCCCCACTGCACCTGCCACCCATGGCTCCCGGACTGCAAAAGGTGCACCAGGGCTGAGGTGCACTCCTCCCCCAAAGTACACAAATGTTGTACACTGGGCTTCTAGTATGGCTTTAAGAAAACAGAATGAAGTGCTTGGAACACACAGAAAAAAGCATACAGCCTAGTCCAGTGTCCCGCAAACTGCGGCTCATGAGCCACATGTGGCTCTTTGACTTCTTGAGTGTGGCTCTTCCACAAAATATCACATGCAGGCACGCACATACAGTGCGATTGAAACTTCGTGGCCCATGTGCAGAAGTCGGCTTTTGGCTCTCAAAAGAAATTTCAGTCATTGTACTGTTGATATTTGGCTCTGTTGACTAATGAGTTTGCCGACCACTGGCCTAGTCCTAGCAATTGATGACATTTATGCTAAGACCTGTGGGGTGAATAAAAAGTAAGAGGTGAAGTTATTGAAGAAGATACTAGAGGAAATCTGTTCAAGGCAGTAGCAACAGCATGTACAAAGCCTCACGGTGGGGAAGCAGAGCTTGGGGCTCTCTCCACCAAGAGTCCAGCACGACTGACCTGGGCACCATGTGTGGCCTGTTCAGAGTAGGGTGTGCACTCCTGGAATGCATTGCTGAGTCAACTCTGTACCTTTTCTCACAAGTGGGTTTCTGCCCCGTGCCTGGGGAACTTCTCTTCCTCTTGGACAAGTAGAGTACTACCAGGCCTTCAGGGTGGAGCCCGTTACATGTTTTAATAAATGGAATACACTGGAGGTAGTGCTAAGAGTAAAGAAGTGGCCTTGCAGATATTGGTGCCCCAGCTGGGCCCAGTCCTCAGTGAAGGCAGGATCGGAATGCAGCCATACAAATGGTCTGACCTGACACCACCTGGAAAAATGAACCACCTAGCTAAGCCCTGACCAAATTCCAGAACCACTGAATCCAGAGCAATTAAAATGGTGGTTGCTTTAAAGGCATACATTTTGAAGTAGTTTATCACCCAGCAATAGGTAACTGTGAGTTTAGAAATAAGGTAAGTGATGAGGGAATCAATGAAATTAGTCAAAGCAGAATGAAACAATCTTTCTTTGATTCTTATATATAATTTATGACCAGCCATCAATTACAGTACTATTCTACTTCATGCCAACTTCTTTCAACCTTTTTAGTGTTTCTAATGAATAATTCTGTGCTAGCAGGTACTTTTCTAGGTTTTAAAGTAAATACTTGAAGTAGTCATCATGCAAAATACAACATTTAAGTCTTGATGTTATAGAGAATTCTGAGAGCTCCCAGTTAAAACTCATCAGGGTGAAGTGTTAGTCTGTGATTACAGAATCAGAACTATTCATATTACAGTGACTCAGACAATCTTCTTCATGACTTTAATGACATAAGCATATTGTGTTAAATTATTATGGTCCTATATCAGTTAGACTCATAAATGTAATATACTCAGTCTGGTTCAAATATTCTAATAAAATCCAGAAAGCTTTAAAATTTTATAATGGATGGCACTTAAAGCCCATGTGATATTCAATTTTCACAGTCTGATGTCCCAGCTAGGGGTATTAAGTAGCTTCAATGATCATGAAGACTCAGCCTGGCCGTCCAGCAAGCTTAGGGTGAACCCCCACAAACAAGCCACTTGAGAAAGACCTAAATATGCTTAGACAGTGAATCTCCCCAGCACAAGTCAATAGCAGCCCCATCTTTCAGCTCACGGAGTGGGAGAGAGGAACTGAGCTTATGCTGCACCTGTGATCAGAAGTCACAGCATACTTCAGCTCTAACAGAGTCAACAAATAGCTTCCAGGCAGTCTGACAGGCCCTGCTCTAAACTTCATTTGTTTGAAGCAAAATATGGGAAAATACTGTGGGAGCAGCTCAGTTCCTGGGGCTCACCCCAGTTCTTTGACTTCTGTTTATTGGCTCTAAGTAGAGATGAGTAACAGTAAACACAGATGCATAGCAAAAGCATGGCCCACCATCTGAACCACAAGGTTGGTGTAGTCTATGCATTGTACACCATCTCCAAGGGCACGCAAGTCACTCTGTAGCCACCACGCTGGGCACAGGGGCATGACTCACAGGGATCTGGGGTAAGTCCCTGAACTCCTCTGCACTGAAGTTTCCTCATCTGATTATACTATCATTTTAGAATTAGAAGATTAAATGAGCTCCTCTATAAAGGGCTCAGGGCAGATCCCAATTCCCAATAAGTATTCTACATAGCTTTCTCCTCAGGGAGCTCATCTGAAAATCTGTTCATCGCCCCCGCATTTTTTTTAGATGTTTAAAAACACATGGGCTTAAAATGTGGAAGTGTTTAACTTGAATGCTTTCCCCTTCAAAGGAAAGAAAAAGACAGCAATAATCCCAGGTCACCTCCTATCAGATATTGGCAGACCCTTTAGAATAAAAGTTGCTTTAAAGTTAAAAAATAATATAAAATAAATTAACCTGTTTTTCAAAATGAGGAATCATATTAAAGTAAGTTAAAAATCAGGTAATATATATCAGGTAAATTCATTATCCCACATTCCCAAAAAGCTCATTTTAAGATACATTTTGGCTACTGAGATTCTGAAAAGTACCATCTGGAGAAAAACAAAATCCTTTTCTTTGTTTCTAAGCTCATGATTCCTTTCTGTAGGTATATAAACCTTCAACAAAGTCCCTGACATTTTAAAATAGAATGACGGCCAATGTGACTGGCAGACTTTGAAATGACAATGGTGCTGGCTGGTACCTCTTGGTTGTAATGTATTTAAACTCAAATTCAAAGAACCAGGTTCTGAAAAACCTGAGAATTGAATAAAGAAGTAGTTGCATGTTAATTACTGGCATCCCAAAGTTTCCCTTTTAGCAGCACCCAGAATTGGATTGGGTGCAATGCTGGAGGATCCTGGATGACTGTTTCACTGGTTGTACCCGTGGCTGAACAGAACAATCCTTCCCTTTACTGTATATCAATCAGCTATTTGTATATCAATCACATGGGTTTTCTTGGCTGGCCTTGCCCTGGGCCATCAGAATAACACTCTGTCTCTGAATTCTAGGACAAGAGAGTAAGCTCTTGAGACTCCAGGAGAAAAGACCCAGTACCCTTTTTGTTGTCTGGGTCAGGGGCTCCTGATGATCTTTGTGGGACTGTTTGCCTTGCAGATTATCCTCTTGCTTTGGGAATTACTCCCCACTGTCTGCACACTGTCCTAAATCCAGAGAAGCCATGGTCATGCCCTAGGTGTGATGAGAACTGTGGCCCCAAATAGTGGGCCTGTGACCCCACCCAACAGAGAGGATTAGCTGGGGATTTGGATCATCTGTATCAATGATCCCCTTCACTAGGGACAATGACTGAGATGAATGATGTCAGGGAAGGTGGAGCAGGGAAAAAAGCCAGACCAAAACTTCTCTAATATAACATCTCTAATTCTAAAAAAGGATGGGGTAGGTATAGATTTCATACCAGAAAGGGAAAACAGAAAAATCCCTTTACCAAACAGATATTATCTACAGAATTAAGTCTCTAAAATATATATATATATATATATATATATATATATATATATATATATATATACTGAAACCATGAGCTTCCTGAAGCACAGTGGTGTGTATTTTTTTCCTTAGGATCTTGTACTGTAGCAAAATTTCACAGGTTTATAGTGTCTCCTTTCTCCTGAACAAGGGGAGTTTTCTAAATGATTGGAAAGAAAGAAGTCTATCAAATCTTAATTTATGCTTCCGAGCCAAACTTTAGAAACTCTTAAAACTGTCCTGACCCTCTGTTACCATCTGAGAAACTGCTGCACAACAGTGGTGAAGAATGTAGCAGATAAGGCAGTTGATCAAACATGGACTTCAAGGACACTTACTTCTGGCTGTGATAAAGATCAAATGGACCTGAAACTGTGTAAGCATCAGTCTTCCAGCCCTCAAAACTTCTAGCATCCATTTGTTTTCAGGTGGCAGTAGTGCAGAAAGAACTAGAAAGAACTATTGGCAAAATGTGGACAGAAAGAAGATCTGTAAGATCAAAGGGAAATCCTACTAGTTAAGGGATCTTGGAAAATGCTCTGGGACATTTAGCCTAAGCAATAATGGGCTAATTTGAACTAATTTGACATCATAGTTTTTGCCACAAGGAAACTGCCTTTCAAAATAAGAAATGTTAGTTTATATTGGCTGAGCTATTATTTGGATATGCCCAGAGTCTTTCAAACTAGGAACTGCAAATAAACGCAATTTTGTGAAGTGGAAGATAAGCACTATAAATAAAAAAGAAACAGTGAATTAGCAGTGACATATACCAAGAAGCATAAATACCCCAGACTGTGGAGTTCAGTAAGAACAGAGTCCCCTGGCTGTTCATAGCACTCATCCTCATGGCTCCGAAATGAAAGCCTGATGACCCACTGCCTTTTCCCAGTTGGCCAAAAACATCCATGCAGACAGGGTGATGGCTTCATTTACTACCATTTTCAACTCTGATTCACAAAGGTTTTCTTGATTTCAAAGTCAGCTTCCTAACTTTACTCATATAGTAAACAGGTGAACTAAATTAGAAAACAGACTGGAGAAAGCCCTTATTTATTTTTTGGTTGCCTGAAATGAATATCATATATATAAATGTGATGGCATTGGATTGAATTCCTGGGAATAAAAATAAGTTTATCTAAAAATGAATGGGAGCTTTTCATAGGCAAATTAAAAAAAAACCCGACAGAATTGGAATAAACTGATGTTTTTATCCATTTCCCTTAATATTATCTCAAAGGGCTGTAACATGTACCATATTCATTATTACCATTATGAAATATGTGATATATATAGAAGAAAAAGGAGCCGTTGATTTTAGCTGAATTCTAAAATGAAAATGTGTTTACAAAGGCAACAGAGGGCAGTATGAAGGTTCATTGGCAAAGGCTACCATGAGCACCTTTTATGTAAGAAAAGCAAATTTATTTGGGGAACAAATATAAATTAATGGAGTAAAGAGAATTGATACATTTTCAAGAAAACCAAATCCAGCCCTAGTTTGGCTCAGTGGTTGAGCATTGACCTATGAACCAGGAGATCACTGTTTGATTCCCAGTCAGGGCACATGCCTGGGTTGTGGGGTCTAACCAGTGTGGGATATGCAGAAAGCAGCCAATCAATGATTCTCATCATTGATATTTCTCCCTCTCTATTCCTCTCTGAAATCAATAAAAATGTATATTAAAATAAGAGAAAGCCAAATTAAAATTTACAAGAGAAAAGATGATTCCCAAATGTTGATATAAGAAGAAAACAGAGAACTCAGTGAAGATAACACAGAGACTGTGGTTCTTTACATATACACATCACAAGAGTAATTCTGAATATGTCTTTAGGACTGTTGCAACAAAAAAAGTGTATGAAGAGGAACAGTACCAGCATCATGGAAATAAATATAATTGACAAGAGGCCTGGTGCACAAAATTCGTACATGGGTAGGGTCCCTAACTGGCTGTCACTCTAACTGGCTGGCAGTTAGAGTGGATCAGGGCCTTCCGGCTGCTGGCCAGAGCCTTCCTTCCCCAGCTGCCGGCTGGGGTTTTCCTTTGTTCTACGCTGCCCTCCGGTGGTCAGTGCATATCATAGTGAGCAATATAACTCCCAGTCTTCCAATTGAACACCCTAGGGGACACTTTGTATATTAGCCTTTTATATATATATATATATATAGATTATTCCAGGATACATGAAACTAGGTCTTCAGGTCTAAAACAGTATTAGAAGATGCAAAAGTAACAAGTGCAGTGTTAACACAGGGAAGGGAGAGTGAAGTGGACTACATAGCATGGTGCTTCTCAATCTGTGGATAAGACTAATTAAGGGATGGAACGAGGCATCGGAGTGAGGGAGAGAAATGGAAAATAGAGGAGATAGAAAAATGAGAGAAAGAACAGATCAGAAGATCAATGCGAACAAATTTTAAGAAAGAAACAACAGGGAAATGGGGAGAGGGGGTGTGTGAGAAGGGGGAACATTGAGAGGAAATAATGAAAAAATCTCCCCAAAATGCAGACATGAGAAAGATAGAGTATATGAAGTTAAATTGATGACTCCTCCCCAAAGAAGAATTGTACCAGCTCAGAACAATAGGGCAGAGAGAAGGCTTTTGGAAGGGGCAAGAGAAGTATCATGTCACACATAAAGGATCAAGGTCAAAATGGCTTTGAACTGCTTAGAAGCACTAGAGTTAAAAGACAATGGAGCAATCCCTTTGAAACCCTGAAAGACAATTCCCCACTAATAGATTCTATGCAGCCAGTGAGCAGGTGAAGACATTTTCAGACATGTTCACCTCTTACACATCCCTTCTCAGGAAGCTACTGGAGATGAGCTCCATCAAAATGAGGAAATAAGTCAAGAAAGAGGGAAAACACAGGCAGAGGAAGCAGGGGGAACAAATGACAAAGAAGGGAGATCACAGTAGGTTTGACTCAGTCTGACTAGAAGAGGCAAGAGTTTCCAGGAGTTTGTCAAGGAGGCTCAATTCATGAATTACGTGATGCTTTGTAAGTTTTTGGAAACTGACCAAGCATTTGAAGTTGAACAGCCATTATTATGTAATAAACTAAGTAAACAAGCCAGCAGACCCAACACTGCATGTCTGAGTGGGGCTGTAGGGCTGGGGTGCATCTGAGGAAGCACCCTTCACAGTGAGGTGTTGACAGATAGCACCTTGCATTGGAACAAAAATTTAAAAAGTAGCAATGCATGAATGCAATTTCAGTTTGAAGGAAAATACCGAAGTGTATTGAAAGAGTAGCTGGCGGGGGAAAGGAAATTGGAGGGTAAACAAAGACAGAGACTGCTTTTCAGAAAGGCCTGATAGAAGTATTGAGCATACCCATAACTGACATTTAAAAGGATTTTTTTTAAATACACACATATATAAAACAACATTAGACCTGTGTGTACACCTGCACACACATATACCTCTCTCTCTCCTAGCCCCTCCCCCTGGATGGTCAAAGTAGTTACCTCTGGGCAAGTGACTGCCTGAGACCTCCTGAAAGCAGAGACTGAGGTGGCTGATGTGGGGGTGATCCTGGACATAGAAGCAAAGGGGTAGGAAAGTGAGAGAAGAAAAAAGCACCAATAAAGGGAACGTTGTGCAGTGCATTACCACTGTGGGAGACTGCACTCAGTCCTACCGGGGACCCTGGGAGAAACATGTAGAATGTGCTTCCAGATCGTCTCAGTAAAGGATGGGAGGCAGGCACATTTATACATACCTTTCTGCCCTGAAAGTTACCTCCAGGATCTCACCTCCCTCCAGCCTCTGGCCTGGCACAGTTAGGGTTATAGGGAGCTGCCTGAGCTTCGGAGAAGGCTGAGGAAGGAAAACTGAGACACCTCATGGGACAGTCACACACACTGAAATTATTCATCAGGGCCAAGGCCAATATCACTGTAGGTCAAAGGGACTTGGAAAAGCATGCACTGGACAGGACTGGGTTGGTGGTGATGAAGGAGAATCCTGGCTTTAGCTGTAAGGCTTCTCTTAGTGGTGTCTGCTAAACACCCTGAAGCCAGTATAGCTGGGAGTCAATCTTTGCTCTCAGCTCTAGCTGCTTTGTTTCCTCCTGGGTGTTCTTACTATGTCTTTAGCATCCAATTTTCTGATAAGGGCTTTTTTATTCACAATAAACTTATTCATTATTATCCGAAAGAAAAACAAGCATATTTAAAGTACTTAAAATGCAAGTTTTATTGTGACCTTTGGCAATATGAACACAGGTGAATGTGGCTCATACCCTAGGTATAATAGAATCCATCATCACAATGATTCCATGACATTCAGAAGATAAAGAACCAACAATGAGCTTGCAGCTTGCCCACTGTTTTAGCCAATATTCCCTCAGCCAGACTATGGCCTCTCCATGGCAGAGCAAGCCCACAGCTGCAAGTGCTGAGGTCCTTGGGGACTGAGCTATGGTACAATCATTTCAAAGACCTCCTGTGTTTTATATGTTTACAAGAATGGATTTTTATCTTATTTAATTCTATTGTGTAATAACTCCAACTATACATCTACATAATTATACTTAAACTAGAGGTCCGGTGCACAAAATTCATGCACAAAGGGGTAGGGTGACCCTCAGCCCAGCCTGCATCCTCTCCAATCTGGGACCCTAGTGGGACTGGGCCTACACAGGCAGTTGGACATCCCTCTCACAATCCAGGACTGGGCCCAACTGCTCACCTGCCTGCTTACCTGATTGCTCCAAACCACTTCTGCTTGCCACCCTGATCACCCCCTAACCACTCCTCTACCAGCCTCATCAATACCTAACTGCTCCCCCTGCAGGCCTGATTGCCCCCAACTGCCCTCCTCTGCAGGGCCTAGTTCCCTCCCCTCAACTGCCCTCCCCTGAAGGCCTGGTCCACCCCAACTTCCTTCCTCTGCTGGCTATCTTGTGGCAGCTACCTTGTGTCCAACATGGGGGTGGCCATATTGTGTGTTGAAATGATGGTCAATTTGCATATTACCTCTTTATTATATAGGATATAATAATGAATTATATGTATAATTGACATCTCTACCCATCCCTACAACCTACAGAGCTATAACTAAATCTAAGGTAAACTTATGTAACCTAATTATAACTATACATATAATTTTAGCTATATATTACCTATAGAAATGAAATCCACATAACTATATATTATCACATGCTTAATCTTATGTTATAATTAATATATCATTGTATATATCTGCCTCCAATGAGTATTTTACAGGATTGTAACTTCATTTACAACAATGCCATCTGGAGGGGTCTAAATGACAATCTAATCACCTCACAGTTCCAGGAAAGAACTAAGAACTTCACTGGTGAGGATTCCTTTACCTTCACCCAGGATCATATGTACACATGGGCAAAAAAGAAAAATAACAAGCAGGCTCTGGCACAAATGAACAACTATAGCCAAATAAACAAAAATTCTAGTAGAAATTAATGACACAAACATTAATGAAAGAATCTCTATTGTATACATGATCCAAAATGGTCACTAATTCCAACACCACTTTAATAATGCAGGCATCATCCAAACATGGTCAATGGTTTTTCTAGCATCAATCATCACATCTCAAGTAGGGCTGTTCTTTTCCCCTTTTAGTTGTATATCTATCGGACACTTTCCCAGGGGAACCAGAGCTAATTAAGCGCTTCTGTTTAAAAGATCTTTACTTCTTACCCCATTGTGCAGCAGCATGAACGTGAGATGTATGGGGTGGCAGACGGAGAAAATATTAAAATGGTATTTAATTAAGCAGAGTAAACACTAAGGTTAATAGTGATTTGAAGCTAACATCTGTCTCTGAACAAGGCAGGCAAACTCCCTAGGTATAGGCAAAGGAGAGGTGAACTCAGCCTCGTGCTCCTTTGTCTATGCCACTTTTTTTTTTAATTAAATCTTTATTATTCAGATTATTACATTTGTTTCTCTTTTTTCCCCTCCATAGCTCTCCTCCACCCGGCTCCCACCCTTCCCTCTACTCTTACCTCCCTCCCGTTGACCTCATTCATAGGTGTATGATTTTTGTTCAGTCTCTCCCTGAACACCCCTCACCCCATTCCCCCTGAGAATTATCAGTCTACTCCTTTTCTGTGCTCCTGATACTATTATATTCACCAGTTTATTCTGTTGATCAAATTTTTAATTCACTTAATTTTTAGATTCACTTGTTGATAGATACGTATTTGTTTTCATAATTTTTTATGTTTTACTTTTTTCTTCTTCCTCTTCTAAAAGAGTACCTTTTAGCATTTCATATAATACTGGTTTGGAGTTGATGAACTCCTTTAGCTCTTCTTATCTGTGAAGCTCCTTATCTGCCCTTCTCAGGTCTCTGAATAATATTTTTTATTTCAGTCAATGTATGTTTAATTTCTAGTTGGTCCTTTCCCATCTGTAGTTGGATCTTTTGCATCTCCAGTTGGTTCTTTTTCATCTCCTCTTGGGTTTCGCTAATTTTATCCAACTTTTCAAAGATATTTTTGACAGACGGGAGTGGCAAAAATTATTCAACATGATGAATAGCAAGAACCTACAACCAGGAATACTCTATCCAGCAAAACTATCATTCAGAATTCAAGGGCAGATAAAGAGCTTCACAGATAAGAAAAAGCTAAAGGAGTTCATCAACTCCAAACCAGTATTATATGAAATGTTGAAAGGTACTCTTTTAGAAGAGGAAGAAGAAAAAGGTAAAAGATAAACAATTATGAACAACAAATACGTATCTATCAACAAGTGAATCCCTCTAGCCTTTTAACACTGCAATGATCAGGATCCATTTCATGTGGCTGTTAAAAGTAACCAAGGAAATAAAAAATGTTCTCTACCAACTCCATAATCAGAGCATGCACAACTTTGAAGACTCCCATCTTGAGCTGCGCTATGTAACCTTCAACTAATGCTATTTCCATAGATAGAAAAGAGTTTTAGAACCTCTGTTATGTATTTATCAAGCCCCAACATGCTGTAAGTGAATATGAAAGCTGGGGAGAAGACACATGTCACAGTTTTAGTGCTAGGATAGCACATGAGTTTGGACTGTAATGGGATTGGATATTACAATACCAAAAGCCCAACAAATGGAAAAATTACTACTGCCATTGTATTTGAGGTGAATCGAAATGGCTTCTGTCATGGTTATTTTTGTGTGTCAACTTGACTGGGCCACTGGGGAGCCTATGAGCGTATTTTTGGATGACATTAACATTTCAGTCAATAGACTGAGTAAAGGAGATTTCCCTACCAAAATGTGGGTGGGCCTCATCCAATCAATTGAAGGCCAGCAGTAAAAGGGACTGCCTCGTGCCTGATTGTGTTGAGCTGGGATGTCAGTCCTTTCCTGCCTTGGGACTTGAATGGAAATATTGGTTATTCTTGGGTATGAAGACTGATGGTTTTCAGACCAAAACTTACACTATCAGTTCTCCTGGTTCTCAGGCCTTTGGACTTGGACTAGAACTACATATCTGGTCACCAGTTTGCCAAATGCAGAACTAGAAATGTCTTAGCCTCCATAATCATATGAACCAATTCCTTGTAATCAATTTTTACACACACACACACTACTTCTATTTCTCTGGAGAACCCAAATACAGTTTCCAAACCCTAAAAAAGTGAAGTGGCAAAAAGCACTATTTCAATACCATGAGTTATATGTAGAAATACAAAATTCACAAATACATTTAAAACCAGATTTCATCATTGTCTTGTTAGTGTGAATGTCTCAGATTTTGAGAGGGAGGGAAGGAGGGAGAGAGGAAGTGAGGGAGGGAGGGAGGGAGGGAGAGAGGGAGGGAGTGAAAGAGAGAGAGAGAATATTAGCTTTGTGGTTAAGTATAAAAAAATCTTGTCTAATAGATCCTAAAAATATTTATGGATAAAATATGATTATCTGGTATTTGTTTTAAAATAACCGTGTGTGTGTGTGTGTGTGTGTGTGTGTGTATGAAATAAGACTGGCCACATGCTGATTAAATATTAAAGCTGGCTGATGTGGGCGGGTACATAGGATTTATTATAGTATTTATTCTATTTACTAGTGGAGCAGTGCACAAAATTCATGCATGGGGATGCGGGGAGGGATGTTCTTCAGCCCTCTCCTTCTCTAATCTGGGACCCCTTGAAGGATGTCCTACTGCCGGTTTACAGGGTTTGGGCCAAAACTGGCAGCTGAACATCCCTCTCACAATCTGGGACTGCTGGCTCCTAACCACTCACCTGCCTGCCTGCCTGCTGATTGCCCCTAACCATTCTGCCTACTGGCCTGCTTGCCCCCAAATGCCCGCCCCCACCAGCCTGATCACCCACATCTGCCTCCCTGCTGGCCTGCTCACTCCAAACTGTTCCCTCTACTGTCCTGATCACCTCCAACTGACACCCAGTGACAGCCTACTTGTCCCCAACTGGGCCCCCTGCTGGTCTGCTTATCCCCAACAATCCCCCCCACCCCGACACACACACCAGCCTGATCACCCACAACTGCCATCCCATTCTGGTCTGATCATTCACAACTTCCCTCCCATCTTGGCCTCTAACTGCCTCTACCTTGGCCCAGCCATGGCTTTGTCCAGAAGAACATCGGGAAGGTCTTCTGGAAGGTCTCCCAGTCTAATTAGCATATTACCCTTTTATTAGTATAGCTAGAAGCTTGGTACACTGGTGGGGGCCACCTGGGTTGCCCTGAAGGGTATCCTGGATAAGAGTGGGTGTTTCTTTGGGACGGTCAGGGCGAGGAGCCTGTGTTGGTTTTTAGACTGGCCACACCCCAATTGGGTGAGGGTCCCCACTGAAGGTGCCTGGCCAGCCTGGGTGAGGGGCTGAGGGCTGTTTTCAAGCTGGCCATACCCCATTCAGGGTGGGGGTCCCCATTGAAGTGCCTTGTCAGCCTGGGTGAGGGACTGATGGCTATTTGCCAGCTTGCCATGACACCAGCGACCCAAACTCCCAGCCTCTCCTTTCCTTTTTCTTTCTTTCTCTTTCTTTCTTTCTTTCTTTCTTTCTTTCTT
>JAAGEH010000006.1:17659950-17728729 GCA_011751065.1 Lasiurus cinereus | reverse complement strand
TTCCTTTCTTTCCTTTCTTTCCTTTCTTTCCTTTCTTTCAGTGCCTCCTTGACCGGAGGCCAGGGTTGGCTGGAATTAAGTATCTGGGATTAATTTACCTTCTATAATTGAAACTTTTTAGCCTTGAGTGGAGTCCAGGGCTGGCCAGGGCAGGTGGGAAGCTCACTCCAAACATATTTGTTGGGTTAATTTGAATACTCATTTTGATTGGCTGGTGGGTATAGCAGAGGTACAGTCAATTTGCAAGTTTCTCTCTTATTAGATACGATTCTGGTTGTGAATATAGTGTGATGATAAATAAAGTGGGGGAAAAAAGAAGATACAGGGCATTAATTTCTATATTATGATATGTCTAAGTTCCTTTAATATACTGAAGTTCAGAGAGCTGGAGATGGTTATGAAGCCCTTCACATAGAAGTTTGCTATTACAATCAAAAAACATAATTCTAATACAATAAGATTGTGTTCTTTGATTCTGAGAATTCTTTTAACACTAGATAATACCAGATATCCAACAGACTTAGGTAAAGGCAATTTCTCTTTTAAACCAAACTGGGCTATAAAGAACTGCCAAAGAAGGTCACTCAGTATGTAGGAAAATCAAAGCCGTGCCACTAAATGAATATGTTCTCTCCTCTATGGGAAAGTCTAACCACATTTTGATGCTAAAATCAATGAGCTCAAGTCCTCTGGGTTCTTCATACTCACTATACAGAAGATCATTTTAACTTTTCTGTCTGACAAAAAACTAAAGGGAATTTATTTTCAGTACAGTATAAAGTTAAGTGGCATAGGAAGGGGCAACTTGTATTGAGATTTCTTAAGTGACCCTTCAAAAAAATTTTACACATTATACTAACAGTGTAATAATATGTCACTTAGAATATTTTAAATGATATACAATATGAAAGAACAGGAAGGTCCTCTGAACTAAACATCAATATGGAAAAGTATCCATAGTAATATATGAAAATGACAGGAGAGCCCTAGCTGGTTTGCCTCAATGGATAGAGCTTCGGCTTGCAGACTGAAATATCCTGGGTTTGATTCCTGCCAAGGGCACATGTCTAGGTTGCAGGCTCGACCCCCAGGAGGGGGCATGCAGGAGATAGCCAATCAATGAGTCTCTCTCATCATTGATTTTTTTTCTCTCTCTCTCCTTCTCCCTTCCTCTCTGAAATCAATAAAAATATATTTTTTTAAAAAGAAAAGAACAGGGGGAAAATCATTATCACTACTTGTCAATTATATCAGGATTCTTATTTTATGGTTACATGTGACTATGAAGATTTCTTGATTTCTATATTCAAATGTTTTAATTTGCAAAGGGAGGATGCCAGGTGAACGCCCATTAATTTGCAGGTTCTGAAAAGAATTGATTCATACAGATAGATACCTATTTTGAGTTTGAAACAAAAAGCTGAATAAAAAAGGTACTTGGTAAAGAGAGATAAATTGGTGACTATCCAATTTCAGAGTAATGAGTGAGCCACTCATAATGAAATATAATTTATCATATGCTTAGCAATGGAAAATATGTATAAAACTATAATCTGTTTAGAGGGTGATTACCTTCCTTTTAATAGTAGTTTAAAGTTATACTCCCTAGAAAAAATGGGTGATAGTGTCAAATCCTTTCACCCACCAACCCATCCATAATCTTCTTCCCTCCTTCTGTTTAGCAAAGTAATAGACAACAGAAGATAAGAGAATGCAGGGAGGACATATGTGAAAGTGGAATGAAGAGAGACAAAGAGAAAAGAAAGGATATTATAAATGCACTAGAGGCCTGATGCATCAAAATTGCAAGAGTAGGCCTTCCTTCCCCCAGCTAACGGTACTAGCTTCCCTCTGTAACCTGGGACCTGGGCTACCTTCCAGCCGCTGGCAGGCACCTGGGATCCGGGTGGTTTCACCCCAGCCCTGGCTTCCTCTGGAATGATATTGATCTAATTAGCATATTACACTTTTATTATTATAGACCAGTGGCCCAGTGCATGAAATTTGTGCACAGAGGGTGGGGTTCCCTCAGTACAGGCTGCACCCTTTCCAATCAGGGACCCCTTGGGGGATGTCCGACTGTCTATGGGATCAGGCCTAAATCAATAGTTGGACATCCTTCTTGCAATCTGGGACTGCTGGCTCCTAACCACTAAGCCTGCCTGCGCGATTACCCCTAACTGCCTCTGTCTGCCTGTCCAATTGGCTCCAACCGCTCCTCTGCCTGCTTGATCTTGCCCCCAACTGCCCTCCCCTGCTGGCCTGTTCTTGCTCCCACTGCCCTCCCCTGCAGGCCTAGTTGCCCCTAACCGCCTTCTCCTACCTGCCTGATCTTGCCCACAACTGCTCTCCCCTGCCCGCCTGATCTCACCCCCAACTGCCTCTGCCTGCCTGATCTTGGCCCCAATTGCTCTCCCCTGCCAGCCTGATCTTGCCCCCAAATTCCCTCCTTTGCTGGCCAATTTGATTCTGATTGGCCAGTTTCTATGCCAGTCAGCATTAAAAGCTCTGTTTCCTAGATAGCCATTGGTTACTCACAGTTGTTCCGGATTTGGTCAGTTTCTATGCCAGTTTGTGTCAAAAGCTCTGCCTCCTAGGCAGTCATTATATCCTCACAGTTCACCCAGATTTGGTTTTGATTGGTCAGTTTCTATGCCTATCAGCATCTCTAGGCCTATTGACAGAGCCTGATCAGAAATGTGGGACTGATCAGTAGCCCCTGTGGAGGCCAGGAGAGAAATAGAGGCACAGCTACTGTCCAGACTGGGAGAGAGAGAGGCAAATGCTAATCAAAAGCTGCCACAGAGGCAATGGATCAGTCCCTGCTTCTCTCTTCAGGTCTCTCTCTGACCCTGATTCTCAGTCCCCTCAGTCGTCAGTGGTAGGGCACTGTGTCTGCAGTGAAAGCAGTCAGTGCTCAGTTGCCATAAAAACCCAGCACTAACTGCAGGACTGACTTCAGTTGGTAGAGACTCAGTCGTTATGACTCAGGGTTTTTATATATTAGGATGATGATTGCATGATGGCTCCCTTTTAAATTATATTTATACTATTTTTAATTTAAAATATCTATATCTACATATTTATATCTATAACTATATTTATTTATTTATTTATTTATTTATTTATTTATTTATTTATTTTAGGGGGTAGGGAGAGGGAGAGAGAAATAGAAACATCAATGATGAGAGAGAATCATTGATCGGCTGCCTCCTGCATGCCCCACACTGAGATTCCAGCCTACAACCCAGACATGTGCCCTGGCCAGGAATCATATTGTAATCTTCTGGTTCATAGGTAGATGCTCAACCACTATGCATAGCAGCTGGGCATATTTATACTATTTTTAAGAGAAGTTATATATGTATATAAACAAATTGAGAGATAAAAACCACATAGTCATATCAATTGATGCATAAAAAGCATTTGACAAAATCCAGCACCCATTTTTGATAAAAACTCTCAGCAAGGTGGGAATAAAAGAATCATACCTCAACATAATAAAAGCCACATATGACAAACCCACAGCCAACATCATACTCAATGGAAAAAAATCAAAACATTTTCCCTAAGAACAGGAGCAAGACAGGGATGCCCACTTTCACCACTCCTGTTCAACATAGTACTGGAAGTACTAGCCAAGTACTTTCGATTAGACAAGAAGAAGAAATAAAAGGCATCTGAATTGGAAAAGAAGAAGTGAAACTGTCCTTATTCGCAGATGACTTGATACTGTATTTAGAAAAACCCTAAAGACTCCATCAAAAAATGATTAGACTTAATAAATGAATCTGGCAATGTAACAGGATACAAAATTAACACCAAGAAATCTATGGCATTTCTATACATCAACAGTGAACTTACAGAAAGAGAGACAAAGAAAAAAATCCCATTTACCATCACACCAAAAAAATTAAGATACCTAGGAATAAACCTAACCAAGGAGGTAAAAGACCTCTACTCAGAAAACTACAAGACATTGAAAAAAGAGAGAGAAGAAGACATAAATGGATGGAAGAGCATACTGTGTTCATGGATTGGTAGAATCAACATCATTAAAATGTCCATACTACCCAAAGCAATCTATAGATTCAATGCACTCCCCATTAAAATACCAACGACATATTTCACAGACCTAGAAAGAACGCTCCAAAGATTCATCTGGATAAAAAAAAAAAAAGACCCTGAATAGCCATAGCAATCCTGAGAAAGAAGAACAAAGTAGGAGGGATATCAATACCAGATTTCAAGCTGTATTACAAAGCCATTGTTTTCAAAACAGCTTGGTACTGACACAAGAACAGACATATAGATCAATGGAATAGAACAGAGACCCAGAAATTGACCCAAACCACTATGCTCAATTAATATTTGACAAAGGAGGCATGAACATACAATGGAGTCAAGACAGTCTCTTCAATAAATGGGTTGGGAAAATTAGACAGATACATGCAAAAAAATGAAACTAGACCACCAACTTACACCATACACAAAAATAAAATCAAAATGGATCAAGAATTTAAATATAAGATGGGAAACCATAAAAATACTAGAGGAATCCACAGGCAGAGAAATCTCAGATATATACCGAAGCAATTTCTTCACTGATACCACTCCTAGGGCAATGGAAGCTAAAGAGAAAATAAACAAGGGATTACATCAAAATAAAAATCTTTTGCACAGCAAAAGAAATCACCAACAAAACAATAAGAAAGCCCTCTATATGAGAGACCATATTTGCAAATGTTATCAATGATAAAGGTTTAATCTCGAACATCTACAGGGAACTTATACAACTTAATAAAAAGAAAATAAATGATCCAATAAAAAAATGGGCAATGGACCTAAATAGAATCTTTTCAAAAGAAGACAGAAGGAAGGTCAAGAGACATAAAAACATGTTCAAAGTCACTAATTATCCGAGAGATACAAATCAAAATGAAAATGCAGTACCATCTCACACCTATCAGAATGGCAAATCATCAACAAATTAACAAAGGACAAGTGCTGAGAAGGATGCAGAAAAAAAGGAACCCTCAGTTGCTGGTGGGAATGCAGACTGGTGCAGCCACTGAGGAGAACAGTATGGAGTTTCCTCAAAAAACTAAAAATGGAATTCCTATTTGTAATCCCACTCCTATGAATATATCGTAAGAAACTAGAAACACCCATCAGAAAGGATATATGCACCCTTATGTTCATAGCAGCACAATTTACAAAAATCTGGAAACAGCCTAGGTGCCCGTCAGCAGATGACTGGATCAGAAAACTATGATACATCTACACAATGGAATACTATGCTGTCATAAAAAAGAAGGAATTCTTACCATTTGCAGCAAACTGGATGGAACTGGAGAGCATTATGCTAAGTGAAATAAGCCAGTCAATGAAAGAAAAATACCACATGATTTCACTCATTTGTGGATAATAAAAAACATAAACTGATGAACAAATAGATAAATACAGAGGCAGTAAAGCATCAAACAGACTGGTAAATTACAGCAGGAAGATTAGGGAGAGGTGGGGGAGATAAGAGATCAACTGAAGGACTTGTATGCATGTATATAAGCATAACCAATGGATGTAAGACAATGGGGGTTGAGGGCATGTATGGGAGTAGGGTAGGAGGGGGCAATGGGAAGATATGTACAAATGTAATACCTTAATTTAAAAAATGGAAAAAAAATTAAAAAGAGAAGTTATAGACTCACAAAAAAAATGAGAGGAAGGGACAGGGATTCTTCCACATACAGCCTTCCTTTCATTAACATTCCACACCATAGCGTTGCATTTTTTATAATAAATAAACTGACACTAACACATCATTATCATCCAAAGTCTATAGTTCACATGTGTAGGTTTTTGTGTGGACATAAGTTTTCAACTCACTTGGGTAAATATCAAGGAGTTTGATAAAAGCATGTTTAGCTTTATAAAAACTTCCAAACTGTCTTCCAAATCACTTTGAATTCCCACCAGCAATGAATGAGAGTTCCTGTTGCTATACATCCTCACCAGCATTTGATGACCTTAGAATTTTGGATTTGGCCATTCTAATAGGTATGGAGAGGTATCTCACTGTTACTTCAATATGAAGTTCCCTAAAGACATATGAAGTTGATGAGTATCCTTTTAAATGCTTATCTGTCATCAGTGTATCTTCTTTGGTGATGTGTCTATTCAGGTCTTTTGCCCATTTTTAAATTGTGTTGTTTTTTTTTTCTTATTTTTGAGGTTTTAGAGTTCATTGCACATTCTGGATAAGAGTCATTTATCAGATGTATCTTTTCCAAATATTGTTTCCCCAGATTGTGGTTAGTCTTCTCATTCTCTTGTCATTGTCGTTTGTAGAGCAGAAATTTTCAATTTTACTCATCAAGCTTATCAATTATCTTTTTCATGGGTCATACCTTTAATGTTATATCTAAAAAGTCATCACCATACCCACGGCCATCCAGGTTTTCTCCTATGTTATCTTCGAGTTTTATAGTTTTTTGTTTACATTTAGGCCTATGATTCATTTTGAGTTCCTTTTTGTGAAGTGAGTAAGGTCTATGTCTAGATCCTTTTCTTTTTTTGGCACCACTTATTGAAAAGATTACCTTTGCTCTATTGTATTACATTTGCTCCTCTGTCAAAGATCAGATGACTATATTTATATGGGTCTATTTGTGGGCTCCCTATTTATTCCATTGATTTGTCTGTTTGTTGGACAATAACACACAGTCTAGATTACTGCAGTTTTACAATTTGTCTTAAAATTGGGTACTGCCAGTCCTCCACTTTGTTCTTTTCCTTCAATATTCTATTGGCTATTCTGGGTCTTTTGACTTTCTGTATAAACTTTAGCTTGCCCATATTCATAAAATAATCTGTTGGAATTGTTATTGTGATTGAAATAAATCTATTGATAAAGTAGGGAAGAGCTGCCTTCTTGACAATATTGAGTCTTCCTATACATGAACATGTAATATCTCTTAATTTACTTAGTTGTTTTTTTCAATAGTTTTATAGTTTGCCTTATATAGAGTTTAGACATATTTCGTTAGATTTTACTTATTTTTAAGGGTGCTAATATTAGGTTATAGTGTTCTTTTCATTTTAAATTCCTCTTGTTCATTATTGGTATATAAGAAGATGTTTATAACCTTGTGTCCTGGGATCTTGAGTTCTAGAAAGTGTTGTTGTTTTTTTTTGTCAATTATTTAAAATTTTCTATATAGCAATCATGTAACCTGCAAATAGGTCAGTTTTAATTCTTCCTTATCAATCAGTATACTTTTTATTTTTTCTTGTCTTATTGCATTAAGTAGGACTTTAACTGTTTAATTTTAAAAGTATACTCAGTATAGTATATATGCTTTCTCATGTAATTCCAACAATTCTACATAGTAGGTATTATTTCTGCCATTTAATAAAGTAATGAGCTGAAGTTTAGGGAAGGAATCAACTTCCTAAGGTGACACATACACTGGTGTATCATAGACCTGGGTTCACACTCAGGTCTCACTCTCGAACCTTCCACAATAGTCCAGTCCCACACTGAGTTTCCTGTCTCCTTCCCAATGTTAGCCTGGGGATCACAGCATTTTCAGCCCCTCTGACTCCATGAAGCAATGAGATGAGACAGCCCACAAATGACAGTTCAGTTTTCTCTAACTTATCTGCAGTCACATGACTTCTTTAGCAAGTGCTTAGCTACTAACACTGGTGTTTATGGACTGATCTCTGCTAATATAAATAACCAGATAACAGGGGAGGGGGAAAGCAGGAGCGCAAAATAAGGAAGTAAGTGTTGGCTTCTTTCTGTGAAGTATTTCTTGAAGCTCTGCCATTTGGTAATGATTCTACCATTATCCATTTTGTAATATCAGCAGAGAGTAGTAAGATGTTAAATTAAGCGTAGCATTGCTAGATATCTTTCATACAGCTAAATGAATGAAAAACGCAAAGGTTTTTACTTCCTGAAATTAATTTTGAAACTGAAAGGACTCAACCAATAAAATGGCTAAATCAAATGATTCTATTGTTGGAAATTTAAGGTTTGAAAGTGATATAAAATTAAAGTGGAATGAGACACTTGTGAATCAGAAAAGCTAGACTGTATACGTCATAGGCACCCAAGCCAGAAAAATTACCCCTAGCAGTGGGGTGGGGGTGGGAGGTTATGGAGTTTGTGGTAGAGATATGTTAACACTGACAACTCTACTAATGCCTGCATTTGTTAGAAGAGGCATTTGACTCTGCTCCAAGGCCCACACTCTTGGCTATCACATCACTTTTTACTATTTTTAACAATGCTTTAGCTCATGAGATAAAAATGGAAAAGAAGCCTGGCCAGTGTGTCTCAGTGGTTGAATGAACCAAGAAGTCCCTGGTTCAATTCCTGGCACATGCCCAGGTTTTTTTAGGCTCAATCACAAGTAGGGGTGTGCAGGAGGCAGCCAATCAATGTTTCTCTCTTGTCCATGTTTCCATCTCTCTATCCCTCTTTCTTTAAAAAATATCAATAAAAACTTTTAAAAAAAGAAAAAAAATAGAAAAGAAAAAAAAGTGGCCTGTGGTTGCAGTGTGTTCTAGTACTTTCAAGAAAACTTCCTAGAAATTTTTTAGGTTTAGTAATTCAGATAGGAAATACATTTGCATAGAAATAATGTGACACCAAGCATAAAGATATGCTTTAAAAATAAACAAAACCATAAGCAATTGAGATTCAGAACCTCAAATCAGCCATGAAGTGGATATTTAAAAATCAACAATGATAATAAAGATGTTTCTTTAAACAAAAATGATATGATTGTAATGAAAGGCCATCCCTTTAGCCACAACCAGTTAAAAGGTAAGAGACAGGATGCGGTGCTGCTCCAGTTTCTTCAGTTCTAGAAGCTGCTTGGCCCAGAAGAGGTGCTCAATGATTGCTGAATGAATGGACCGTATTTAAGATTAAATAATTAGGCAATGGCTCCTGGGTAACACTGAATGGTGATAATGCTGGAAGAGGATGTTTTTTTCAAAAGAAGGAGCATTTCTTTGCAGAAAGATCTAACTGCATTTCACACTTAGAATGCGCTGATGAGTATGAGAAGGGGCTTGATCTGCAAGACACTCTGGTATGACCTGAGGCTTTGCTACTTACAACCTATACAACCTTTTACCCTCCCTAAGACTTAATTTCCTCATCTGTAAAATGGAGATAATAGAACTCACCTCACGAGCTAGTTTGGAGGAAGGAGCAAATGACATGTTACATGACACATTTTGCTCATGCCTGGCACCTAGTGACAACCTACTAAATGTGAGATGGTAGCAGTAATGAGTGGAAGCATATGAAATTGCCACTATGCTGCCATTTTGACATACACTGATAGTTTCTTACTATTCCACCTAATTAATAGTAATGGTATCTGTCATCAAAAACAGTAAGAAGCACCTTTCTGCTCAAAATAAATCATGAGGCAGTGTCTGATGTATTCTTTTCCTGTTACCTCCACAGCCTCTCTGCTGACCTCTGTCTTCTGGGCTGTTGTCTGGGTTACAAGAAGGGCTGTCAAGGTCCTCCAAAGGCAGGATGTGCCCATGACCTGTACATCTGCAGTGAATGGGCTCAGCAGGCCATGTTGGCAGCCAGATGAAGATCTGCCTACATTAGAAACCTTTAAAGGCTCTATGGCATGAATCTTTGATTTGAGCATGAGATGCAAATCAGTAACAGGCCAGATTCTGGAATAACCGGCTCCAGGCATAAAGTTGGCCCAATAACTTTGGGTGGAACTGATGCCAGTTTATCTCTGAGCTCCTTCATTTCCATCATGTTCTCACTTCTCCTGCCTTTATGATGTAGTAGTTCAATGCTGCAGGCCTTGTGTCCCCACACTGCTGTCAGCACCTCTGCCACGCCACATATACAAGTAATATTCTTCTCTCTAAGTCAAGAAAATTAATCTCCACAAAAGCTAATGGCATTGAAAGTTCTGCTACTACCCATCATATTTATAAGTCATTATTTTAACAGATTTTAACAGAATTTAATGTACTTGGAAAGTACAAACAGGGTGTGTATCTTTAATGTGGAAACATTTTATACTTTTTGGTGATAAGCTCAAACACAAGGTAAAAATCTTGGAAATATTTTAATAGCAAAGAAGATTAAAAACCTGAATGCTTGCTTAAAACACTACTTTAGACAGGCGACTCAAGGTGAGGAGGCTTATAACGTTGCACTTCTGGATTTTAAAAATTTCCAGGTAATTCCTTTTGCGTATGTATATTGCTGTGTACCAGTGCAAATGTGTTCTAATAAAATCCTCATTTCTGTACATGTTTATGTATTAAACCTCTACATAATATCATTTAGGAATTTAAACATATGTTCTTAGAGAGAAAGCAATGTCTAATTTATATTCCATATAACACCTAGTACTGTCTTAAGCATATAGTAGGAATTAAATAAACATACAATGAATTAGGTAAAATAGGAAGTTTAAGAAAAGTAATTTTGTTAATTTTCACATAAAAATGCACTGAAACAGCGATTTCCAATGTTAGATTATAAAAAAAGAAATAAAGTAACAATAGCAAGAAATTAATCCAAGAACTTCAGATCAAATTTTCATTAAAGTGAAGCTGAATTATGCTTTCTCCTTGAAAATAACCATAGCACAGCTGGTATGACTCAGTGGTTGAGGGTCTGCCTATGAGCCAGGAGGTCACAGTTCAATTCCCAAGCAGAGCACATGCCCAAGTTGTGGGCTCAGTCCCTAGTGGGGGTGTGCAGGAGACAGCTAATCAACGATTCTCTTCCTCATTGATATTTCTATCTCTCCCTCTTCCTTCCTCTCTGAAATCAGTAAGAATATATTTTAAAAATACATAATATGCTAAGGTTTAATTATCAATATTAGATGAAATACATTTAATTTAAAATGTGTCTATTTCTACGAGGTGTGAGATCCATTCTATAAAGGCTAATACCACAGGTAAATAATAGTCACAGGTTACAGAAGGGCATTATGCTGGTAGAGACATTAATATAGAACTCTGTCCATCAACTGTTGATGGCTTAATGTTTCAGTAGGAAATACTGGGAGAACAAAGGAGATATCGGGAATGAAAGACAGCCCTGAATTTTGCTCTGACTCCAGGAGGTGGAATGGAAAGAGAAAAGTCCCCGCAAGCTATGCTAACAATGAGCAGCACAAAAATTGCCCAAGCCATTGTGGCACAGGAAGGTACCATGTGAATTTCATGGAGCCCCGAGTAGCTAGAAACGACAATCTTTTTGCTGTGGTTTTTAAACTTGTTTTATATGCCATTATTCATTCTTCTTATTTTCATTAAAACAAGTCTAATCATTGTGGCGGGTAAGGGCTGGATAGGGAAAATCATCACTAGGTCTACTGTTACTTTTAAATTTCCTGGATGATACAATAAACCTTGAAGAGAACTTCAATCAAGCAAGCTCACCATGATCATCGTTCCCTGGAAGGCAAATTCTTCAGTTGGATAATAGGGTGAGGCCATCTCATTTAGTGACTATAGAAGCCTACAATGCCCTACCTAGAGCTTAGTCTTAGTAGTTCCTGGACACCTTCAAACATGTAACTCTATAGCTTAACTCAAATGTCTGCCTGTGAGCACGGCCACACCCTCAAACTCACCCTTTCTCAGAGCAGTTCAGGATTGAGGACCTCAAAACTCTAAAATGCCCTTCATGGACTCCAATCTCCTAGTCCTCAATGTCTCCATGTTCCCTACTCACCCCATTTGCTCTCAATGGAATCTCCAGTCTCTGGAAGTTTCCCCAGTCTTTGGCTCACTGGCATTAGGTACATCTCTTGGGAAACCATTTCAAACTGGCTGTCTCTGGGAATGAGAATACTATCTAAGTTTTATGTGGCACTTTACAATTCAGAAAGGACTCTTGGGCCTTGTCTTAGTTGAATTTATCTGCAATAGGTCTTTGCTACTTCCATGTTAAGTAAGTAGCAAAGGGGACTTTAAGACATTCCCAGAAAGCTTGTAGACACACTGTACTGAGCTATTTGAACCTTATACTGTCTTGTCTCAATGGCTCACAGTGGCAAGAGAGTAGACAACAACCTATGATTGCCTGTGGCTCTGCCTCAGCACACACTCAGTGCATCAACATCCAGTCCCAAGCAAGTAAACAACTCTATCCTGAAAAGAAATACATACTATATGAAGCTGTCCAGTGTGTATACTGGCAGTGAGACCATCATAAAACAAGTTATTTTGAGCCAAAGTTCTATATGTAACTGGCTCAAAAGACTAAGTTAAAACAAATCAAATACAACCTAACCATGACTAAAATAGGTATGTCTTTTTGCTTCCAACTATCTTGAAAAAGTAATGATGCAATACTATCTTCAGTTAATTAATTCCAGGGTTGTGTTTTTTTGCATTTTGTTTTGGTTTTTTTGCAACAAACTTCATACTTCAGACTCTCATCTTCTATTACATACCATCTGTCTATAATGAATATTTAGTTCTCATCCACAACCTGCTTCCTAACCCTTGCAATAAAAGTATCTCCTTAAAAACCAGAAAAACATTGTTAGACCATAGGGGGACAAGGGCTTATATTTTAAATAAACTGATATCATTAGTTTATAATCTGCTGCTGCCATCTTCTGTGTCAATGAAGCAGCACCTTCACACTCATGAACAAGGTAATTGTATTTAACAGGAATAATGCTCACTGGTCAATCAGAGGGAACATTTTCTACACAGAAAAGGAAAAGCTTCATTCTGTTACCTCTAAGTGACTCCGCCTCTCAGCAATCACACGTTCATCCTTGTTTCCAAATAGTTTCTTTGGAGGGAATTCAAGGGAAGCAAGCTGAAATACATATTTTACAAGAGATGCATTAATATCACACTCGTGATCTCTAGGTCATTATTAACCTATCACTTGGAATGTCTATTATGGGGTGAAAAGATGGGAGGCCCTGCCTAGCTTTGCCACTAATCATCTGTGTGGCCTAAACGGATCAAGCAAGCTTCCACAGCAGTCAGATAAGAAGGCAGGACCAGGGTAACTCAAAGGAAGAGAGACAGGAGTCTCAGTGTTTTGTCTTAGACAACATTAGATAGTCTTTATGCCAGATGGTGTTTCACAATTTTTATTTTTAAAATGTATGTTTGTTCTTTATTCCTCACCTTATTATACTAGAATTCAATTATTTTTATGTTGCAATGAGAACTGGGAAACTTACCTTGCACACTACCTGAACATTTTGTGCAATAGTTCTTGGACCATTTTAAGGGTTCTTAAACATTCCATGCTGTCTTTTTTCAACTACTACTGCAAATGAAGACTGCCCCTGTGAAAAGAGGACTTCTCTTTGAATCTTTTTGCCTCGCTTCCTAAAGTATAAAGTTCAGGATTTGTTTTAGCTAAGTCTTATAATTTCATAGTTATTTTCCTTATATTTTTCTTCGTGGTAGCATAAAAATCACAATAAAAAGATAAGTTTTATTTTAGATTCTGAGACAAGAAAAATTGTAATCTGGTAAAAATCTGACTAGTCAGTGTTGCTTTGGTTGAATGAAGGCTAAGCAACATAACTGTTGGTGTTCATGGAATTCACCATTTTTTTCCCTTCCTCTCCTTAAGAGGTTCAGACAAATTGAGAGTCCAATGAAACATTCTAAAAAAAAAATTAACAACCTTTCTCTCACAATATAGATCCAAATTATCATAAAATCCCTATTATATACATATGCAAATCCCCTAGTTGGTTTAAATGTATATTGCCACAGCATGAGTTAAAACTTAAGAACTAGCATTTATATATACAGTACTTCAAAAATTTAGTATTAAAGTAGAATATACATATAGCAAAATGCACATATTGTACGTGAACAACTTGGTGAATTTTCAACATCTCAATACACTGATGGAGAAACAGAACATACCCAGCACCCCAGAAACCCTTATATGCTCCCTTCCAATTGTTCCCTCCAATCCTCTGCAAAGGTTGACTGATTTCTAACAACTTGGTTTAGGTTTACCTATTTTTGAACTTCATGTATATGATGCCATCAAATGAACCTAGTTACTATTTAACAGGAAAGGTGGAAAGGGAAGATCAGAAAAATGCATACTTAGTAAAGGTCTGGGTGACTTGGAAAGGTGCCTTCCTGTCAATCACACCAGAAAGCTGAAAGCAAGTCAGTGGCCAAGATAGGCACGGGTACCGTAAGTTTTCCAAACCTGAATATTTAAACTTCCAAACAATGGAAGCTCTCTCCCACATCTCCCTCCTGGGAATCCTGTAGCTGGGGGATGCTTTCTCTTGTGCCCACATGGCGTAGGGCCTGGATGCTGAACCACACCTGGCTACAACATGGAAAGGAAGGTCTGGGCCCTGGCCCTGTTTCTGGCTCTGCTGAACTCCCAGCTGCACCTTTTCCAGGACTGGCTTATGGTGCAGGAGTCTTTGGAAGCTGAGAAATGTAACTCCACACAATAAAATCTCCCATATCCCATCCTCCTATGGGGGCTTCTGAAAATGCTTATTTCAGCAGCAGTCCAAGAACATCTACCTCATTCCAAACTCTTGTCTGTGAAATCAGCCCATTAATTTCTCCGGCATCAGTACCATACAGCATGAACTGCCTACCTCACTCTACCTCATGTGTGTGAGATCCATCTATGTTGTGATGAATAGCCATAGTTTGCTCATTCAGTGGTAGTACAGTATTCCATCTTGTGAACATTTTACCATTTGTCTGTTCAGGCTCTTGTTATTGGGCTTTTGGCCAGTTTCTAGGAATTGTGCTGCTATAAACAATTTCCTTTGAGTCTTCTAATGAACATATACTCTTAGGAGTAAAAGTGCTGGGTTGCATGGTATGCATGTGTTTGGTTGTATCTGAAATTATAACAAAGAAGTTTTACTAAGGGACCTTCCACCAGCAACTGGGACCCAGTTGCCCCAGATCCTCCTCTACACTAGGCACTGAGGTCTTTTTCCACTTAGCACTTCTGGGGGGAATGCAGTGATTTCTATGGTGGTTCCAATTTGCTTTGCTCTAAGGACTAAAGATGTTCAGCATCTTTTCAGATGCTCATTGACCAACTGGTTGGTCATTTTAGGGAAGTGTCTGTTCAACTCTTGCCCATTTTTTATTCAACAATCTGTCTTTTTCTTATTAAGAATAATTCTCCCTTTCACTCTGTTCAAAGTATCTTTGATTACTTTATAGTCCCCTTTTAATGTTACCTGAAGTCCGGCACATATTTGTTTCTTTCTTACTCTAGGACTCTTTCTACCAAAGCAGAGAAACCTTAAATGGTGTGGTATATAGCACCTCCTACCCTTTTCTCACCAACACTGCAATTTTGTTCCTAACAATCAACTTTAGAACCAGTGGGAGGTAATGTGAAAGACTATGGATCCTGAGGTAAAACAGACCCAATCTGAATCTTGGATTGACTGCTAACTAGCTAACTACCTCTGTTTCTCTGAGCCTGATTATTTATTTTCTGCTGAAGAAAAATGCAGACAGTAATACTAAACTTCACCAGGTTTCTGTTACAATTTAGGGAAGCAATGCTAAATGAGCCTTAGCTACTAGTATTATTTGTTAGAGATCTGGTAAAAAAGCAGTATGCCACCTTTTCTCACACCCTCCTCCCATACATGGACTGGTGATATGGCTCCAAGGAGCAGAGTTTTCTGGAACCCTGGCCTCACTGACACAAACACACTCCCCATATGTTGCAGCTTAGAGAAGACAGGTACACCAGAGCTATTCTTTGGGCTTCATCCAGGCTCAATTTCATCTTGTACAAATGTTCCCTCTACCTATGTGGCTGGTGAGGTGATGTGGTTTCTGTCAGGGGAAATGTGTAGTCACTCGCATGCTCAATCAGAGATGGTGCACTAACAGGACTTCAGGAAGCCAAACTGGTGGGGACCAAGCATTTAAATATCCTCGCAGTCAGTGGTCCATCCTGAGATAAAGGCTAATATTTTATACTATTAATATTCCCCTTCCCCATGAAATAACTATTTATAAATTATGCATAATCCTATTGTTCAGATTTTAGGAAGAAAAGGACAACTTTAGATAACTTTTAGGCACATGATCACAGGACTCCAATATTCAACCATCTAACTTTAGAGGTGAACACAGGTCCAGAGTCAAGTGACTTAGAAAGGTTCAAAGTCACGGATAGGATGGTAGACTCCAGACAAGAAATCAGAACTCTTGGTTTTTTGTAATAACTCTGTCAAAGATGTATTCAGTACATAGAAGGGACCTTTCTTATGGAAGCCCTTAAGATCTAGGATTCAGAAAAAAGAAAGTAACCCCTCTTTAAGTGTATAAAACAAACAAATAAACAAAACATGATGCATTGCTGCTCAGCAGTGATCAACAGTTCCAACAAGACCTATCAATGGAACTTCCCTGAGGACCCGAACCCAACAAAGTGACAGGGTCAGCAATAGCACTGGGAAGGACAGAAAAGGAGATGGGTCTGAAATCCATCTTGGGACATTTAAAATTAGTTATTCCTATCATCTTATTCCTCTCATAATAAAACTGAAAAGGAATGGTGGTTTTCCTTATATGTAATTGAAGGGTTAGAGGGAGGGAGGAAAAAAATGAGAGCAGAAATTCTATGTGTTCACGATAGAAATGCACACTGCTGGGCCCACATCCCATTGGTGGAGGTAGGCCACCAACAAACTAAAGTAGAAAGGCAAGACCACAAGGTAACACAGAAAAAGAAATATGGCCTCCTATAAAGTAATTATATCAGAATCAGCTATCCAACTCTTGTTCTGGCAGAATGGAAACACCCTCCATTTCTCCCTTTTAGAGACTCTTAAGAGTGCTGTTCAACCTTACTATCTGTAAGGTCGTAGGACAAACTGAATGAAATTTCCAATTTTGTAAGTTAAAAATGGTTGAATATCAGCAATTTCATCTGGTTAAACCATGTATAAAACTTTGTCATTTTTAAGCAACCACTATTACAAAAGTACATTTCTACCTGCTTTACCTGCCAAGTGTAAATATTATCATTTGATAGGCCATCAGTTGCTATATAAATAAGCCAATATTTGCTCAAAAGAATATTTCTAAGAAAGCACTCAAAAATAATAAAAATTAAAACACCTTACATTAAAGATATATATGACATTGAAATAGTTCAGGAGCTGGGAATGCACAGGAAGCCATTTATAGACTAACAGTTATTGACATAGAACGTGTAGTCACACTAGGCCGTTGGAATCAGCCCATCTTCCAGAAAGAAAAGACCACCACAGTCTTTACCTGAAATAGAGAAGAGAGGAAAGGAGCTGCTGCTATATTCTTGAAACAGTGATATTTCAATATAATAAAGACTCTCAGGAGAGTTTGGAAACCTGATGGAGAAAAGAGGCCTGAACTTTTTCTCTCTATAAGTATAAAGCAACTACTTCATATATTTTAAAACAGAAGCAAAGCAATCCTCTGTAAGTTTCATTTCTGGATTGTGAATAATTTAAACTGTCAAACTATTTTTAAAAATGAACAATTTACCAAGGTTGGAAGAACTACTGATCAGGACAAATAATGTGCCTGGAGAGTAAAAAAACAAAAAAGAAAAACCTAAAAAAAAACCTCTTTTCCATTTTGCTTAAAGTGTTCCAGTCTGAAAAGCACTATTTCTAACAAATTAAGAATACAAGAGGCGCACAGAGAGGGTGATTCATAACTGTCCCTCACTTCTCCACACAGGCCCTACTTACATCAACATCTTTTGTTTATTTGTTTGGTTGTTTTCTCTTGAGTTAAACAGAAATTTGAAAATCAAACATATTTCCTGGTTATTTTCATTTGTTCTCAAGTTCTTTGTATTAACAAATTTTCACTTTTGGGGCCTCATTTTTTAATCTAGCAGATGGCAGAGATTGGATTACCATAAGTATTGTCAGGACAATAAATCGAAATCTGTGGGTAGAGAATAGACTCCTCTTTGATTTCCTTTGTAACCTCTGACAAAGCAAATACAGTGTCCTACATTTCTAAAAATTAATGTTCCTGAAGTTCTATATTCCTCACAATAAAAAATTATAAAAGGACTCAGATAAATATTTGATTCACATAAAAGTTATCAAGATACCTGGATTCAGTAATGAGAAAAAATAATTTTCTTTCTTTCAATGACATTTCATTTTCATAATGAGTAAGTGCCATATTTCCCAACTTTTGTGGAGAGAGTTCCATGTTGGAAAGTGTGATTGTAACAAAATAATCTTCTCCAAACCATAAAAACTTGATGGAACAGCTCTGGTTAAAGATGGTGGAGGTTTCTTTGCTCCCTTCATCGCCTTCAAAAGCATCAAAACAAAAAGAGAGATGAAAAGCAAAGGAACACTGTCTCCAAACTGGGAAACTGCCAGGTGGTGCTCAGGGAAAGCACTGAAGAGAGAGATATGAGTTGGAGAGCTTCTGAGAGCCTCACCCTCCTGACCTCTAGACCACAGCACTGTAAGCTGTCCACCATACTCTGCAGGCAAACTCTCAGACTTTCCACTAAACTGTAATTAAAGAGACTAAATCTGGGGACAAGGACAATGCAGGGAACATTGAGCCAAGAGAAAGGCAGGAGGAAAGAGGGTGTAGGAGGAAGAACCCAGAGTTTAGAGTGTTAGAGAAAAGGCCAAAGGGAGTATTTGCCTTTATGGCCATAGCCAGTGGTTGGTCCTACAGCCCTTCTAACCACCAAAAAATAATAGAGAATGTGTCTTAAAATGAAGGGGAAAAAATGGGTGGAAAACATTTCAGAAAAATCCTGGCACAAGTTGAGGCAGGTAGCATCTTGCTGACTTTCTCCACGCCAGTACCTGTCCTTTCCTTGGAACCATGATACACTGGTGTTTTCTCCCAACAATTAGTCCACTTAAAGATGAAAAATAATTAGAAGCGACCAAAACTATAACTTGAGTAACAAGGGTGGGGTGAGGAAAGTTAAATGAAACATAAGTAAAAGGCAGAAAAAGAACATATACCACAAGGATTGGTCAGAGACAGCCAGAAATAATTCAGACAAGAAATTATTCAGAGTCTTATAGGAACCACAAAAAACATCTCTAAAAAGGAGCCAAGAGAAAAAAAGTGATGCACGGATTGAAAGAAGAGCGCAGCAGGGGGAAGGGGGTAGGAAAGTGAGTTAGCGCTTAGAGAAATGGCTGACTCTAGGCCTGGGACAAGGAACATATAAAATAAGCTGAAGCATCTGTGGTGCCAGCAATAAGAGGGGCTCAAACCTAAAGCACTTGGGAGTGTTATAAGGAACACACGTGACAACCGAAAGAGTTCCTAATGACCAAGCTGTAACAGTTAATAATAATAATAATAATAATAACAACAACAACAACAACAACAACAATAATGGCTTATAACACAAAACATAATGATTGGATAAACAATTAAAGAAAGAAAGAAATGAGGGAAAACAAGCAAGCCTCAACAACAACAACAATAATGGCTTATAACACAAAACATAATGATTGGATAAACAATTAAAGAAAGAAAGAAATGAGGGAAAACAAGCAAGCCTCCCATGTAGAAAAATTCCAAAATATTTATGACACCTTACCCTCAAGGAAGTAGAACATACCTCCCCAATTACTAAAATGTGTGCTGTGCACAGTGACATGCTCCAAAGAATACAGTATAGAAAGGGGGGAAACTGAGTACATTTCCAGGGAAGAAAGCTGCACCAAGGTTAGCGTAGACAGTGATAACTTGTACTGATATGATAGCACATGTACCATTTTTGTAATATGATGAGAATGACACTTTATTTACCTCTCTGGTTTTTAGATTAGATTATAACTCTAACCTAACCCTGAGGAAAACAACAAACAAGTCCCAATCAGAGACATTCCATAAAACACTCAACCAGCACTTCTCTAAACCGTCAAAGTCATCAAAAACAAGGAAAGCATTAGAAACTGTCCCAAGAGGAGTCTAAGGAGACATAATGACTAAATGTAATGTGGTGTCCTGGGTGGCATCCTAAAAAACATAGTTAATAATATAGTTAAAAATATACTTAATCCCTTCACCTTTTACACCCAGCCCACCAACCCCCTCCTACCCCTCTGGGGAAGTTAATAATAATGTTATTACGGTTCCCAGTAATGTAGCAATCATTGTGACAAATGTACTATACTAATGTAAGTTGTTAATAATAGGGGAAACTGCAAATGGGGTATAAAAAAACTCACTGAGCGAACTTCACTTTTTTTTTCCGTAAATTTATAACTATTCAAAGAGAACTTCTGGTTTCTGATCAGATACGTAGATGCTTAGAAGCCATCATTCCTGTCATGACAAAAAAAAAAAAAAAAGAAGAAGAAGAAGAAAAAAAGGCATTGAACAAACTAAAAATCAATAACTCTTCATAGCTCCATCAGAGATTGAGGCCACGCAGCAAACTACTGTCCCCAAATCAAAGAGGCAGAAGGGCAGAGACAGAAAATCATAGCTCAGAGGCCTAGAAGCCCAAGTTGAAACCAGTATTGGTAGAAAGACTTTAAACTGTAATTGGTGAATTGCTGGAGGCTAAATGCAGAGTAATATGAGAGGTAAGAGCTGGGGGGAGGGGAGCATTGGAGGGAGTTGGGGTGGTTTCCACACTTTCATGAGTTTTACCTCTCGGAGGTAAAATGATTATGAAGATGAGAGGAAAATCCCCTTGGGTCTGGCAGGAGAAGAAATTAACCATTTGGAAATACACCCAGAGTTCTCTGTTTTCCTTAACAATGCCTGCCCTTAAGGGAAACTCTTTTAAACAAAATCTAACCACCTTTGTTTATCAAAGCCTAACTAAGCCAGGGAAGTTAGATGCCCCACTCAGGCTCACTAAAAGACTGAGATATTATCACAGGCCTATGGAGCACCTCTCTGCCCACATACCACCCCACCATATCACTAGGGCTCTTGTAAAACAACAGGGGCTACATCTAAAAGGACAGCATGACTCATACTCTATTGAAGAAATCTCTAGGAAACAGACTCATAGACACAGAGAATAGACAGATGGTCACCAGAAAGGAAGGGGGTTGGTGGGCTAGGTGCAAAAGGTGAAGGGATTAAGTACAAATTGGTAGTTACAAAATCATCATGGGGGTGTAAAGTACAGCATAAGAAATATAGTTAATAACTTTGCAATAACTATGTATGGTGCCAGGTGGATACTAGAAATATCAGGGGGAACACTTTGTAAAGTACTGTATATGACTGTCTGTTATATTAATAATAATAAGGATAAAATGTAAATATAAAATAAGAATGAGTGTGACATATTAGAGAGTGAAATGAAGTGTAAATACCCTTAAAAGAGATGTGCATGTAAGAGATAAAGAAGTTTGTACCCCACATGTAAGACTAGATAGCAGGACTCCTGGGACCCACTGATGAGACACACTAAAGACACACTGAAGACATTTACTTGAGCACATAAAAGAGAGCAAGCTCCAAAGGAGATTAGAGCCACTTGTCTGCCCTTCCACAGACAGTTGCTCTCCGCTCCCCTTCCTGCATCCTGCCCAAACTCTGCCATGGACCATGGGTCTGAACCCTGAACCACAAGCCGAGGCCTCTACAAGACACCAAGCGGCAGCTGCAACGTCCAACATCCATGTGTGTCTGTCAGCGCAGATCTCTGGGTGGCCTGCCGAGGTCTGGAAACTACCAGGACTCTGGTAAATAAACCGTGTGTGATTCGTGCATTGCATGTCTGTCTCCTGTGTAATTTATGCTCGGCCAATATTTAATAAGTGCCTTGAGCCATCTGTATAAGTCCAACTTATTGGCAGAGGATACTCTTGGCCACCTGTGCTTGCGTCCCTAGAAGAAATTTTGGGACACCAACCACTATGCTGTACACCTGAAATTAATACAAAGTAATACTGAATGTAAACTGTAATTAAAATGTAAAAAAGCAGTCTCTAGGAAAACCCAAAAACAACAGGGGAAACCAAAACAAGGGCACTAGAGGAAATTTTAGCCTCCAACACCACAACTATAGCAAACAGCACACACATCCATATTCTAGTAGTTAGAATACCTCAGTTCCTTTCACCCAATAATACATCATGTCCAGCTTCTAGCATAAATCACAAGGCATCGTGAAGAACAAAAACACAATCAGAAACTATTCTAAAACAAACAAAACTGATTGAAAAAAGAAAAATTAGTTATCCACTACCACATTCTCTACCTTGCCCTGCCACTCCCCTCAACTTGCTAAAAAACAAGAAAAAAAAAACAGTATTGGATCACAAGTAGAATGAACACAATAACACAGATTGCATGTAGTGTGTAGTGTAGAGCAAATAACAATGCAAAACAAAATGTGCTTAGGGAAAGAAAATATGACACTAAAAGACATTTATATCTAACCAAAGTGTATTTCAAGTATGCAGGCCATAGACATACATTCTCAAGCAGGTAAAATCATCAAGGTACATTTTTAAAACATCCTGAAGGACCAAAACCAACCAAGAGACAGCACAATATAAAGATCTGGAGAAGAAACTACGGTAATGTAAATACTGCCTCTATTTAAGCCCGTCACTAAGATGGAATTATGTCTAAAAAAATGTGAATGTTATATATCTTGACAATATCAAAATAATAATATAATTTTAAAAATTTGGGAGATAGGAGTAAGTAAAGTCAAGTGTGCTAATGTTATCTCTGTTAGGAGAGTCAATTGGGCATTTATTAAAACACGATTGATAATTTGTGAAATGAAAACATTGAAAACTAGCTACTCAAAATGTTATGTAATCTTTTTTTCATATATTTTAGAGATCTTAATACAGATTGTGGTGAAGAAACATTTAATTTGAAGCTCAGCAATTTCTTTAGTTTTACTGTATTTTCTTTCACTCCTGTTACATTCAAGTAAAATTAAATATCTTTGTAATGAAAATGTTGTCTCTAGAATGAACATCATATTATAAAGCTATTTTGCTCTATTTTTTATTATAATTTTATCAATCTATATATGTATCCATTTATCTGTGCCTATTCACTTAAGAACTTAAAATAATGTCCATAAAATGGTAACATTGATTGCATTAGAGAATGATTTTGGGTAATCTGTTGTTTCTTCTTGAATTATGTGTAATTTTTATAAATGAGCATATGTCATTTTTATAGAAATATTCAAAAGTGATGTTATTCTACAAGTCTAATGAAACAATAAAATTAATACCATGTCTTTTCATTTTGTTTTACTTATTTAAAAAATATATATATTTTATTGATTTCAGAGGAAAGGAAGAGAGAGAGATATCTAAAAACATCAATAATGAGAGAGAATCACTTATTGGCTACCTCCTCCATGCCCTCCATTGGGGATCGAGCCCACAACCCAGACATGTACCCTGACTGAACCATGATCTCCTGGTTCATGGGTCTATGCTCAACTACTGAGTCACACCAACTGGGCCATGTCTTTTTATTTTAATACCCTGGGATTTGGGAAATCACATATCAGTTTTCAGCTTAGCAAAGAGTTGGTGGTATAATCTTGTATAACCTCTCTAGTTTCTACATAATTTTGCCATTTGTTAAAATGAAGGGCTTGAGCTAAGATGTTTAAGTTTCCTTTCAGCTCTGAAATTCTGTAACACAGGTACTGATGACTAAAATCTCTCTATACTGAGTCAGAAGTAGCACTTTAGATACCATGGCGATATTTTATTTATCTCAGCTATATTGCTTTTGAGGAATGTACTTTATTTCCTGTAAAATCTTTATAGTGTTCTTATTTGAAGCAAGACAAAGATGTGTAGATGGAAACTAGAACCCAGTATAATAATAAAACATTAACTTTCAGGAGGTTGTTGAATAGAAAAAAGGATAGACACAAATGGGAAGCACTACACATGAGAAAACCCTTAAATGATACCTTTTCCTGATATCACCTTTATCTTTTGCAGCAAGAGTGAGAAATGAGGTAAAGATAGTTGAGCTCATACAGGAAAATTGTACATTAAAATTAAAAATGATGACTGAGGACAAATAAATTGGATATTTGTGGGAGACACGATAGGTCTAACAAACACTGAAAAAAATTTACTAATAGCCCTATGGTCTACTTTGTATAATTTTGAAATCTGATTATACAGAATACAACACAGGAAACAAATAAGGATTAAAGTAGAACTTTCTTTGAAACATAATGTTAAGCTTGTTCTGCAAATCAGTAAATAAAACGCATTCTAAAAACAAAAGAAGTAAAATAAAAGTTCTTAGAAAAATATAATCAATAATTTGGGGGCTACTGTGATTTCAAATGAAATTTGTCTTTCTCCTTTTTAGTGCCTGTGAAGTCTAAAAACCCCAGTAATTAACTTTACTTTGAGTATTCAACCAACAAGCCTCTAATTTTTAAGTTGATCTACATTAAGAATTATCAATAGTCAGATAAGAGAATAAATAGTTGCTTTTAACTAGCATAGGCATTTTATAGACTCATTTGTGAATTCTAGCTTTGGGAAAATGAAAGTATTGAGTATCCATCAAGTTAGCTAGCTTTATGCATATTAGTAATACAGTCAGCAGTCTCTGCTGCTTTGCAATATTTCTTAATGATCTTAATGATCTCAAAGTGAAATTTCTATCCACAAGTTGGTTTTTCCTTTCCTGATTCCCAGTGAACTGATGCAGCCAAATTATCTTTTAAGAACCATCACACTTAAATCCTGACTTCAAAGTTGATTACATTATTAGATAGGTCAGCCAGTCTGCTGCCATCAAGAAAATAAACTAAATGTATTGGAAATGGTTACTCCTATTAGCAACCTTTCTCGCTTGGCCAAGTTCACTTTTTAGATTAGACAGACCCCATGTAAGTCCAGGTGGTCTCAGAGGCAATAGACAGCACAGATTTGGATAAATGGCACTGTTATTCCTTTGTATATAAATAACGACAGCCCTCATATAGAAAAGAAATTAAAGTGAGCAATAAAAGGTCTTGCCTATTATTTATGATTGTATCATAATTAAACAATTAAAACTGGATTATAAATCACTGAAAGAAAACTGAGAACAACAATAAAGTATGGAATCCTTAATAATAAAAACATTTGACTTCTGTAATCACCTGATACAAGTGAACTTTATTGTCATTCCTCATTTATGAGGCATTTGCTTTACTCATGTAATTCTTGACTAGTACCCAGTTTTTAAAGATTGGAAGGAAAAATCCTATATGGTACCCTAATCGGTCAAAGCTGCTCTAACCTGCCTTTTGCAAGTAGATGCACCTACATGATAATCGGCAACTTCTGAAACATTCACACTGTGCAGGTTTGTGGCTGTAAATTTTGGTCACTCCAGCTTTTGAGAAATGCAAATAATAAAAACTCAGCAAAGGCCTGCCATAATTCTCACAGCTGACTAGATGGAAGCATTTCTAACTCCTCAAAATTAATAGCAGCTCCCAAGGCCTTATAAGAACAGCTGTCACTGAGAAATACACTCACAAACAAATAAGCAATTCTCCTCCAAGTATGATTTGTTAGAGGCATGAAGTAGCAACTCTTCAGCACAACCTTGGTGGATTATTAAAGGAGCAAATAGCTACCTGTACACCTCTGATATGGTAACTTGAGCATGCTACACAATATTTATAAACACCTGCTGTGTGCCTAGCCCAGAGCTGGGCACACACTAGACTCTCATTAAATGGTATCTGCTGAATAAAGAAGCAAAGTGGAAATCTTTGCTGGTGTTCCACATGCTTTAGCCAGCAATTACGACAAGGACACACGACCAATGGAAGCTGTTGTCCTGTTGTCACTGAAGTGCTAGACCTTGGAGTCATCCTAGGTATAAAACCACAGTTGAAAATGCAATTAGGATTGCACTGACTTCATTATACTCAGTATAACGGTTGCCATGTCTCCACATAAAATCTCTCTCCTCCCCAAACCAGTGTCTATTTTATTTAGGCATGAGCCAGGGAAGACAGTTTAGAGCAGTGGTTCTCAACCTACCTAATGCTGCGACCCTTTAAGACAGCTCCTCATGTGGTGGTGACCCCCAACCATAAAATTATTTCCGTTGCTACCTCATAACTATAAATTTGCTACTGTTATGAACTGTAATGTAAATATCTGATATGCAGGATGTATTTTCATTGTTACAAATTGAACATAATTAAAGCATAGTGATTAAACACAAAAACAATATGTAATTATATATTGTGAAATATTTATTTCTAATTACAAATAAATGAAATTTTGCTTTGAATGGTGGTGTAGCATGGGTAACAGTCTTAATATAACAATAGTAAACTACATTGCTACATTTTGCTACACCGAGGAGCTGGTGTGTTGGTTCCTAAGACCATGGGAAATAGGTGTTTTCCAATAGTCTTAGGCGACCCCTGTGAAAGGGTCGTTCGACCCCCAAAGGGGTCACGACCCACAGGTTGAGAACCGCTGGTTTAGAGGATTTTCATATACTGTATATCACAGAGATATTTCAAAGTGACATTCTAGATCTGTGAGAATTAATGTTGCATTTAAAAAAAAATAAATGCAGTTGAACTAATTCAAATGCTTGTATTTCCATCTCTTACTATGATGTTAACTGCCTCAGAGATGATCACAGGAACCTGTCATTGCCATGACATTCAAAAGAAGGAACCCCATTTCTAGTTATCATCCATGGGGTCTCACTGTTCAGCAGATTGTTACAGGGGATATTTCCTCCTCTTTGGTCTCATTTGGAGCACTCTGAGGACTCCCCCTTCCTGAATGAAGTCCTGAAAAGGAATCCAGAGACATGAAGCTTGTATATGCTCCAAGTCTTGATGTAACTGAATAAAACTCTCTCGACATATGTGATTTCTCACATCTAAAAGAAAAAACTAGACTGCCCATCTTTAAGTACTTATGTTTCATATTGTACCAATGGTCCCAGACCACTGCTATTGAAGTTTCCTTGCTGGCTACAGAAGAAAGTCTAATACAGTCTGTTTCACAGTCTTTGGTGATCGAAGAGATAATCGAAGTGTTTCTATTGTCTAGGTTTAAACTAGCCTGTCATTAATTCTGACAAGATTATTTGTCACTGGAAATCACCTGTAGGCTTAATGACAGATAATAATGAAAAATTATTTGATGCCCTCAAGGTGGATGCTAATGAAATGACAGGCAGTGTCTTCAACAGTGGCCTACAGAGCATCATTTTGAGGATGCTTTTGCTCCACATTCTCAGGCCCCACATCAGCTGTGCTAAATCAGGATTTCTTAGTTTAGGGCTGGGTCCACATATCTTGGAAAAGCTTCCCAGCTAATTCTGATGCATTCTGAGCTGCCACACACACCCTTAGAAACAGTGCTTTAAATACTACTTATCTATTAAGTGGAGAGAAAGGTGAGATAGCTTGGCTTCTGATAACGAACCAGGTTGGGAAGCTGGCAGCAACCTAGTTTTGCCTACATAGTTATTTACTATTTAAAAATTCAAGCAGGCCAAGGGCTTGATGCAGCTGAATTTATCTAAGGCTTACTGGATGTTCCCTGTGGCTATGGTTGGTAGCATTATAATTTGGGTGGTGAGTAGATTTGCAATTTTTATATTAAATTTGGAATGCTGTTTACAGAACTTTTTCAAAAGCATTTCAGTGATGGATGACATATAGCTGTCCAAAACAAACACAAGGCCACTCACTGGCAAGTTTCTTTTCTTCCTCTTTTCTGGTACTGCTTTGGGGAAATTACTTGGAAAATAAAGAAGTTGAGAAATGGTTCTATCAGCACGATCTGAAAGTCTCATATACAAATTAAATAACCTCTTGCCTAATCATTTCCTTCAGTCTCACTGATATTTACTGGGCACCCAGACATGCCAGATGGGAGAGAGAAGAGTTGCTCTCACTCAGCAATCTTTCATATTTCATCTGAAGGCTTTGAAAATATTTCCCACTCAGCTCTGCAGGAAGAAGCCCCCTAGGGATGGGCTGATGGAGGCTGATCCTATTTGAAACTCAGGGACTCTAATGACACCATAACTAATTTATGATACTGAGAAGCAAGATGGCCAGTTCCACTAACTTATGCTCTCACCACACAGAGCCATTAAAAGTTCCCTTAGCATTTACTTTGTTTGTACATTTGAATACATAAAATATCCCATTTTCATAGTTCATCCTTTTGACTGTAGGCGAATCAACATAACAAACTTGCTTCAGAATCACTCTCAGCCAAGATTACAAAAGAGTCCTCAACAATAGATTCCAGGGCTTATCTGCTTTCACTGTGACATGTGTCCCAGAGAGGTAAGGAGCCTATTAGGCTCTCGCTCTCGAGGGAGGACTCCTTGTTAAAAGTACTAAAACAAAGTCCTCTAAAACCCACACAGATGTTGGCATCTCTGAACCTCTCAAGAACCCTCTGATCTTCCAGCCCCATCTCCTCCTGCTTTATTAAATATATCACAGCATAATAGACACTCGCTCAAAAGGGGAGGAGGAGGAGGGAACACTAGGTCTTCTCTATGCATTCTGGTGGTTGAAGGGAATGTGGTTTTAAAAGTGTTTATTTTCAGCTTCTTGAAGAGCCATGTTTTTGGCTTGGTGGACTCTATGATGTGGAATTCATAGATACTAAACATGAATAGTAACGCTGCCTCTTCCATTGAGAGAAGAGGACACGTAGGGAGGCTTTGTCCTTGAGCACCTACCTTTACTGGTATTTAAAAGGATTACACTGATTTTAACAGAGTAAAACAATGACATAGTTTCTATATAGATAAAGAGTAGTGTGGAAACAATTTGCTTGAGAATATTTCAGACATGCTCTCTAGCAGATGCTGTGTACTACTTCATAGTGCTTTCAATAACATACTTTACCTGAGTCTCTCACAATGTTTACAAACTAGCTGTGATATTGTCATTTTATAGATGTGGAATTTGAAAACTCAGGGTTTACTATGATTAAGATTCTATACAAAGTCAATGAAGGAGAACAGAGAAAAAGTAAAAAAGGACAGAGGACTATTTTGTACAATACATGCCAAGAAGACAAATTAATTCAAAACTAAAGGTAAACCTATTTAGAATTCAGAAGAAACTGCTAAAAAATAAGGGTAATCATAACTGATGAATACCTAATAAACAGATTACTGATCTCAACTGCCAATAAATGCTTAGCTAGTAAGACTATGAGAAGTTAGGCTATACAGAAGAGAAATCAACTTTATAGAAAAAAATATATAACCAATATTCAACTTGATATATATGCTTCACCTTGAAAATGTTAAGTGGTCACTGTTATTATTTCACTGAAATAAGGTTTACCTAGATCTAGAGTTAGATGCTACTGCAGTTTTAGATATTTCTCCCTCATTGTTATTTTTATATTATTTGTTTAGGAATAAACAAATAAACTTCCTGGAATTCTATACTAGCTTCTGATCACCAGCTGTGTGACATGAGACAAGTCTGTCCCCATATGAATTTAAGGTAGATGAAAAGGCACTTTTGCTCTTGTCCATTTCTGTATTACTAGGACCTAAAAAAATATGCCCCATAGCATGGCACTGAAAACTGATATTAAATACATCACTAATTAAGAACATATGTATAGTGTGTGCATGTGTGTGCATTTATTCCTGGTAAACTTTTTGGCCTTTTGTTTTAAGCAAATTATTTTTTCCCATTGATTAGTTAGGGAACTTTGAATGTTGATATGACTGACTATTTGTACACTATTAAAGTACTGAGGTAGTTTATAACCAAGTAGTTAAGGAACTGCAAAACTCACTTTAAAAACAAGTTCATTTGTACATTTAATATGTATACAATACTCTCACTTTTTATTGTCAATATAAACTTGGGACATGAGGAGAAAATTGCAGAAATAAACTTAACAACTTGACTTTGAATCAGTTACTTCTGGAACTAAAGCCTCTTGGAAACACAACTATGAATCATAGCTGAAGCTTCTTCCATATTGAGTTTAAATTAAATTTTAAAAATGTGGTTTTATTGACTTTAGAGTTAAGAATAGAGAGAAACATCAATGAGAAACATAAATCGGCTCCTGCACACCCCCTCCTGGGGATGGAACCTGAAACCTGAGCATGTGCCCTGACTGGGAATCCAACCAGCAACCTTTTGGTGCAGGAGAAGACATTCAACCGACTGAGCCACATTGGCTGGGCACTTCTTCAATTTTAAATAGAATACTATTATGAGAGCTCAACAACAGAATTCAGATATGGCTTAAACTTACTGGGACTCAATATTTTCTACACATCAAGAAATCACTTTACTTACAAAAAGTAGTTCTCTTTATACTGTGTATCAGCTAAGAAAGAGGGGAAGGCATGGAAAAGTTAAGGAAATACTTAGGGAAAACAGTCTAATTAGACGGTGTCTGTTGATTGATTTGCAGTCAGTTTAACCCCAAATTACCAAAGAGCAGTGCTTATAAGGTTTTCTTTAGTTGAAATAAAATAATAATAATACATTCATTTAGAAGATATGCATTAATTTTAAGATTTTTTTGTTTAAAAGTATTTTAAAAACTAATCTTTGTCAAAAAAAAATCACTAATGTATCACACTGAATAGCTGGTCTAATGCATGCTATATTTACCATTTACCTCCCTTCCCTGTCTGATAGCAAATTAACTGTTATGATTTTATTTCTCATTAAGAAGTCTAAGCATTAACAGTCTTTTTAAGGGGGAAAAAAGGTAAATCTATGCCAAGGAATTTATTATTATTTAATTTAATAGGTGTCACTTAAGGTTGAGAAATTGTAAACTGATTAAAACATTTATTTTAAATTTATGAAAAAATTCATTTACTGTCACTTTCAAAATCTTATATTCAGAAAATGTTTAAGCTGTGTAAAATAGAAATGAAACAAAGGAGAAAAAGTAAAAAAGTTATATTAACAGATGAGTAATTGAAATAAAACCTGATGACACTTATGAGCTAATGTCTAGAGGCGGGGCATTGACAATGCAATCAACTCATTCACTCTATAAAATCAATGTTCTCAATTGGAGATAGTTATTTCACACCTTACCTCTGCATACTTTAACTTCAATGTTTTATGCATTTCTCGGAAACGACTATAACGTCTGAATACAGTCCATGTCTCATCGAGAACAGTAATCTGTTAACCACAAAAATAAAAATAAATCAGCATTAATTACAGGGAAAAGTCATTAAAAAACTGTTTCAAATAATTTAAAAATTAACAAAAAGTGATTAGAATGTCAAATTTCTCCAGAATTGAAAACATTAATCTAGCTGCATAAATAAGACATATATAATACCTGCTCTCTATTTAAGCATGCATCTCTGATCCCCCAAAATCTGGTTACAACCAGCATGTGACTATGTAAAGTGAGGGACAGTTAACTTATGAAAAGTATCCCCTAACCCTCCCTTTGTGTTGTAGAGAGAAATCTCCAGAAGTGACCTTTTTGTACCAGTGACTAGCCCATACAAAATGTTGCTGAATGTCACCAGCCACCATAATGGACAGCAAGGGGGAAAAGTTAGAGAAGAAAAAGCAGAGAAAAAAGGAAGAGGGAGAGGGAGAAAGAAAATGAGTACAAAGAGGAGAAAAGCATCTCTTTGCCTCTCAATGATTGTTAATATAAAAATACAACAATATATTTTGCTTTATCTTAGAAGAAGAATTCTCAGTATGGCCTTTATCCCACAGTTCCTGTTGATGAGCTGAGTAGGTGGAACTCTGGTGCACATCAGCCCACATCCTGAGGTCACAGTGACAAGCAGAAGCTGATAGGCACTGCCAGCCTTCGGAATAACACAGCCTAAAACACAGGCTGATGTGTCTCAAATTCCTATCTCAATTCTCACCTTTCTTCTAAGCTGCAGACCCAGTACCCAACCCGGAGACATCTTTCTTTAGATGTCACACAGGACCCTCTATTTCAAAGTATCTATAATCAAACCTGACAGTCTTGCTGGAAAATATCTAGAACACTCCATCTTAGCACATTTCACTACCTACCACCAAGCCAGACAAATGCTGAAGCCATCCCCATCCTCTCCTGCCCACATGCATGCCCACCCACAGTAGAACAAGCATCCCTTCTTTACCATCAATGCCATTTCAGTATATAACTGATACTTATATAAATGGCTCCAAATCCTATAAGATTTTAAGCCTTTTAAGTGAATGAACCTTTGATACTAATTAAGGTGGAAGAAAAAGGATTCTCATTGTAGAGGTAAACATTTACTGAGCAACCAATATGTGCTGGGCACTATATTACATGTCAGCAGTTTGCTGAGAGATAGTCAAAATGATTTTGATTTTCACATCAGGTAAAGGTTCCAGGTTTGGCCCAGGTCAAAGTGGAGCACAAGACCTGCTGCAATCTTTCTAGGAGGTTCACCTGAATCAGATTATTTGAATTAATGGCACAATAGTATGATTTTTAAAACTGCACTGAGAATATGGTACATTTTCAATATTATTTGTAACACAAGTAAGTGTACAGACAGATTTCTAACATTTTCACTCATGAGATTTTCACCTGAGTTCAGCTTAAATACAAGGATGACAAAGCGACATACTTCCTACTTTATATAGAGAACATTTCAATTCCCCCTTACATGTAAATTTATGAAAATGATGATGAAGAATGATATCATCAATGATCATGGCAGAAATGGGGTAGGGGAGACAATCACATAGTGTCATCTCTCCACAGGACATGTTCAAAGCTCTTGTCCATAATGGAGCTGGAGAAATGGCACATAGGAGGTTTGGAAAAACTATACATAAAAGAAAACTATGTATTAAAGTCCTATTTTGCTTCAAATTAAAACTAGGCATAGAATGAGGATTGATACAGAGAGCAGAGACAGAAGATCATTATGACAAATAAATCAGAGCAAAGCACTTAATTATTTTCTTCGATGTTGAGACTGTAGGGCACCATTACTACATATCACTGCGGAGCAAATTCATTACTTCTCCCTCACTGAATGATTCTGCTTTTATAAACCCATCTTTCCTGGGCCATAAAATGATCAAGTGCAACTTAAATACCATAAACATAGCCACTAGATGAACTGCATTTACTTAAAACAATTCTAAATTGAGTGCTGTTCACAAATTTATGTTACATATATATTTTACTAGTTTATGGATTGTTGATTTTAAGATATCATTATATATCTATAGTGTATATCATCTGTGTAAGGAGGAAACAAAAGTTTTTTATACAAATAACTTGTATAAAACAGTTACTTAGAGTTTCCTTCAACAATATTTAAAAAAATTTCTTTTGAGAAACCAAGATGGCGGCATAGGTGAACACCTAAACTGCTGCCTCATACAACAATTTCAAAACTACAACTAAAAGACAAACATCATCTAGAATCACAGGAAGGCTGGCTGAATGGAAGTTTTACAAATAGAAGGAAAGAGAAAAGGACACTGAGACTCACAGAGCTGCGGAAGGCAGAGATATGGAAGCGTGCGCTTGCGGAGAGGGATGGCAACTGAGTATGCAGCTTTCTCATATCAAGAGGGAAACAAAAGCTCCTGACTGCTCTAAACTCCAGTTTTGAGTGAAACTCTGGGGATCCAGACTTATATGGGGAGAAACTGGACTGTGTGACAGTGGGAGAAACTCGTGGAATACTTTCTCTCAGAGCTACTTGCAGCAATTACCGGGAGACACTGAGACCCAGAGGCCTCTTAGGGCAGGGCTGACAGGAAGCCAATGAAGTTTGCTCTGCCTTGAGATCCCTCACCATGAAGCCATAGCTGTTTTCTCCACCCTGACACTCCATCCCATCCAAGTTGAGTGCAGAGGCTTTTGCATATGAATAGCCCAGTCCTTTGAATTCTAAACTTACCTAACAGACTGCAGCTGGATCAGAGAAACTTAGAAACATCAAAAAGAAGGCCCAAGGCCCAACAGCAGCTTGCATTGATTCACACCTGGGCCTCATCTGAGCACCTCCAAAACCCAAACAAGAAAGAGGAATCTGCAAATCTCTCTGTAGCTCTTACTGGGTGGCCTCAGATAGAGGCTAAATTAGCAGCTCCTTGGGCTAAATTAGTACCCAGGGGTCATAGTGGGACCATCCAGATTACAACTCCTCAGATCAATAAGGGACACACTCAGGGGACAGACTCAGTGAGCACCAAAGCCCCACTGAAGCAAGTCTTGTCTCACAAGGGTGTCCCTAGCACAGAAGTTCTCCTAGTATAGACACAACTGATCCTCGCAGCCAATTGGCCTGAAAATCAAATCAATTCCTTCCGGTGATACCAACAACAATCAAGGCTTAACTACATCAAGACTGTGCACACAGCCCACAAAGAGGTAACTGGGGAGGCTGAGCCACTGGGCCCTATAAGACACCTAGCACACAAAGCCACTCAATCACCTTAGAGAAGCAGCCAAAATGCGGAGTCAAGGAAATAGGTCACAAATGAAACAAATGGAGGAAAGCAAACAACTGGATATAGAGTTCAAAACCACGGTTATAAGGTTTTTCAAGAATTTTCTAGAAAAGATGGATAAGTTTAGCGAGACCCTTGAGGATATGAAAAAGGACCAACTAGAAATTAAGCATACACTGACTGAAATAAAAAATAATATACAAAGATCCAACAGCAAACTAGAAGATCACAAGAATCGAGTCAAAGATTTGAAATACAGAGGTCGGCGAAATGGCAGCGGAATAGATTGATGCATCCGGAACTTTGTCGCTGGGCAGAGGGAGAGAGAGCAGCTGAGAGTCACATGGGGAGTGTTTGTTGGCAAGTTAAGAGTCAGTTATCCTCCAGGAGAAGGCTGGGAATTGCTGGACGGGGCTCTCCTGGCCAGGCAGCCCACTGCCACGGGGTTTTTGTCGGCCTGAGCCTACAGCGCGAACGCGGAGACCACGACATCTTGCAGAGGGAGGTGGATGTCTGCGGCGCTGTGAAGGCTGCGACTGAGGCACCCACCAAACAGTCGGGGACCCAAAGCACCGCTCTCCAAATGGCGCAGACACATGGGCAGTGGATTCAGAGATCCACAGGGCACACAGAAAGGTCAGATTTTGCCTGGGATAAGGTGAGGTCTCCTGCCCCGCAGAACAGAGACGCACACACTGTGGGTGCTGGGCTGCGGGAAAGCTGCCTCTGGAGAGGTCCGCGAAGTTGGGCAGGTCGTGATCCCTAAGTGTGGAGGAAAACTCTCCAAGCTGTTGACAGAGGGGAGCTCTGGAAAACGACTCGTTTTTATCTGGGGCAGAGGGACAGCCTGGGAGTTATTACAGTGTCCTGGCTGCAAAATCCCCACAAACCAGTTTTGAGAACCACAGAGCAGCAGGATCTGAGCACAGCCTAGAGAGGTCTTCTGCTTTGTCTCAGAGACCAATTCCGAAACACTGCCACCCAGAGGATGACGCACAAATTGACTCTAGCATAACCACAAAAGAATAAAGAGATTAAAACACCAACAGTGGAACACAGGGAACTGCAATACCTTCCCTACTGGGAAACAGGAGTGCCAAGCAGAATAATAGTGGAATGACCATTCTACTTTTTTTTTCTTTTTCATTTTTACATATTTTAATTAAAAGACTATTTTTTTCTTTCTGCCTCAATTGATTTTACCTTTTTAATTATTACATTTTGGTTTTCAACTACTATTATTACTAGTAGTATTTTACCTTTTTAGAAAAAAACAAGTGGCATTTTGTTTTCTCTTTATTTTACTTCGGGATTAGAGTTCTACATTCTATTTTCATCTTTCCTTTAGCATACTTTTACTCCAACTCAACTCTACCTTTATGCCAACACTTTCCTCCTAACTTTCCCCATTTTCTTGTCTTGTTTCTCTTTCCCTATTCCAACTTTAGATTCTCCCTATTTTTTCTCTTTACCTGGTTAAAATTTCACTCCACTTATATATCTAATTTCAAATCCCCTAATACAACTCCATACAAACCTCTCTCTTCTTGTCTTCACTAGCCAAAAAGTTGTTTTTTCTCTATGTCCTTTTGTTGCTATTTGCCTGAAAAGTGATTATATCGATTTTTTGAACTTTTTGGGAGATCGTTTTAGCTTATTCTACTTGTTTTATTTTGCTTTTTCCTTGCTTTGTTTTTAACCTCTTTTCCCTCGCCTCCTTCGATACCAGTTATTATTTGCAGTTTGTATTAATCTCTAGATACTGGTTGCTGGCCTTATTGGGATTAGTGACTGTTCTATTGGAGTTTTCTCCTCACATCGATATTTTGTTCCCCTTTTCTCTCTTATCTGCTTTCTTTTCTCTCTTTGTTTCTCTTTTTCTTTTCTTTTTCTGCTTCTCCTTAATTTATTTTATTTTATTTTATTTTTTGTTCATTTATTTACTTATTTTTTCTCCCTTTCCCAATTAGATTTTGGCACTTCTTTCCTTTCTTTTTCACTCATATTCCTCTTCTTCTTTCTCTACTTACCCCTAATTTGTCTTTCATTGGTGGTCACCTTATTGGTGATTATTAACATCGTGAATATATTTCTGTTCAGTGCCTTATGTGCTGTACCAGGTCGTGTTGTAGTTTGTGCCTTTCAATCAAAGTAGGAGAGAGAACTACATAACCAGACACCCGGAGAAGAAAAACCATGGGCAGAAGAAGAAACAGCCTGCATACGACAGATAGGCAGGTATCACCAAAAAAGGAAGTAAATGAAGTAGAAGCAGAAATAAGCCTGCCAGAGAAAAAGTTCAGAGAAATGATCATAAGGTGGATGAAATGAATGGAAGACAAATTCGACAATATGAGTAAGAGCCAAGAGGAAATGAAGAAGAAGCAAGAAGAAATGCACAAAGAAATAAAAAATGACATCACTGCTTTAAAGAACTCAATAGAAAGCATCAAAAGTAGACTAGAAGAAGCAGAGGACCATATCAGTGAGATAGAAGACACGGTAGGAAAAAATACCCAAGTACAGCAGCTTCTAGAAAAAAAAAATTAAAAAGAAAGAGGAGAGCCTAAGGGAACTTTGGGATAACACGAAAAAAACAACAACATCCGCATAACTGGGGTTCCAGAAAGAGTGGAAACTGAACAAGGATTAGAGAACCTGTTTGAAGAAATAATGACAGAAAATTTCCCTAATTTAGGAAAGAAAAACCCCACATAAATCCAAGAAGCTCACAGAATCCCAAGCAAAATGAACCCCACAAAAGCAACACCAAGGCACATTATAATTAAATTGGCAAACAGTAATGACAAAGCAAAAATCTTAAAAGCGACCAGAGAGAAACAGAAAGTTACCTACAAAGGAACCCCCATAAGACTAGCTACTGACTTCTCAACAGAAACTCATCAGGCCCGAAGGGATTGGAATGAAATATACAAAGTCATGCAAAGGAAGGGTCTGAATCCAACAATACTGTACCGTACAAGACTCTCAGTCAAAATTGAAGGTGAAATCAAAAGCTTCACAGATAATAAAGAACTAAGGGAATATATTACCACCAAACAAGCAATGCAAGAAATGTTAAAGGGTCTGCTGTAATAAAAAGAAAGAGGAAGCGAAGAAGGAACTCGGGGGTAAGGACTAAAAAGGGCAACAGATAAGTACTTATCAATAATAACTTTAAATGTAAACGGATTAAATGCTCCAATGAAAAGACATAGGGTAACCAATTGGATAAGGAAACATGATCCACATATCTGCTGTCTATAATAAACCCACCTCAGGAAAAGAGATGCACACAGATTGAGGGTGAAGGGATGGTAGATGGTATTTCAGGCAAATGCAAATGAAAAAAAAGCTGGGGTTGCAATACTTATATCTGACAAATTAGATCTCAAAATGAAGGACATAACAAGAGATAAAGAAGGCCACTTCATAATACTAAAGGGAACAATCAAACAAGAAGAAATAACTCTGGTACACATATACACACCCAATATATGAGCATCTAAATACATAAAAAAATTCCTAGAGGGTATTAAGGGAGAGACTGACAACAATACAATCATAATAGGAGACTTTAATACCCACTGTCACGACTGGACAAATCCTCTAAACAAAGAATCAGGAAAGATGCCAAGACCGGTTTGGCTCAGTGGAAGAGCGTCCGCTTGAGGACTGAAAGGTCCCAGGTTCGATTCCAGTCAGAGGCATGTAACTTGCTTGCGGGCACATCTCCACTGTTGGGTGTGCAGGAGGCAGCGGATCGATTTCTCTCTCTCATCGATGTTTCTGACTTTCTATCTCTCTCCCTTCCTCTCTGTAAAAAATCAATAAAATACATTAAAAAAAAATCAGGAAAGAAACATCAATCCTAAATGACTCACTAGACCAGATGGAATTAATTGACATCTTCAGAACATTTCACCCCAAAGCCACAGAATATACATTCTTCTCCAGTGCACATGGGTCATTTTCAAAGATAGATCATATGTTGGGTCATAAGAAAAGTCTCTTCAAATTCAAGAAGATAGAAATCACATCAAGCGTTTTCTCAGACCACTGTGGCATAAAACTAGAAATCAAGTATAATAAAACCAGTAGAAAGAAATCAAACACATGGAGACTAAACAGCATGCTATTAAACAATGACTGGGTAACCAGAGAGATCAAGGAAGAAATAAAAAACATCATGGCAACAAATGACAATGACAACACAATATAAAATTTATGGAACACAGTGAAAGCAGTCTTGAGAGGAAGTTCATAGCGCTACAAGCCTACTGCAAAAAACAGGAAACAATGGTAATAAATTACCTAACCCTACAACTCAAAGAGCTAGAACCAGAGCAACAAGAAAAGCCCAGTCTATGCAAAAGGAAGGAAATAGTGAAGATTAGAGCAAAGATAAACTTGGAGAACAAAGAAACAATTCAAAAGATCAACAAAACTAAGAGCTGGTTCTTTGAAAGGATAAACAAGATTGATGGACTTCTAGCCAGGCTCACCAAGAAGCAAAGAGAGAAGACCCAAATAAACAAAATCAGAAAAGAAAGAGGAGAAATAACAACAGACTCTGTGGAAATACAAAGGATTGTTAAAAAATACTATGAACAACTCTATTCCAACAAATTGGACAACCTGCAAGAAATGGACATTTTCCTAGAAAAATATAACCTTCCAAAACTCAACGAGGAGGAATCTAAGCATCTCAGTAGTCCAATAACTATGGAAGAAATTGAAGCAGTCATCAAAAAGCTTACAGCAAACAAAAGCCCGGGACCAGATGGCTACACAGGATAGTTTTACCAAACATTCAAGGAAGAATTAAAACCTATCCTCCTCAGACTATTCAAAAATATTCAAGAAGGAACACTTCCAAACACCTTCTATGAAGCCAGCATCACCCCAATACCAAAGGCAGATAAAGACAACACAATGAAAGAGAATTATAGGCCAATATCTCTCATGAACCTAGATGCCAAAATCCTCAACAAAATTCTAGCAAATCATATCCAGCAATACATCAGAAAGATCATACACAATGACCAAGTAGGATTCATCCAAGGAATTCAGGGATGGTACAATATCCGCAAATCAATAAACGTGACACATCACATAAACAAACTGAGAGATAAAAATCACAGAGCCATATCACTTGATGCAGAAAAAGCATTTAACAAAATCCAACACTCTTTCTTAAAACTCTCAGTAAAGTGGGAATAGAAGGATCATTCCTCAACATCATAAAAGCCATATATGATAAACCCACAGCTAACATCATACTCAATGGGCAAAAACTAAAACCATTTCCCCTAAGAACAGTAACAAGACAGGGATGCCCACTCTCACCTCTCCTGTTTGACATAGTACTGGAAGTATTAGCCATTGCAATTAGACAAGAAGAAGAAATAAAAGGCATCCAAATTGGAAAAGAAGAAGTAAAGCTGTCCTTATTTGCAGATGACATGATATTGTACATAAAAAACCCAAAGGACTCCATTCCAAAACTAATTGACTTAATTAATGAATTCGGCAATGTACCAGGATACAAAATTAATGCTAAGAAGTCTGTAGCATTTCTATACACTAATAGTGAAATTACAGAAAGAGAGACTAAAAATCCATCCCATTTACCATCGCTCCAAAAAAATTAAGATACCTAGGAATAAACCTAACTAAAGAGGTAAAACACCTATATGTAGAAAACTACAGGACACTGAAAAAAGAGGTAGAGGAAGATGTTAACAGATGGAAGAGCATATCATGCTCATCGATTGGGAGAATCGACATCATTAAAATGTCCATACACCCCAAAGCAATCTATAGATTCAATGCACTACCCATTAAAATACCAACGACATATTTCATAGACCTAGAAGAATTCTTCATAGATTCATCTGGAACAAAAAAAAGACCACAAATAGCTATAGCAATTCTGAGAAAGAAGAATAAAGTAGGTGGGATCTCAATACCAGATTTCAAGATATATTACAAAGCAACTGTTCTCAAAACAGCCTGGTACTGGCACAAGAACAGACATATAGAACAATGGAATAGAGAACCCAGATATCCACCCAAACCACTATGCTCAACTAATATTTGACAAAGGAGGTATGAACATTCAATGGAGCCAAGATAGCCTCTTCAATAAATGGTGGTGGGAAAATTGGACAGATACATGCAAAAATATGAAACTGGACCACCAACGTACACCATATACAAAATTAAACTCAAAATGGATACAGTACTTAAACATTAGAAGGGAAACCATAAAAATATTAGAGGAATCCACAGGCAGCACAATCTCAGCCATATGCCGTAAGAACTTCTTCACTGATACTGCTCCAAAAGCAATGGAAGCTAAAGAAAAAATAAACAAATGGGACTACATCAAAATAAAAAGCTTTTGCACAGCAAAAGAAACCATCAACAAAACAACAAAAAAGACCACTGTATGGGAGAACATATTTGCCCATGTTTTCACTGATAAAGGTTTAATCTCCAACATCTACAGCCAACTTATACAACTTAATAAAAGGAAGATAAATGATCCAATTAAAAAATGGGCAACGGACCTAAATAGAACCTTTTCAAAAGATGACAGAAGGAAGGCCAAGAGACACAAGAAAACATGTTCAAAGTCACTAATCATCCGAGAGATGCAAATCAAAACGACAATGCGATACCATCTTACACAGGTCAGAATGGCAATCATCAACAATTCAACAAACGACAAGTGTTGGCGAGGATGCGGAGAAAAAGGAACCCTTGTTCACTGTTGGTGGGAATGAAGACTGGTGCAGCCACTGTGGAGAACAGTATGGAGTTTCCTCAAAAAGCTCAAAATGGATCTCCCATTTGACCCGGTAATCCCACTCTTAGGAATTTATCCTGAGAAATCACTAATACCAATCAGAAAGGATTTATGCACCCCTAGCAGCATAATTTACAATAGCTACAATTTGGAAACAGCCTGGGTGCCCGTCAGCAGATGAGTGAATCAGAAAACTGTGGTACATCTACACAATGGAATTCTATGCTGACATTAAAAAGAAAGAGTTCTTACCATTTGCAGCAACCTGGTTGGAACTGGAGAGCCTTATGCTTAGTGAAATAAGCCAGTCAATGAAGGAGAAGCATCACATGATCTCACTCATTTGTGGATAATAAACAACATTATAAACTGATGAACAAAAGGATAGATACAGAGGCAGTAAATCATCAAACAGACTGTGAAATTACAGCAGGAAGATCAAAGTTAGGTGAGGTTGATAAGAGATCAATCAAAGGACTTGTATGCATGCATATAAGCATAACCAATGATCATAGACACTGGGAGGTTGGGGTATGCCTGGGAGGGAGGGTGGGCATTGGGGATATATGTATAAAAATTAATAAAAATAAGTAAGTAAGTAAGTAAGTAAGTAAGTAAATAAATAAATAAATAAATAAATAAAAAAGATTTGAAATACAAAGAAGTATAAAACACCCAACCAGAAAAGCAAAAAGAAAAAAGAAGGCAAAAATATAGTGTAAGGAAGATAGTGTAAGGAACCTCTGGGACAACTTCAAGTGTACCAATATCTGAATTATGGGGGTGCCAGAAGAACAGAAAGAGGAAGATACTGAAAGACTGAAAAACTGGTGAAAGACATAGATTTACAAATCCAGGAATCACAGCAAACCCCAAACAAAAGAAATCCAAGAGACCACACCAAGACACATCATAATTAAAATGCCAAGAGCAAAAGACAAAGAGAGAATATTAAAAGCAGCAAGAGAAAAAAGTTAGTTACTTACAAGGGAGCACCCATATGGATGTCAGCTGATTTCTCAATAGAAACTATGCAGGTCAGATGGAAGTGGCAAGAAATACTGTAAGTGATGAATAGCAAGAACCTACAACCAAGATTACTTTACTCAGCAGCAAAGCTATCATTCAGAATTGAAGGGCAGATAAAGAACTTCACAAATAACAAAAAGCTAAAGGAGTTCATCATGGCCAAACCAGTATTATATGAAATGCTGAAAGAAGGAGGAGGAGGAGGAAGAGGAGGAGGAGGAGGAGGAGAGAAGGAGAAGGAGAAGGAGAAGGAGAAGGAGAAGGAGAAGGAGAAGGAGAGGGAGAAGAAGAAGGAGAGGGAGAAGAAGAAGAAAGAAGAAAGAAGAAAGAAGAAGAAGAAGGAAGAAGAAGAAGGAGGAGGAGGAGGAGGGGGAGGAAAAGATAAAAATTTTGAACAACAAACTATTTATCAAAAGTGAATCTAAAAATAAAGTGAATAAAAAATCTGATAAACAGTAAACTGGTGAATATAATAGTATCAAGGACATAGAAAGGGAGTGGCATGACAATTCTTGGGGGGGAAATGAGTGTGGGGGGTGTGGGAAGAGACTAGACAAAATCGTACACTTATGGATGAGGACAGTGTGGGAGGTAAGAACAGAGGGTGAGGTGGGAACTGGTGGAGGGGAGCTATGGGGGTAATATAAGAGTAACAATTGTAATAATATGGACCATAAAGATTTATTAAAAAAAATTTTAAATCCTCACCAGAGGATACATTTTTTAAATTGATTTTTTAAAAAGAGAAACTGATCAGTTGCCTCCTATACATGTCCAAACTAGGAATCGAACCCACACCCTAGGTATGTGATCTGACCAGGTATAGAACCCACAACCTCTTGGTGTATGGGATGATGCCCCAACCAACTAAGCTATCTGACCATGGCAACAACATTTAAATGGGCTAAATTTCCTTGTATTTAACAAGTTTGGAGGAAGTGGTCTAATATCAACCTAGTATGTACTAAACAAAGTTTTTTCAGTTTTGCGAAATATATTGTTACGTAGCAACTATGAACATGTTTGAGAATATATATTTTCCAAATGTTTAATTTTGTTTATTATCATTCATTAATGCACTATACTTACTTAAAATTTCTCCAGACAACTGTTGCAAATAGAATTACACCAGAAGTAATAAAAGAAGCCAACATCGCACTAATCACAGTGATCCCATAGATACTACAGACTGCCATTCAATTACTCCTGTCAACCTCCGAGATCATCAAATCTTTCTTCGGACAGACAGCACTGGTGATTTTAGATATATAAACACATACACACTACAGGTACCAAATATTTGTTAAATGATAAATGAATAATGGAGACAATGGGGCCTAAAGTCTCTTTTCAATAAATACTTTTCTACTTCATTCTCCAATTTGTTTTCTATCCTGAAATATGATCAGTAGAGTGACCTGCATTTTAATCCTTTCCTGGCTTACTAGTAACTGTTTAAAGTTTTTAAAACATAGACATTAGAGGAGACGTTAAAGCATTGTAAAACAAAGAAGGAAAAAGTCATTTACCCAACTTCTTTTCTGTTGATTGAGAAGAAATGTTGTGTTAAATGCTATAGTTTGTAAGACTCCTAAAAAACATAGCCAAGAAACAAAAATTGGCCTCTAAATTGCCTTTAGTGGGTAAGCCCCTATTAAGAGCCTTTTGTTTCTGTCATGGCCCTTAGCTGTTTTTTAATTAATTAATTTTAAATAATAGTTGAATTACAATATATTCGTTTCATAGTGATTTGACATTGATATATCTTATGAAGTGATCACCATGATAAGTCTAGTAACCATCTGTCATTGCACAAATATATTCCAATACTATTGACTATATTCCCTATGCTGCACATTATATCCCTGTGATTTATTTCAAAACTGGAAGTCTGTAACTCTTAATCCCCTTAATCTTTTTTGGCCACCTCTCTACCCCCTTCCCCTCTGTCAACCATCAGTCTGATCTCTGTATATATGAGTCTATTTATTTTTTTGCTCATTTGTTTTCTCTCTTAGATCCCACATATAAGTAAAATCATATATATTTGTCTTTCTCTGTTTGACTCATTTCACTTAGCATAATATCTTTTAGGTCATTCCTGTTGTCACAAATAGCAAGATTTCATTCCTTTTTAGGGCTGAGTAATAATCCACTGAATATATGTAGCACATCTTTATCCATTCACCTATCAATGCACACCAAGGTTACTTTCAAATTTTGGCTATTGTAAATAAAGCTGCAATAAACAAAGAGACATATTTCTTTTGGCATTAGTATTTTTTATTTTTTTAATAAATACTGAGTGTAAAGTTCCTTTGGATATACAACTTGGTGATAAAAGCCAAGGACTTAAGCTAGAGCTAAATCCCTCCACTTAGCAAGAGGCAGTACTTGAAGATCCCAAATAATATCTAGAAAGAAGGAGAGGGAGTTATCTGCTTAATGAGGTACTTTCATTATTTGCTATGAGATGTGCAATGTACCTTCTTCTCTTATTCCTCTAAAGAAAATTCAAGGAGGAAACCAAGATGGCGGCATAAGATATACATCTGTACATGCTGTCTCTTGCAACCACACCAAAACTACAACTAAAACACAAAACAGCTATCCCCAGAACCACAGGAAAGCTAGCTGAGTGGAAGTTCTACAACTAGAAGGAAAGAAAAAGTATATCCAGACCTGGTAGAACCTGCAGTGGCTCAGAAATTCAGAGGTACAGAGACGCGCAAATCAGGCTGGCATGTGCTGTTGTTTTTCAATTGGGAGGGAGTTACAAGTTCCCGACTCTCTGAACTCCAGTTTCTGGTGAGATTCTGGGGACCCAGACTCATACAGGAAGAAACTGGACTGTCTGCCAACAGGTCAGAAAGGAAGGGTGGCTCTCTTTCAGAGCTGCACACTGGAATCATTGTTTACTGCGCTGGAGCACAGGATGTGGGACACAGAACAGAGAGCTGCAGAGAGGGCTGACTGGCAGCCATTGCTGTTTGCCATGCCCTAGCCTAGTGATTCCCTGAGACCCCCATCCCGCCCAATTTACAAACCTACCCAGCTTAGAGGCTACTTTTGCATATAAATGGCCTGCCCTCTGGCAACTTAACCTAACAAATTGCAACTGGGTCAAACAATTCCAAAACTTCTGAACTCCAAGCAAAGAGGGAGAAATCTGCAGAGCTCCCTGTAGCTTCTGCTGGGTAGCTTCAGACACTAGCTGACTTGCACCTCCTTGGATCCAGGAACCAGTGTACCTAGAGGTCAGTGTGAGATGACACCAGATTTCAACTCCTCACATACATAAATGACACACTCAAGAGGCAGACTCAGTGAGCACCAAAGCCCCACTGAAGCAAGTCTTGCCCCATAGGGGTGTCTCCAGCACAGCAGTCCTTCCATTAATAGACACAGATAATCCTCACAGTAATTGGCCCTGAGATCAATTCCTCCCAGTGTGCCAAATAGCAATCAAGGCTTAACTACAACAAGACTGTGAACCCAGCCCACAAAGGAGTGTGCCAGGAATGTCCACCTCAGGTGATTGGGGAGGCTGAGCTACTGGGCCCTAAGGACAACTAGCACACAAAACCACTCTATCAACACCGGGAAGCAGCCAAAATGTGGAAATCAAGAAACATGTCACAAATCAAAGAAATGGAGGAAAGCAAACGACTGGACATAGAGTTCAAAACTACATTTATAAGGTTACTCAAGAATCTTCTACAAACCGCCAACAAACTTATTGAGAACTCTGAGAAACTTAGTGAGACCTTCAAAGACCTTAATGAGAATGCAAAAAAAAAAAAAAATGGAAAAGAACCAGTCAGAAATTAAGCATGCACTGTCTGAAATAAAGAATAATATACAGAAACCAACAGCAGACTAGAGGACCCCATAATCAAATCAAAGATCTGAAGTATGAGGAAGCAAAAAACACCCTAAGAGAAAAACAAAAAGAAAAAAAGAGTCCAAAAATGTGAAGATAGTGTAAGGAGCCTCTGGGACAACTTCAAGCGTACCAACATCAGAATTATGGGAGTGCCAAAAGAAGAGAGAGAGCAAGATACTGAAAACCTATTTGAAGAAATAATGACTGAAAACTTTCCCTACCTGGTGAAAGAAATGGACTTACAAGTCCAGGAAGGTCACAGAACACCAAACAAAAGGAATCCAAAGAGGACCACACCAAGACACATCATAATTAAAATGCTAAGGGCAAAAGACAGAGAGAGAATATTAAAAGCAGTAAGAGAAAACAGTTAGTTACCTACAAGGGAGTATCCATACGACTATCAGCTGATTTCTCAACAGAAACTATGCAGGCCAGAAGGGAGTGGCAGGAAATATTCAATGTGATGAATAGCAAGAACCTACAACCAAGAGTGCTCTACCCAGCAAAGCTATCATTCAGAATTGAAGGGCAGATAAAGAGCTTCACAGATAAGAAAAAGCTAAAAGAGTTCATCACCACCAAACCAGGATTATATGAAATGCTAAAGGGTTTTCTTTAAGAAGAGGAAGAAGAATAAAAAGGTAAAGATAAAAATTATGAACAACAAAGTGATTAACAAATACATACCTATCAACAAGTGAATCTAAAAATTAAGTGAATAAGAAATTTGATGAACAGAATAAACTGGTGAATATCATAGAATTAGGGGCATAGAAAGAGAATGGACTAATAATTCTCAGGGAAAAGAGGAGTGTGGGTTGCAGGAAGAAATTGGACAAAATCTTACACCTATGGTTGAGGACAGTGGCTGGGGAAAGGGAATGGGGGGTTGGAATCAGGTAGAGGGGAGCTATGGGGGCGGGGGAGAGAAACTGAACAATAAAGATTTATTAAAAAAAAGTTCAAAAAGTTTACATACCTTTTTTTTTTTTTAGGAAATCTAAAAGAATGCTGAGGACTATAGCCAAGTGGTCACAGAGGAACAGATACTGTGTCAGTGACCACCAAGGAGTACTATTCTCTCACTCAAGGGAACAGCTGCCACTGAATCTCATCCAAAAACTGTGTAACGAGTTCCTGAACCAAACAGACATCCCTACTCCATTGCAGTGGGCTCCATGAACCAAAGCTCCACTACCTCCACAAATTCTGACTCAGGTACACCTGAGGGAAGTGGGGTGCCCACAGGAGGAGCATGGCCTTACAGCCAATGCACTGTTCAAGGAGCAGGGAGTCCAAGCTCCAATGCCAGATCTGTCTCTGCCTGTTGTTATCAGGGAGAAGAGGTGTATGGAGTTTGAAGAATGAAGATTCCTGAAAACAAGAGACCCATGCAGATGGAGGATCATTCAGCTTTATTTTCCAGGAAACTGTCCAGACATCCATTTGAACAGATATATCATCAACAAGCACAGAGAGTGCCCTTGGTCTTGGGCTTCTGAACCTGGTCTAAAACTAATGTGTCATGAAGAAAGGAGCCTCATAGTTGATACCAAGCCCCAAACTAGGAAGTGATGCAAAATCAAAGAGGGCTTTTTGGCTGACCAAAATCTCAGCCTTCTACAATAAAAATGGCTGCTTTATGTTTCAACTTCAGCACCTTCAAAACAGGGATGCCATTTATGTGAGTATATTTACTTTATTTTGTAGTCTGAAGGTAAATCTGAAAGAATGCACAAAGGCCCTAAGATTCTGATACAATGATGCCTTTCAAATCCAAGATCATTACTAATAAGTACTTCTCCCTTCCTATAACACCTCTGGTGAAGCAAGTGAAGAATAAGGGGTATTATTCTATTTTGAAACTGTGGAAATTTTGAGAATGACAATCTGGGCAATTTTCCTTCAAATTATCCAAAATTCAGAGGCAATGCACAGAATGCACTCTCTATCAGTCACCAATGGAGAATGAAAGAATATAAAGCTCTGGATGGAGACAGATGTGGATCCTGACTCAGCCCAGTCACAAATAAGCTGTGTGGCTTTGGCTAAATTAAGAAACTCCTCCAGGCTTCTTCTTCTTTTTTTTTTTCCATCTGTCAAATGGACTCACAATACCTAACCCACAGATGAACTAAAAAAATGTGAAGCAATCAGCATAGTGTTTGGGTACTCAATACATGGCAACTCTTGTCTCCTAAAGAAAGGTGTTCTATGATGCCCTAGTAAAAGGCAAGGGTATCTATGGACATTAATTGCAAAAAGGGGAGTTTAACCCATTTTATGATTTATTTTGAGAGAAATTTATTCTAGGACGAAATGTAAAACTCCCCAAATTCCGAAATTAAGAAAAATATTAATATATTCTTATAGAAGAAAATAAAATGAAGTGGAAATGCAAGGCATGGCCACAAGGTAATGACTGCTTTTCTTTTGTGCCTGTGGCTCAATCTCTTTTCTTCTTCATCATTTCGAAGACATGCAGCAATTACTTTGTAAAGGTAAACACATTGCCCAAGAAAAAGTAATAGAAAAGATCTGTTGCTTTGTGTGAACACAGGGAAAATAAATGTGTGTGTTTTTCTTATTTTTTTTTCAGTGAAAGACAAAGTTCTCAACAAGATGGGAGGGGTGCCTAAAAAAAACAAGGATAAAATACAATTCTTCAAATCCCAATACTATTTCTTTCACTTGTTATTTATGTTTAAAAATAATACACAAACTGAATATTTGAATCTAAATGGGCCACACCATATACAACACTTCATTTATCTCAGCTATGCTAAAACACAGTGGGGAGATGATCTATCAAGTTACTAACAAGCAGACGTTCAGATGCCAACACACAAATCTTTCTGAACATTGTATTACATCACGTTGGGAGTATTTCTAAAAGATGTATTAGTGCACAGTTTATCTAATAGACTGGAATGGCTCTCATTTCTGTTCTGCCAAATAAAGAGAAATTTCTCTGGTTATAGATGTGATTGCTTTAACTCCCTAACTGCAAATTTTCTGGGCATTTTCTCCTCATGCTTCCTGACAGGCCTCTCTACCATCAGATGCTCCAGCTGACCCAAGCCTTAGCAATTGCCCCAATATAGAGGGTACCCATGACTCAGCCACAATTGAAAAGAAGTTAAAGCACACAAAGATAACAGCAAATTTTGGGAATAGGCAAGGATTTGGAAACAGCCACCATGACTAGGACAAAACTGAAAAAATGGCCTCAACTTCTAAAAAGTGAAGAAATCAGAGACATTTAGAAGGAGCATTAAAATTAGTAAGTTAAGAAACCAGGATGGCTTAGAAGACTTAGATCTCACATGGCCATTCGGTACCTGGATGTACTTACTAGTGGTATGGCCTCTGACAAGGCACTCATAATTTCCTAACTCATTAAATGCAAATAAAACCCCCATTTTGCTTTATTTTTCTCATTTGTGGCAAAGTACCTGAAAGGATGAGGAAGATGTTTGATAGATGTCCGTGTCCTCCCTTGAAAAGATGCTGCAAAATCAAAGGCCTATAGGGATCAGTTAGGAACAAAACTCTCGGAGGCCCCGCAACTGTAAGATAACAGGGAGCACAGCAGGCACCTGCATATTATTTGAGCTCATTTAATCCTGCCATGCTACAGAGGATGGATGAAGCTCAGGAGAAGGGCTAAACACAGCCAGAAAGTAAGCTGGAAGCTTCTACAATATAGGCAAGTCTCACAGAATATGTGAGAACAGATAACCAAGTAAGAATATGTGAGAACAGATAAGTAAGAAGCTTGTGAGACTCAACAGAATCTGTAAGATGTACTAAACAGAGCCCTATAACCTATATGATATGCCAAACATAGAAGAAATAAATATGACAGAAACGACAGGAATGCTACTTAGAAACAGGAAGTGTTAAGTCATGGTCATGCCTACGTTGGGTTGACTCTGAATTGATGACCATTGGTGACAACCAGCTGGTCCTGTGCTGGTCCCATGTGTGACTTACTCAAGAAATGCATGTGAGAATTAGACCTGTTCAGCAGACCACCGGCATGCATTGCCCTGGGTACCCTGTGTCTGCCAAGGCTTTTTGCTCAAAATTCTGTCCTAGTACGCACAGCAGGAAAGGCCTTGGTGGCAGAAAGAGGACAGGTGAACATGGTGTGTTCCTGGGTCAGGTAGCGTGTTATGCACACCTGTCCTTCCTTCCCAGGCTTCTCTGTGGGCATTAAACTGATTTAATAAACTGCATGATCAGAGACTTCATTAGGTCTGTGAGCTCTAAGTACAGTGCTTGAGCCTGTGTGTAAACCTAGAGGCTATCCCTCTAGCAGGTGATTCCTTCTGGACAGGGGGCTCTGGGGTGTGTGGCAAAGTAGAAGGAAGCACAAGCCTGACCCGAAGGGGCCCCTGTGTGTTTGGGTCAGTGCTGCCCTGTGGGAATGTCAGCCAGGGGTCCCTGTAGTCTGACATTTTACAGAAACTTGGCAAACCTGGATTTCCATGTCAGATTTCCCAAATTTTAAATGTTGACGAATTATTCAAAACTTTGTTCAGGCCAAATAATAAACATCACCTACTACTGGTTTGCTTCCACAGTCTTAAGAAGTGCCACCAGACCTAGTACCGGAGTCCCTATCATGCAGTCCCTCAGTTATAAAAGATACTAAAATGTGAGGTTTGTAACTCACAGCTTCTCACCTTCTGGGGCCCTTCTGTTAGGGGGGCCCAACAGACATGAGAGCGCTGAACACCTCCCAGGTCAAGGGCCACGATGACTGGAATTAGAAGAGAGGGCTCCCCAAATGTGTAAGCCCATGTGACTAGAAAGGGACCAACACCACTGCCTTGAGTTCTTGGGAATTATTTATGGGTTGCCTGCTGGAAACTCTCTTTAGGTCACACCTTCATGCTATCACTCATTATCCTTATTCTCTCTGCTTCTCCCTTTCTGTTCAGGACACTGACCAGGACTTACAGCCAAATGAGGTGGCATTTGGGGCAAGAGGAGGAGACTGCCACAATAGTACCTTCAACAAGATTAGGACAGGTTGTGCCTGGATGTTGTTTATTCGAAGTAAAGAGCAGCCCTGATCAGCAGATGGACCAAAGCAATTCCAGACAAAAGGGCTGACTTCCGGCAGCCCCATAAGGAAAGCAGAGCCCTGCCAGACCTGAACAGCATGGGGGAGTGTAACACATGCCAGGCTCCTGAAGGAGAGGATGCTACGCCATGCACTCCCAGAAGCAAAGGCTGGAGAGTGGCCAGAGGTGGACAGTGGGCAGGGTGTCTACCCCTCTCTGCAGACAACCCAGAACAAAACTAAACTATACTTTGGGTGCTGGCGACTGCCAGAGCCAGGATGTGTGCATGCGCACACAGATGTGTATGTATATGTATGTACACGTGCACAGGTATATTAGGGGGCAGAATGGACAGGTGAGAGGGAGGCAGGGAGGTGGGAGGCATCAGCTATCTTGGATTCAAACACAGACAAGACACATGATTTCCCCACACCCTTACTGGATGGCTAAAGAGCCAGCCGCATCCTGCAGAAGGCAAGGAACAAAATGACTAACCAATGACTAAATCCATTTGCAAACAGAACATATGAGGAGCCCACAGCAAGAAGGGGAATGGGTTGGGGGGCTGTTTACAAAGGACACATGGTCACCACATCCCTGAAGCTCTAAGCAGGCTATGTCCAGTAAGAACATCTGTGGCAGGGGTGTAAGTCACAGTACTGAGCAACTTCCCCTGGGTGACCATATCCAGTGAGGCCCTGTGCAAGGACTGGGCACCCAGTGCCACAGACTGACGAGTCCATGGAGTGCACATCTACAGGGCAGGCAAGCAATAAGCAGTAAACCAAGTGAGGGGAGGTACAGCAGATGTCACTGCTCTAGGGAAGGAACCCAAAGACAATCTTGAAATATTACTTTCAGTTTTCACAGGAGTAAAAATGCTCAAGAAACAAAATATTTGAAAATACATACCAGTGTTGGCTTGTTTCTTTATATTACCATGTTAATATGTAAAATAAAAGGTAGGACATTTCAAACAGCGCTGGAAACATCAGCTTATTTCTATAATAGGAGTGTGACAGACTCTATCAGCCTTAATCCCCAAGTTCCTAGGCCGGTGTTTTGTTTCACGTTGAAATGTCACTTAAAAATAAAATTCTACCCAGTCTGAAACCCTCGGCAACTGAAAAAGACAAGAATAATGTGGTGTAATGGACTTCACATATCAATCACTGAGAAGCACTTGAAGCAGGAGGTAAAATGACTGATGTAGTCCAGCCAGTGGGATCACCGGCCGTTTGGTGCCAGCATGTACTGTGCAGGGATATTTTGCGACCAGTGGGACATTCAATGATATTCAGCACTATGTCCTCTCAGAGAGCAGACCAACTGGCAACCTCAGCTTCTCGGCCTGTCTCTTCCATTGGTGAGCAGGACATCCATCTCTGGAAGTGGCTATGGACACAGTCCCAGAAGGATGTGCTATTGGGATGCACGGGAAGGTGCAACTGGATAGACAATGGAAACCAATGTCCTGACCCAGAGCTTCTCAAGCCTGTGTCCTCCAACGGCCGATAGAATAAAGAGGCGGGTGTAGCATGGAGATGACCACTTTTGTATTGTCAAATAAGGACATTAAAACAATCACCAACCTACAAATTGTGATCCACCCACATAAGATGATGCTACTTAGTAATTAAAAGAAACAAATTACTGTTATACTCACCTACACAGATGAGTTTCCAAAACATCATGTAAAATGGAAGCAGCTAGACACAAAAGAGAAGGTGCTGACCAGTCCACTGACAAGGCAGGTGTAGACAGACACAACTCCTCTGACCCACAGAGGGCAAATGAACACTCGCCTATGGCAGGGTGCAGGCAATGGCTAGAAACTTCTGGAATTACTGAAAGTTCTAAATCATAATTGGTTACATGGGTGTATACATATGTTTAAACTCATCAAACTATACTTAAAATAGGTCCATTTCACTGCATGTATATTATGGTTCAACAGAGTTGATTGAAAAAATGTGAGCAAAAAACCTATGTACTTAGCCATTCTCTCTCTCTTTTTTTTCTCTTTCATAAAAGATATAATTGATAATATAATGTATTATTTCAGGTATACAACATAGTGATTAAATATGTACATATAACCACCAACTTACACCAAATACAAAAATCAACTCAAAATGGGATACAGGACTTAAACATTAGAAGGGAAACCATAAAAATATTAGAGGAATCCACAGGCAGCACAATCTCAGACATATGCCGAAAGAACTTCTTCACTGATACTGCTCCAAAGGCAATGGAAGCTAAAGAAAAAATAAACAAATGGGACTACATCAAAATAAAAAGTTTTTGCACAGCAAAAGAAACCATCAACAAAACAACAAGAAAGACCACTGTATGAGAGAACATATTTGCAAATGTTATCACTGATAAAGGTTTAATCTTCAACATCTACAGCCAACTTATACAACTTAATAAAAGGAAGATAAACGATCCAATAAAAAAATGGGCAACGGACCTAAATAGAACCTTTTCGAAAGATGACAGAAGGAAAGCCAAGAGACACATGAAAACATGTTCAAATCACTAATTATCCGAGAGATGCAAATCAAAACGACAATGCAATACCATCTTACACAGGTCAGAATGGCAATCATCAACAAATTAACAAATGACAAGTGTGGGCGAGGATCCAGAGAAAAAGGAACCCTTGTTCACTGTTGATGGGAATGCAGACTGGTACAGCCACTGTGGAGAACAGTATTGAGTTTTGTTAAAAAACTAAAAATGGATCTCCCATTTGACCCAGCAATCGCACTCTTAGGAATTTATCCTAGGAAATTACAAACACCAATCAGAAAGGATTTATGCACCCCTATGTTCATAGCAGCACAATTTACAATAGCTACAATTTAGAAACAGCCTAGATGACCGTCAGCAGATGAGTGGATCAGAAAACTGTGGTACATCTACACAATGGAATTCTATGCTGCCATTAAAAAGAAGGAACTCTTACCATTTGCAGCAACCTGGATGGAACTGGAGAGCCTTATGCTTAGTGAAATAAGCCAGTCAATGAAGGAGAAGCACCACATGCTCTCCCTCATTTGTGGATAATAAAGAACATTGTAAACTGATGAACAAAAGGATAGATACAGAGGCAGTAAAGCCATCAAACAGACTGTGATATTATAGCAGGAAGATTAAGGAGAGGTGGGGTAGATAAGAGATCAATCAAAGGACTTGTATCTATGCATATAAGCATAACCAATGAACATAGACACTGGGGGGTTGGGGTATGCCTGGGAGGGAGGGGGGGCAATGGGGAGATATGTATATATGTAACACAATAAAATAAATAAATAAATAAATAAATAAATAAATAAATAAATAAAATGTCATCACCAACGCCCCCCCCCAAAAAAATATGTACATATATATTGTGAATTATCACCACATAAATATAGTTCTCATGTGTTATCATACATAATTACAAAAATTTTTCACTCTCTTAGCAACTTTCAAATATGGAATATAGTATTATTAACTATAGTCACCATGCTGCACATTACATTCCTCAGGATGTATTCATTTTATAACTGCAGCCTTTGGACTCCACCCATTTCTCTTCTGCCTGCCTACAGCCCTTAGTCCTCTGGTAGTAAATCACCAGTCTATTCTCTGTATCTTTGAGATTGGGCTTTTGTTTGTTTTTCAGATTCCACCTATAAATTAGATCATACTAAGTCAACCCAGTTTTAAAATAATTAAGTATCCATGTCTTAAATTTTATGCATGAAATTGGTTTAATAGTTATATTTTATTAAAACATTTATCTATTAAAATAAAATAAATCTAGGCCCATTAAAATTATTGCATTCCGTCCAGGGCTGTGAGTTCTATTTTGGAGAATTCAAAAATCTGAGCTGGTAAAAGCTAGTCTTTGTTCTTTACTTAAAAATAGGGATATAATACAAATACAACTTCAGAAATTACGTCTATATATGTATAGACCAGTACATGTATGCACAATAGGAATTCTACATACACATACAACACACATATACATATACACACACAATTTCAAATGGCTGAAAAGGAACTGATCAACCATGATGCTTTAAATCAGGAGCAGGGGATTAATGGATCAAGGACACTGTATCGCAGCAGTTATTTGCACTGTTTCTCCAGGGAGACTGAAAGAACATGCATGCCTAAAGGGAGGAATCACCTAGGGCCGAGGGTTCTGTAGGTTCATTGCAACAGGGAAACGAGGAGGGTTGGCTTCAGGGTCCCTCCTCAGTCTCCCCCAGAAGCAGCTCCACCAAGGGCTTAGTTAAGAAGAAATTTGGAAATCAAAGGTACTATCCAATGTCCTCACTTTAACCATGAGGAAACAGGCTCAAGGAAGATAAAACACTTAGGATCATTCAGTAAACTTCAGTAGAAGCAGATCCTAAAAGTCAGCATCCAGATTCCCAGCCTGGTGTTTATCTGCCCAAGACCCCCTCTGAGAACACCTTTGTGCAGCCATACACTGTTGACTTTCGTGAATGTCATTACATCAGTACCCTCCTCTATCCTTGAAAATGAAGAAGTGTGATTATTCATTAATTCCTTGAGAAGGAGATGGTGACCAACAATATTTAATGAAATGCCTGTTATGAGTCAATAGAAATAAATTAGGAATAAGATGAAGTCGTTATTTTGGAAAGTATGATGTAAGGAAGCAGATACATCTCTTCCTGAAAATTTGTATAAATTGAAAAATGCCTAAAAAAGATTAGGAAACATTCTGTTAGTAATAATAGAAACAACAATAAAAACAGCAATAAAAATAATAGCAATAGCTATAACCAGTTATCTCATATCAGACTTGCCTAAACTCAGTACTTTGTATGCACTGATATCCCATGACATAAATAGTATTACTCCCATTTTGATTGATAAGAACATTGAGCCCAAGCCCCTGAGTAGGGTGACCACCTGTCTGGTTTGCCTGGCACACCAGGTTTCCCAGGGCATGGACCTTTCAATCAAAATGCAGGAAAATCCTGGGTCCCCTGGGATGGCTGGTCACCCTGCCTGTATAGCTGGGGAGTGATAGCAACTTCCATGTCTGCCTGACTTCCCAACCACCAACATCTTCTACGGGATAACTTCTCTCCATGTGCTACACAGTTAAGACTTTCACATACTGGCTTGAAGAAGGGCATGGCCAGTAATTATAAAACAAGATATGCACATGTATCTTCTTCTCTTTTTACAAAAAAGTCAGAGGAAAGCACTGCCTGGCTACAAGCCTCCATTCCTTGAGAAGAGCAAAGAAGGGACACTTACCTTGACCTCAAACTCGAAGTGCTCATCCTTGCCTTGACCACAGAGAACATAGCGAGGGATGCTGATTTTAATTGGGTCCTTCAGATCATCTGGACTTGCTCCCAAAGAGCGAGAAACCATCCGCTATCAAAGGCACATCAATTGGGGAGAACAAAGAGAAGCAAGATCACTCAATTGCAAATACCCTGCTTGGGCAGACAGGAGAAAATGTGTTTCAAGTAGAGAAAAGAGCATCAAACCAGTGGAGTTTATTTAGAAAAATGATGATTGCCTTTGAAAGAAAAATGCTAAGTTTCTCTCACAACAAAAGACCGGTTCTTTAGGTATATTATTCCCAAGAGTTAGGGCAAAAGCACTTCAAAATGTTGCTGGGCTTTGAAGTTCTTTCCAATTTATAAGAACAAATGAAGAAAGGGACAGATTACATATCCCAACTTCTAAAAAAATTGGTCTAAAACAGATTCCTCTCTGAAAAATTCATGATTATCTGACTTCTTTTTTCTTCACAGACTCTCAGGCTGCTGTATATAATGTTCCAAAAGCTGGAGATTTTACTCAAAATTACTTCATTTTTAACTTTCAAGCATTTTTATAAGCCAGTGTAGCATGGAAAGCTCTTTCAACCACAATTAAAACAAATCCCAAGTATTTTCTTTAGGCTCATTTGATTAATAATCTACTTGGCCCTGACAATTATTTATGGTCTGAATGGTGGGAAGCCAGAGGGTTTTGAGGAACAGGCATTATGAAAAAAATAAATAAATCTTCAAAATGAATTCTCTTGAATGTGAATGGAAATCTTTGAACAATCCTTATCATTTGCACTAATCTGGGGCTTTAGAAAATATATGAAAATAGGTTTTTAAACAATAGCAGTAATAAAATAAGTATGATCATAATTATAGTTGCATTTGTTGAATATCCACTCTATACCAAGAACTTCACTTAATGGTTTATATGCATTGTTGCATGTAATTTTCACAATACCCCACTTACCAGATGGGATCCCAAGACTGAGTTTAGGAAACTTATAGGGGTAAGAGTTAGAACCAGCATTTGAACTTGGGCTAACCTAGCTCAACTATATCACAGCTATGCCATACTGCTACAGTGAAATTTTAAAATAATTTTATCCATCTCATACACTGAGTTACTGAACACTTCAGTATATTCAGAATTAAAGATGAAAACTCTACAGTTATGCAGTGTAACCTACTATGACTGAGAAGAAAACAGTGGGCAATTCATTGCCTTTCTCTCAGAGAGAAAGGAGTCCAAGCTCCTTGGATCCTCAGCCAGGTGTAACATGGAAGGTCCAACCTAATCGTGTGTGTAGGGGTGTGTGTGTGTGTGTGTGGGTGTGTGTGTGTGTGTGAATCAAATCCCAGCAGGAGAATGTGATCTCTAAGGGAGAGTGTGCTCTGATTTCTGGGCGTACACTTGGTCACAGATTACTGGTGTCAGCTAGCAGACGGTATAAAGGTTTGGGCATCATATGACATTCTGAGTCTTCTAGAGCACCTTTATTTCCCTGTGTGGCTGGCCACCCAAAACATGAACCATTCATTTTATCATAATTAGGCATCTGAGTCAAAAACTGTAGTGGAAATTCTTAAAGCAAGTTTCTCAACATGTACATGGCCAAAAACCTTTCAATTCACTGATAGTATAGTTCCAAATGTAAGTGGAGACATTTTCTGAAACACAAAATACATTTTTCAATTTAAAAGTGAAAAGACAGAGAAATAATTTGGTGGTTTTCTTTCTTTTCAAAGAACACATTTACTGTTGAGGAATGTTTTTGACCTATAAATGATCGTTTACCCATGAAGTTCTTGCTCTGCTGCCTACGCCCTAAAACCCTCTATGTCATGCTTAATAACTATATTTTTTTGAGTAGGAACATAATCTCTCCTCAAAATCTAACACAATTACTTGGCAAGTCCACTTGTTGTATGCATGTGCATGTGCATGCAGGTGCATGTGTGTGTGTGTTTATGTGTGTACTCGTGCGCTGGGAGTTAGATTAGGGGTAGGGAGCACACTATAATTTGAAACAACTTCAGGAAAAGGGAATGCTGCTGAAAGAATTTTAAGTAACAGCTAGCCACTGATATTACCAGTTGAGAATTAAAGACCCACTGGCTCTATCTTAGCAGGAACCTAGATGCTCCTCAAGGTCTATATGTAAGGGACAATACTACAGCTGATTTCATGAGGAGCTTTCTCTGCACTTTCAGGCTCTTTTCTGATGAGGTGAGAATGAGGAAAAGGAGGAAGGAAGGAGGGCAATTCAGTATTTTTTATTCGATCAACTAGGAACAGTGTATGTATTACAATGTGCTTTATCGGTTCTTAAAAAGATGTAGATGACAATACCAACAAGGGTAATATACTTGGTATCAAAAGTCTACAGTTACCTGCTTCCCTGAAGCAATCAGTTGACTTCAAAAACTCAAAGAGAGAAAGAGGACACTCAGAATCAAATCCTTATGGGAGGACATGGTCTCTAAGCAACACTCTCCCATACCCTCTGCCCCTCAGTTTTTCTGTGTCTCTAGAAGGGGGTATATTTATCAAATCCCAATGACATGGCAGGGAACCAATAATAAACAAGGCAGTGTCTGGCCCTGTGGGTCTTCTGCTGAGTCAAATTCTGACAATAAACTGATGGTATTTTAAGTGATGGTAGCACTGAAAGAAAAACTATGAATATGTACATTGCTATCTAAATTCCATGAATTTTACTGAGGAAGAACTGCCATCAAAATGGCCCAGATATACTGTTATCTAAGCAACAGAGATTTAACTTTAACTTTCTAAATGCCTTTTCTTATAGGCACCCCTTAGATATACAATCAGTATTGATATCTTTCATTGAACATCAACTATGTGCCATATAGAGAGCCAGATCATGGAAGTACAAAGTAACTTTTACAAGTCTCTGGAATTTCTAAGGCCTTTAATTTTTTTTCAGTTGCGTTATGTTTTGAACAAAGGTTTGTTTGTTTTTCCACTCTAGATTAATTACATTCTAAAGTTAGTAAATGCTACCTTAACTTTCTCTTTTTATGAATCCACTTTCAAAGTGGGATAAGACTGCAATTGATGGTCTATATAAGCCTTTTAAGACTAGAGAGTTTTCTATTTCCAAGAATATGGAACTACAAAATCAATCCTTAATGAAAAGAAAGTTGTTTGAAGCTCAGGCTCATAGATCCATTAAAGAAAAAGAAAAATCCTGTGTAGTTGTGACCAAGTGGGTAAGGTGATAGACTAGAAAAAAAATATCCCTGCCTTCACTAACTGGGTATGTAAGTTAAGGATGGACCAGGGATCTGGGAGGAATTGGATCTTACCATATTTACTAGGGACCTGGTACATGAAACTCATGCATGGGCAGGGTCCCTAGGTTTGGCCAGTGATCAGGGCTGGTGGGAGCCTTCCAGCTGCTGGCCAGGGCCTGCGTTCCCCTGGGTGCTGGCTGCTGACTTCATTCCGCACTGCCCCATGTTGGTCAGTGCACATCATAGTGAGTAGTTGAACTCCCAGGCGGTCAAATTCCCGAAGGGACAATTTTCTTATTAGCCTGTTATTATACAGGATTTATGCTGGTTGCCTAAACCTAGGATGGCCCCTTACATACCAACACCTGCACAGGTAGCTCAAGCAATGGGATTGGCTATAAGAGACACAAACCCTAGCAGGACCAGACAGGAAAGTGTACCAAAGCCCTCTGCTGAGAAGGATATTTTCCTTCAGAATCTTGTATATTGGAGACTAAAATACTGTTAGCCCTCTGCTTGTACCCATTGGCTTCAATCTCAATGATTTCAAAGTAACTAAATATTAAGTGTAGAGAAAATAAAAACTGCAGACATGAATAACTGGAGAATAAAGACCTGAAGGCATCAGAGAAAAAGTATAAGCAAACAGGAGAAAAAATCAAATGCATGTGTGTCTACACTAATCTCGGTTCCAACGTAAGTTTTTATAAATTATTTTTTGGAGTCAATTGCATGAGGAATGTAGAAGTCTCAGGATGTAGTATGAAAGGTTCCTACGCTTTTCCTAAATGCAGGAAGGAGAACTCACATAAGTGTCTCCTAAATTTATATTTTATTTGAAAATAGCTATATCTTGACTATCTTGAGTTTTATACAAGACAAGTACACTGTATCATATTTTATCCCATTATTTAAGGGAGCTTTTAAATTTCTATGTAATTATTTATTTTGGAATCAGTCACAGTTTCTCTACTTGTAGCAAAGAAGATTCTTGGACTTGGAAGGGGAGGTGGTGACACATCGCAGAAGGAGGCAAAGGGACATGAAAGGAGTGTTCAGAAGCATGACTCCTAGCAGATCTGGCAGAGGTAACTTTATAGGATACTTCAAGGAGTTTTAAATGAACTGTGGAGCTATTTAGAAGAAAAAGGTCAAGGAAAAGCACATAATTAGGAGGAGGAGGAGGAGGAGGAGAAGGAAGATGAAGAGGAGGAAGAAGGGGAGGAAAAGGAGGTGGAGGAGGAACAATTGAAATCCATGCAAGGAAAGAAGCCTATCTAATAAAGAGGGAATATGCAAATTGACTGTCACACTGTCACAAGATGGTGGTGCCCAGTCTACTTAGTGCCCCCAGAGTCCCCCAGTCCTTTCACAAAAAATGGGTTGCCTCAAAAGTTGGTTAAGCTTCTTAGGACAAAAAGCATTCAAAATCTCTGAAAATGGAATTCCAATATTTATAAAAGTTTAGACTAGACAGCTTAAGGTTATTTCCACTATAACCTTCTATGATTTTGTGATATTAACATTCTAAATTCACATAGTACCAGCTGTACTGGATGTAAGCAGATATTATTTAAAGGAATGACCATTATTATTAAAACAACTCATAAAACCACACTGTTTGTATGTCAAAGACATTCTGTGTGATTTTCCTAGTGGCTGGAGTTAATGCCCCTAAACTGGCAGTCAGACATCCCCGAGGGGTTCCAGATTGGAGAGGGCGCAAGCCGGGGTGCAGGGTACCCTTCCCCCTGCATGAATTTCATGCACTGGGCCTCTAGTGGAAATATAAAGAAAATTGTAAGGCAATTCTTAGAAAAACAAACAAAACTCCACAAACTCATAAAAAGAATAATTTTTAATGTCTAGAAATTCCAAGGAAAAAATTTTCAAGTCAGAAAGAATCAACAATTCTTCCAAATACTCATCCCTACTACAGTCACTTTTATTTTAAAAAATCAATTTAAAAATTTACCCAAAGTCAAGAATAAACATGACTAGAATGACTAGAAGGTGACTCTGACATTGCATAAAGAAAATATATATATATATATATATATATATATATATATATATATATATATCCTGGAGAAGGCCTGGGTCTGAGTTCTAATTCTCAGTCAAGTAATATTAATATTCCCAAACATGAAATGGAGATAGCGATGACAACTCCTCTATCCCAGGGAAATTATCATGGGCTCCTAGGAACAATGCTTGAGACAGAACTGTACATTGTAAACCACAATACAAAGGATGCTTGAGATTATTATCATTATAATCCACTGCATCTTCAGGAACAAAATATTTTAACCAGATGTCTTTCTTTAAAAGGCACAAGGAATTTTTCACAATGAATCACTTTCCTTCCCATCCACTGGATTTTTCAGTTCCATTTCTTATAAGGGCTTTCCAAAATTACCAGGATGCAAGCAACAAGAGACTGGTGGTTTGGAAACTGTTGTGCAAGAAATAGGAAAGGGACTAAAGGGTGTTGAAGGTAAAGAATTTTAGGACGTAAGAGAACTGTGTTCTTTGATGGTCTGTGATATAATACAGATTGTGGAATAGACTTGTTCTGCTCTGCTATAGATGAGTGCCATGAACAGACAGACTCTGAAGATGTAGATCACAATAAGAATTATGGAATGAATGGTCCGACAATGAGATCAGTTCTCAAAGAATAAACTGCTTCAGAGGTAGACAGTGATTAGCCTAACCCTGGCCATGTTAAGTAAAGACTGAATTGGAAAGCAAGTTGAACTAAGTAGTAACTTGAAATGTCCTATGGCATATGTTCTGACTATTTTCTCTTAGGAAAAAGTCCCAAAGTTTTATCTGAACTTTATCCTCAATAGGTTTGGGAACCTTGACATAATATGTATGTGATCGATTGAATTATTGGTTCCAATTCTTCTCTCTTTTATAGTAGTAGTATATATAGCCTTAGTCACATCATGGCTACTTGGTGGATGGAGTGTATTGCCTTCTTCTTGACTTTGGACTCAGTCATGTGACTTGTGTTAGCCAATGTGACATTAGAAGACATGAGGCATGATTGCCCTTTTCAGCTTCTGTCATCATCATGATAAATATTGCCCCTTCAACATAGACATGACAATGAGAAAGAACGTGGAGCACATCAACTTTAGCTGACTATAGATGACTTGTAGCTTACAACAGAGCCACCTCAACCTATTTGTAAACCAACTGTGAGAAATAAAAGGGCTTTTTTGTATGTCACTACAATTTTGGGGGCTATTTGTTATTTGGCAATAACTGACTGATGTAATATCTGTTAAAAAATATATTTTAAAGAATGATACAGAATTGTCCCAGATGCATACAGAGGCTCTATAAGTAAATTAAAACGTTAAAAATTGGTCTACTAGTGAGACTGCTTGACTATCAAATAAGCATTAATAAAAGTGGTCTAATCTACTTATCACTCAAAACATTACATCATGTAGGAAAGAAAATATAAACAAATATTACCATAATTGCAATACTTATGCTAGAAGGCATAAGTATTCTCTTTAAAGGATGTACATACATTGTTTTAAGTAATGAGAAAAAGACAAGCTGTTTGAAATGTTTTTCAACAAAATCTAAATAAATTCATCCACTCACCACAAGCTTGCAAAACTATGGAGTTGTGAGCAAAATGGATTTTAATCAAATTCAGATGAAATCATTTGTTTCAAAAGTATTCAAAGGGGTTTTATGTAGGATGCATTAGTAAGCCACAATTTAAATGTTTATGCCTATATTATAACAATGCCAAATGCCACATAAAATATGGATGAACCTTTTTTTCTTTCTGGATGCAGGAACTCATTACAATTGAGATGTCATATTAAGTTGGATGCTAAGATTCTCATACCTGCTCCTCTACAGTAGTGCCAATAGTACTATGGGCTCAGAACTACTGAGGAATGAACCTGTGGAGCCAAATGGGTTTGCTAGGATGGAAGACACAGTGGATAATGACACAGACACTACTCCCCTGGCTGCTACAGGAAGTATGACAACCTTACCACTTACTTCATGGACAGTAAATCAAATTCTTATATCAAAATCATATTTGATCGCAAAGTAAAAAGTGTGCTTAGGTGAGAGAAGTGACATGTGAAATTTGAATGCCGGAGGTTACTTCTTTTATATGGTAAGCTCCAAATGTAATCTTCATTGTGACCTACTTAAATCATAAAGCAGACTGGAAAGTTATAATGAATAAAATGATTTTTATGCAATGCTTATATGTGCTATATGCTCCATGTATGAATATTAAAAACATAAGTTATCATACAATAGAATTATGCTTTTCAACTTATGAAATCTGCTTAATATTTATTACTACTTGTTAAAATTTTATAACACCTATGTATTGTTTCCTTTCCAATCATAGTATCCATGTGCTGGAATCTTAAATTCTACTTTCTCATTTTTGTGATCATGAAAATAAAATACTTAATGGACAATTTTTTAAAAAGGTACTGTAAAATATATTGGCTGAAAAAAGTAAAAAATATAAAAATAAATTAGGAGATATATTATTACAATATTAGAAGACTATCATGTTTTTAAAATTGTATGTTATTATTGACAGTATTGTAGATGAACCCCAATTTCTCCCCTCCTATACTCCCCTCTTCCCAGCATTTCCCTAACCAAGGCCTTCACCATACTATTTTGGGTATCCATTGGTTATGCATACCAGAGGCCCAATGCATGAAATTCATGCACGGGGGCAGGTGTCCCTCAGCCTGGCCTGCACGCTCTCCAATCTGGGATTCCTTGGGGACTGTCCAATTTCCAGTGTAGTCTAAACAGGCAGTCAGACAACCCTTTCACAATCCAGGACCACTGGCTCCTAAACACTCACCTGACTGCCTGCATAATGTCCCCAACTGCCTTCCCCTGCTGGCCTGGTCGCCCCATCGACCCTCCCCTGACAGCCTGGTCATCCCCAACTGCCCCCCCCCTGCCAGCCTGATCTCGCCCCCAACTGCCCTCCTCTGCCAGCCTGATCTTGCCCTAACTGTTCTTCTCTGATGGCATGATCACCCCTAACTGCCTCTGCCTCAGCCCCCAACACCATGGCCTTGTCCGAAAGGAAGTTGAACGTCCAAAAGATGGCTGATCCACCTGGTCTAATTAGCATATTACCCTTTTATTAGTGTCAGTGTGTGTGTATGTGTGTGTGTGTGTGTGTGTGTGTGTGTACATATATATTCTTTGGTTAATCTCTGCCAGTCTCCCACAGCCCCCAACCCCTCTTAGATATATCATTTTGTTCTATGCTTCCATGTCTCTGGGTCTATTTTATTGGTCACTTTATTATCTTCATTAGATTCTACCTACAAGTGAGATCATGTGATATTTTTCTTTCACTGATGCTTATTTTACTCAGCATAATACTCTCCAGGTCCATCCTGTCAAAAGGGTAACAAATCATTTTTTATTGCTGCATGGTATTCTATTGAGCACATGTACATGGCTTTTTTATCCATTGGTCTACTAATGGTCATTTGAGCTGTTTCCAGATTGTAGCTACAATAAATAATACTGCTATGAATATATAAGTGTATTAATTCTGGTTGGTGTTTCAGGCTTCCTAGGATATATTCCTAGAAGTGGGATCACTGGGTCATAGGATAGTTTCATTTTTTATTTCTTGACATAACTCCATACTGTTTTCTATAGTGCTACACCATCTGTATTCCTACAGGAGTGTACTAGGATTTCTTTTTTCCATATCCTTGCTAGCACTTGTTGTTTGTTGATGGTAGCCATTCTCTGAGGTGTGAGGTAATACCTCATTGTAGTTGTAATTTGCATCTCTCAGATGATTAGTGATGTTGAGCATTTTTTTTCATATGTCTATTGGCCAACTGTATGGTCTCTTTGGAGAAGTGCCTATTCAGGTCCTTTGCCCATTTTTTAATTGGGTTGTCTTACTTTTGTTAAGCTTACTTTTGTATGAGTTCTTTATGTATTTTGGAAATTAACCACTTATCAGATGTGTCACTGGCAAATATGTTCTCCCTTTACATTTTGATGCCAGTTTCTTTTGCAGTACAGAAGATTTTGTTTGATGTAGTCTAATTTATTTTTTTCCTTTGTTTTTCTTGCATTAGATGTATCAGTGAACATTCTGGTATGTGAGTTGTCTGAGATTTTGCTGTATATGTTTACTTCTAGGATTTTTTATGGTTTCATGACTTAATTTCAGTTTTTTATCAAATTTGAATTAATTCTCATGCATTATGTAAGTTGGTGAACTCCTTACATTTGTGGGGTTTTTTTGCATGTACCTGTCCAATTTTTCGAACACCATTTATTGAATAAATCTTTTATTCCACTGTATGTTCTTTCCTCGTTTGTGAAAAATTAATTGACCATATGATGTAGGTCTATTTCTAGGGTTTCTGTTCTGTTCCATTGACCTGTATGCCTGTTCTTGTGTCAGTACTAGGCTATTTTGATTACAGTGGCTTTGTAGTATAACTTGATATCTGGTATTGTAATCCCTCCAATTGTATTCTTCTTTCTTAATATTGCTGTAGATATTTGGGGTCTTTTTTTTTTGTTCCATATAAATCTTTGGAGAATTTGTTCTAGATCTGTGAAATATCCTATTGGTATTTTAATAGGGGTTGCATTGAATCTACAGATTGTTTTGGGTAGTAGGAATACTTTAATGATGTCAATTCTTCCAATCCATAAACAAGGTATATTCTTCCTTTGTATCTTACTCTATTTCCTTTTTTAGTATACTGTAGTTTTCAGAATACACATATTTTATGTCCTTGGTTAAGCTTATTCCAATGTATCTTATTTTTCCTGTTGCAATGGTAAATGGGATTTTTTTTAAAGTTTCTCTTTCCGAGAGATCATTATTGCTATATTGATTTCTGGATGTTAATTTTGTATCCTGCTACAGTGCTGAATTCATATATTAAATTTAGTTATTTTTTGGTGGAGTATTTAGGCTTTTCTACATATAATATCATGTCATCTATGAATAATGACAGTTTTACTTCCTCCTTTCCAATATGGATGACTTTTATTTTTTCATCCTGTCTGATTACTGTAGCTAAGACTTCCAGTACTATGTTGAATAAGAGTGATGAAAGCAGACATTCCTGTCTAATTCCTCTTCTTAAGGGGAAGGCTTCTAGTTTTTGCACAAAGAGAATGTTGTTGGCTGAAGGTTTATGATATGTGGTCTTTATTATGTTGAGGTATGACCCCTCTATTCCCACAATTCTGAGAGTTTTTATTAAAAAAATAAAGGTTAGATTTTTGTAGAATGTTTTTTTCTATGTCCATTGATATGATCATATGATTTTTGTTCTTCATTTTGTTTATGTGGTGTATCACAGTTATCAATTTGTGAGTATTGTACCAGCCTTGCATTCTGGAATAAGTCGCACTTTATAATCTTTTTTAATGTATTGCTGAATCCTAATATTTTGTTGGAGGTTTTAGCACCTATATTCATCGGGATATTAACTTGTAATTCTCTTTGTAGTGTCTTTATCTGGTTTTGAAATTAGTATAGTGCTGGCCTCATAAAAGAGCTTGGAAGTCTTCCTTCCTCTTGGATTTTTGGAATAGATTGAGGAGGATACGTGTTAGTTCTTCTTTGAATGTTTGGTAAAACTTCCCTGTGAAGCCATCTGGTCCAGGACTTCTGTTTGCTGGGAGTTATTTTTATTACTATTTCAATTGCATTAGTTGTTATCAACCTATTAAGTTAATATGATTCTTCCTGATTGACTTCTGGAAGATTATATTTTTATAGGAATTTGTTTATTTTGTTCAGCTTGTTGGCATATAGTTGTTCATAGTATTTTGTTACAATCCTTTGAATTTCTGTGGTGTCAGTTGTTACTTCACTTCTTTCATTTCTGATTTATTTGAGTGCTCTTTGTTTCTTGATGAGTCTGGCTAGGGGTTCATCAATCTTGTTTATCTTTTCAAAGAACCAGTTCTTGGTTTCATTGATCTTATTGTTGGTTTTTTTTTAGTCTCTATATCATTCATTTCTACTCTCACCTTTATTATTTCCTTCCTTCTACTAATTCTGGGAATTTTTTGTTCTTTTAGACATAGGGTTAGTTAGCTATTTTGAATTTTTTTCATGTTTCTTGAGATAGGCCTGTAATGCTATGAACTTCCCTTTCAGGATTGATTTTACTGTGTTTCATATATTTGGGTTGTTGTGAGATCATTTTTACTTGTTTCCAAGAACTTTTTGATTTCTTCATTGATCTCATTGGTAATCTAATTCATTATTTAATAACATGCTATTTAGCCTCCATTTGTTTATGTTTTTGAGTTTTTTTCTTCTTTATTATTATTTTTTAATCCTTACCTGAGGAGTGAGGATATTTTCCCACTGATATTAGAGAGCAGAAGGAAATGGGAAGGATAAAAAAAAACATCCATGATAGAGAGACATATTGATTGGTTGCCTCCTACACACACCCTGACTGGACCTGCAATCCAGGTATGTGCTTGGGAATTGACCATGCAACCCTTTGGTGCACAGGCTGATGCTCTAACCACTGTGCATGCCAACTAAGGCAATTTTGTGTGTTTTTTAAGTTGTAGTTGATTTCTAGTTTCATCCCATTGCAATCTAAGGGGATGCTTGACATGATTTAACTTTTCTTAAATTTGTTAAGGCTTATTTTGTATCTTGTTTTGGCTTTTATTTTTAAGCCTATTTTGTCAGATATGCATATTACTACTTCAGCTTTTTCTTTATTATTTTTAAAATACATTTTTATTGGTTTCACAGAGAGTGAAGGAAAAGAAGAGAGTGATAGGAACATTAATGATTAGAATTATTGACTAGCTGCCTCATTCACTACTCCTACTGAATTTTGTGCCCACAACACAGGC
>JAAGEH010000006.1:17623054-17654584 GCA_011751065.1 Lasiurus cinereus | reverse complement strand
ATATATATATATATATATATATATATATATATATATATATATATAATACAAAGACCTAATAAGAGACTAGAGGACTACAAGAATCAAGTCAAATATCTGAAATACAAAGAAGTAAAAAACACCCAACCATAAAAGCAAAAAAATAAAGAATCCAAAAATGTGAAGATAGTGTAAGGAGCCTCTGGGACGACTTCAAGCATACCAACATCAGAATTATGGGAGTGCCAGAAGAGAGAGAACAAGTTACTGAAACCTATTTGAAGAAATAATGACTGAAAACGTCCCCCACCTGGTGAAAGAAATAGACTTACAAGTCTACAGAACCCCAAACAAAAGGAATCCAAAGAGGACCACACAAAGACACATAATAATTAAAATACCAAGAGCAAAAGACAAAGAGAGAATATTAAAAGCAGCAAGAGAAAAACAGTTAATTACCTCCAAAGGTGCACCTATACGATTGTCAGCTGATTTCTCAACAGAAACTATGCAGGCCAGACAGGAGTGGCAAGAAATATTCAAAGTGATGAATAGCAGGAACCTACAACCAAAATTTCTACCCAGCAAAGCTATCATTCAGAATTGAAGGTCAGATAAAGAGCTTCACAGATAAGAAAAAACTAAAGGAGTTCATCAACACCAAACCAGTATTATATGAAATGCTAAAAGGTACTCTGTAAGAAGAGGAAGAAGAAAACGGTAAAGGTAAAAATTATGAACAACAAATACATATCTATCAACAAGTGAATCTAAAATCAAGTGAATTAAAAATCTGATGAACAGAATAAACTGGTGAATATAATAGAATTAGGGGCATAGAAAGGGAGTGGACTGATAATTCTCAGGGGAAAGGGATGAGGGGGGGTTCAGAGAGAAACTGGACAAAAATCGTACACCTATGGATGAGGACAATGTGGGGGGCAGTAAAGGGAGGGGGGGGGAGCCGGGTGGAGAGGAGCTTCTTGGGGGGACAAAGAGAAACAATTCTAATCATTTGAACAATAAAGGTTTATTTTAAAAAATAAATAAATAAATAAATAAATAAATAAATAAATAAATAAACTTACTTTGAACTCACACTATTTGGCTCTATCCAGTATTTACTTTTTCTAGAACATTTGCATTTCAATTTTCTCACTGAGAAACAATAACAAAAGATCCCACCACTACCACCAATAACTTATTGGAAGCTTGTCTTAAAAATGCATGACTGCATTAGTTTGATTCCCTCAGCTCACCTTCATCATGTCTGCAGACATACTGCTGTCATTACAAACAACACGACTCAAATCCTGAAGACGCCTTTGGACTTCCTCTTCAATGTAAGCACTGACCCTGGGAACAGGGAGACAGGGGTACTTGAAAACTTCTAACCATGCAGAGTATTTGAGATACTGATTTTAGTATTTCCTTAATAACAGGGAACTTTCTCATTTTATTTTATATATATATTTCAGAGAGGAAGGGAGAGGGAGATAGAAACATCAATATATCAATATGAAGAGAATCATTGATTGGCTGCCTCCTGCATTGTTCCCCTATTCCTCTCCCCCCACCCACTGGGGACAGAGCCTGCTTCTCATAGGTCTATGTTCAACCACTGAGCCATGCTGATAGGTCAAATATTTTCATTTTAAATGCCAAACATAACAACTCTGGATCTTAAACATTTTTCTACTTTCTAAGAAATCTAGAGCCATGTGTTCACTGTGTTTTCTCCAAATGAGAGAGAACTGACTGGATAATAGAATCTTGACAACTGAGTGACCCCATCCAACTTTCTCTTGGACTTCCTTCAGAATCCCTGCTACAAGGTAGGGGAGAATCACAGACACCTCTTTCTGAAGGCTCCCAGCTTCCAACCATGAGTCACTGACTCTGAGACCCAAGACTTCTCGCACTGAGCCCAGGTTTCCTCACAGAAAACAGTGCTAGTTATGGCTCACATCATGAAGTCATTTAAGGGGAAAGAGAAGAAGAAAGAAGATGAAGAAAAAGAGAACATATACTATTCCAATGAAATAATGTCTTGCATTGTTCCTGTTCTATCTTTTTTCTCCAACTGGGTTATGTACACCTGGCCAGGAGAGACCACATTTTAAAGGTCTCTAACTTCCAAAATGCTTGTCCCTGAACCAAGACAGAAGAAACCACAAATAGTTGACTTTTGAGGCATTGATTAGCTGAATAGTTCATGCTTCATAGAATGCAGGTGAAATTGTATGAAGTACAACCATTAACCTAGAGAAACCAAGAAGACTACAGATTTTTACTTCCATCTAAAAATCCTTTTGGTGATTCAGATTACTCAGATGGAAGTCTTATTCTGCTCTAGGCTCTCCTTCCCCTGGTCTGCAGACACTGATTAGGTGAATTAGTTTAAATGAACTATTTTGCAGGTTTTTAACTTACCACATTAAAAAAAAAACACACATTTGATTTCACCTTCTAAGCACATGCATAGTTCCATAAATAAGTTTTGTAGAACTGACCATGGAAAAATTATTTCCTGAAATGCTAGGTAAAGAGATTAATGTGATACGTAGGGTAGGCAAAAGAATGAAGTTAGGATAATAAAATGTAGTATTTACCTTTTAGTTTGAAAATAAAATCATGTGCAACTGAACCTGAGCCAAGGCTACTTACACATAAATTGCCTCATTGGACTTGAAAAAAATAATCAAGTTCCTTATAGCTAAAGAATAATTGAGTCAATTTATCGGACAGTCTAAGCTACAGAGCAATTGACAATGCCACCCAAGTTGAAAGTCAGTTCATTATAGTAACCATGAGGTATATATGCATGCTCTTTATAATCATTCTGAATATACTGATATAGCTTTGGTAACAGACTTCATTTATTTGTAATCATGATTTATATAAATTAACTATCAGCATAAGGTCCTTCTTGGTAAAATTCAATTAATGCTACTTCTTTGTTCCTCTCAACTTGGCCTTGCATCACTACCTTCTTGGTTTCCCAGGACCTTTTTAGTTCTGTCTTTAACACAAACTACTTGTACTAGCCTTAGTTGGATTTAGCCGGCCAGTTTTCAGGTCTTTGGTTCCCTTTAAATGATAACTCAACCCACCATTGGTCAGGGAGCGGTTGATGGAGGCAAAGCACATATTAGGGTCATAAATTACTTGTCATCTTCTATAGACCCTCCATATGTAAACTGACTAATAAAAGGGACAGTGACTCATTGAATCACATCAGAAATGTCCAGTACCTGGCATCCATTAGAGGAACCAGGTGAGATTTTTCAGCATTGGATAACAAACTAGAAGAAGCAGCCTTTCCCTCCAAGGTACCAAAATGCCCTTTCTGAACACCATCGGCTTCATAGATCTTCTGCTTCAACTGCTGGATTTCATGTTCCAACCTATAGAAATGGAAGTTACATGGATTCATTCATTAACAGTATTTCCTGAGTATTGTCACTGATTGGGACATTGTTCTAGAAACTATGGGGATCCAGACAAAAATTCTGTGTAAAGAGTTTTACCATCTAATAGAAAACATGCTACATACCTAAAAGATAAAGTATATGGTGATAATGGGCCACAAAAGAGGTTCAGAACAAGTACTTTAGGCATCGAAAATCTGGAGCATTTTACCATCATGGGAAAAGATTCTCACTGTGATCCAAGAAAATCCTCATAGGTAGATGTGCAAGGTTCTGAGCCCTCTACCATGCCTTCAATAAAACAATTGTTTACTATATATCGAGGTCCCACTTAATATTTCTGTTTGAGAAAAGAGATCTTTACTTTCAAGAGTTTTTTAAAACCACCAATCTTAAAGAACATTCATGGTCAAGGTAGATTAAAGTTGAATCTTCAGAGACCAGTGGGAATTTGAACCTTTGGGGATAGTGGCAGAGAATTGTCCAGTTACAGAAAGCAACATGAACACAGAAGCTAAGCTATGGAAATCAGGAATCCACTTTGCCTAGGTAGAGGGTGTGGAAAAGGCAAAAAGATGAGAAATCTAGGAAAGCAGGCAGAGTATCTTAGGAAACTCATATAAACTGTAAACTATGGAATCAAACATTTTTTGCTCATGATAATGATGCCTCTAATATGAGGTCAAGTGTCTGTGAGGCTGTTCTGCCACTGACCCAGGCACACTTTAATCCAGGGCCATCACTACAAGCATGTCAAACTTGCAGCCGGCCATAAATGAGGCATATGACCCGCTGGCTGTGAATTTGACATGGCTGGGCTAGAGGACCAAGTCTGCCAGTGAATTTGGCCCCAGAAAACACTAGATCCAGCTAAGGCAGTGGTTCTCAACCTTCCTAATGCCACGTCCTTTTAATGCAGTTCCTCATGTTGTGGTGACCCCCAACCATAAAATTAATAACATGAGGAACTGCATTAAAGGGACGTGGCATTAGAAAGGTTGAAAACCACTGAGCTAAGGGCTGTGGCCTATGTGGGGTGCAAACTGGGACAAGTTAATGAAATCTAGGTCTCAATGTCTTTAGGTATCAAATGAGAGAGTAAACTAGTCTATCCAAATCCATTTAGCTCCAAAAATTATGGATTCTAGCTTCAGCTGCTGACACACCATAACTTTGCCAGCTCTCCGATGTCACCAGCAGCAATTTGACTGCTCTGTCCTAAACATGAAAGCCACCTTGTGAGCTGCTGAAATTAGATTGTGGGGGTCACCAGAATTAGCACTCCTGGGTTCCATGGGAGGCAATGACCTACGTAACTCAGCCTTTCATCTGTCTACTGATTAGCAAGTACTTACTGAGCATCAACTTGCAGAGCACACATTTTCAAAGGGCAAGGGAATGAGCATAAGAGAGTGATGTTAGGGGCCAGGTGGGTGGGCCAGCAACCAGGGAACAATATTGAGAGTCTCAGAGATCATAAGGAAAATGAGCCGGATGTAAGTAGGTAATTGCCAATGTTTATAATTAAGATGACACCCAGTGGAGTTGTTCAAAGCCTTCAGGGCCAAACTGTGGAAAAGACAGAGCAGGGATTAAAAGGGGTGCTGAAGGCTGAGCAGGATTTATAGGAGGGGTTGGGGCACATGGAAGAGCCGCCTGCCTGGCAGCAGCTCTGCGTCAACAAACAAGAGGCTAAGAGACTGGAGGTAGGTAGACCTAGATTGAAGTTGCAGCTTTGCCACTTTCTTCCTGACACTTGATATAACCAGTGGGTGGAAAAAAAAAAGACAGAAAATGGATTAAATTTTGCTCACAACCAACCAAAGCCAAGTTCAGTACATTGTTGTCCAATCTGGTTCCCCAGGAATTTAATATTTCACACTTGTAGATTTCATGAATGATCAAGTCAGGTACATGGCAGGCCCTGGCTTAGCCATGAGAAACCCATAAAGATAAACACTAAAAAAAGCTCAGGAGTATCACAGCCAGAACAAAGAGCTCAGATTTGTTGGCCTGAATTAGAACGCAGCAGAGTCTACTCCATTCAAACACAGGAAGCTCAAAGCCACCTCTGTGTGGCTGCTGGAGCAATGCTGACATTGGGAAATCACTTCTGCTATAATACAGCATTAACACTAAATGGCCAGGGACTGAAGCTGGCTGACAAAAGCCAGGGACATCAAGATAAAAGCTCAGGCTGCATCCCTACTGCACACTGCAGGACAGAAATTGAGAGCGTGCTCTCCACTACTTTAAATTTCCTGGGGCTACAGCTTTGTCCGGCAATTTTGTTTATATATCACCTGCAGTCCTATTCTTAAACCTCCAACCTATTTCTCTGAAGTAATAGCATTATGATTTTTGATTATTATTTGTTGTTGTTTTGTCTGTAGGAATTACCAGAGAGTAATTGTAAATAAAATTCACAGAAGTCAGTCATTTGAAAGGAGGTTGTCCTGACCTTTCCCAGCAAAATGATGGATGGAGGCTCCAGCAACACCTCAGAGCAGGCTTTACCTGCCATTAGCATGGGTCCCAGGCCTCTATCAATGCCAAGCTGGGCTCCTACAGGGCAGCAGATTGGGCCTCTGTGATAGCCCCTACAGGAGGGCTCTGGATGGGAGGAATGCTGAGGTGGGGGCAGTGTTCCATGCCCTCCAACCTGGGCTTCTGTTAAGATCTCAACTGACCAAAAGTTTGGAGCTAAGAAAATGCACAGACCCTCTATCTCATCCATCCCTCCCTATAAGAGTGAAAGGGTGAGGACACTGCAGCTCAATGATGACAGATTCTGAGCAAGAAATGATGGGGGGGGTGTGGGGAGGGAGGAGAGACAAACCAGAAGGAAGAAAGGAAAAGGAAAAAGGAATCAAGGCTAGAAGCTTTCAGTCTTCTGTATTTATCAAATATCAAAAAGTACACATTCCATAGGTCAGTGGGGTAATGAACAGGGCTTTGTGTGTGTTTGTGTGTTGTTTTCAACTTTAGGCCAATGATTCTGGAAGGCCCCTAAGGAAGAAATAAAGAATTTTAGAGATATTTTTCTCAGGCAAATAAGTAGTATTTGCCTGCGTACTAGAGAACATAAAAGCTAAAAGAATCACTTTATAAAAAGATAGTGCTGGACACACTGTGAAGGGGAGACAATGCACAATGGCATGGCAGCAGTGCTATGCCATGCTTTCCCTCTCCACATCTCACCTCTCCCGGTCCTTCTCCAGGGCCTCCTGCTCAGCTTCCAGGCTGGCCTGCAGCCCTGCAGCCTTGCTGCTGCTGTTCAGGGTGGCCAGCTTCTGCCTCTGCTCTTCAATCTCCAGGCCCAGGGTGGAGCGCTGCTGCAGGGCCCAGTGCCTCCTCTCCAGCCTGGCCACAGCACGCTCCAGTGCCTCCCGCTGCTGCTTCTCCCGCGATTCCAGAATCTCCTTTTCTTTTTTCCTCACTTTTTCTTCCTGCCGGGCAATGTTGGCCGTGAATTCAAAGGTGGCTTGGAGCTTCTGCAGCTGGCTTGTGTTGGCTTGGTATTGGGCAAGCTGCTCTTCTTTTTCTTCCATTTCTTTTTCTACTTGATAAAGAGTGTTGTCTAAGCCCAGAGGGCCAGAATCGAGGATTTCAAATGCTCTCTGCTTTTCCTCTAACAGAGTTGGCAGATGATTCTGCAGGAGGTACTGGAGCTGGCGCTCTTTATATTGCAGCCTACACTCTGTTGGCTTTATTTTCTCTAAATCTTGAGCGACCTGGGGGACATATGTGATGTCATCATTATTTTTTCCCAACAATCTAGAGTCCTCTTCATTTTCAGATTTTAACCGTTCTAGGATTTTCTGTTCTTCTTCAACTTCTTTTTTCAGAAGGTCCTTCTGCTGCACCAGGTCCTTCTCCAAGTTGGATAGCTTGACCAGCTGCCTTCTCTTGAACTCTAAGAAATGCAGCTGAGCCCTTGCCAGCTCCTCACCATCTTCATCACCCTCAGTTCGGGCTTCCTTCACCCGCAGCAAGGACGCTCGGATGCCCTCCAGGTCTCTGCGCTCCTCCTCCACCCTCTGCATCTCTCCACGCCGAAGGAGTCGGATCATCTCCTGCTTCTCACGTAGCTGCTCCTCCAGATGGGCCACGAGCATGACCTGCTCCTTTTCTTGCTCCTCCAGCCTCTTTTTTTCCAGTTCCAGTTTGGCACACTGCTCATCCTTTTCCCTTTTGAGCCGATCCAGTTCTTCAAATATCTGCGTCTTCTCGGCCTGCTCGGCCTTTTCGCTGTAGTTGAGTTCCTGCAGCCTCTGGAGTTCCTCTTTGACCCGGAGGAAGCGCTCTTCTTCCTGCTTCTTCTTCTGCAGCTCCATTTCCTGCTGCTCCCGCAGCCTTTCCTCTTCAAACCTTTCCTTCTCGGCGAGTAGGTCCTTGAGCCGGCTCTCAATGTGGAAGCTGCGGCGCTTGAGGCTCTCCTCCTGCTTGCGGATCTGAAGCTGGACGATTTCCGTCTCCTTGCGCTGGCTTTCTACCTCCTGCTGCATGCGCTCCAGCGCCGCCTTGTCAGATTTCTGCTTCTCCTCCATTTCCTCTATGAGTTTCCTGAAATGCACAATGTTGACTGGTCATCATTTGAACACTGTATTCAAATGTTGCTCTCTCCCCGAACTGAAATGCTCTGAAAATGAATATATGATATAAAGCCAAACCCTTCGCTATAATAAAAATGAGGCAGAACTGCATTGCTTTTCATTTCCAATAGCAGGCTGTTTGATTTCTTTCTTTCTTTTTTTGTTTTACTCTCTAACTGTCCAACATATCACTTGTCTAATCTCTTTAAGTAGCCTCTGATATCATGTCTTTGTAGAGTCTATAAGCATAATGTGTTATGCATGATATAATTTTAAAAGTCCCCTGAGCTCAAAGAGAAAGAAGCATGCCCAATTTAAATTTAAATGTGAATGATTTTATTCAGCCCAATGGTTAAAATGCAACAAATTCCATTAACAAGATGGCATTAAACAAAAATGCTTATGCTCTCTTCAATTCATTTGGGTCAAATATCAAAGTCAAGATAATCGACAGTTCATTGTTCCTACTCAAATAACTGCATGTTATTTAGCATTTAATCACTATCTTAGAGAAATTATTAATAACCAAATGGCCCTAAATACTAGCTTATTAATAAACAACACTGAATATAAGAGTCTTCATTAGAATACTTAAGTACACGACTCCAGGGGTTATATGTCATGTTTTGTGCCTAGGAGAACAAACGACCCCCACTGGGTGCTAACTCAATGTTTCAGAGGTGGATGGCCTACAAAGAAGGAACATCGGTCTGTAAGAGAAAGGATGATGGCCTCCACCTCAGACACATCAATATTCTGTCTTATATGATACTGGAAACGAATTAATTTGAAACATCTAAACCTCAGATTCTAGAAAATAGTCACTTTGTAAATATTTCTATGGCTTTAGTTTCTATTCAAGTGTCTTAGTCCATTTCTTGAGCTGTTAAATAGAACAGGTGGAAAAAGGGAGATTTTTGTCAAATAATTATATTCAGAATAGTATATAAAAACTCTCCAAATCAATAAATTAACCACACATTTATACACACCAGAAGAAAAGTGAACAAGGAATGTGAAGAAGAAGCTTAGAGGGAAATACAGATAGCCAACCAGCATCAGGAAAGATGTTTAAAGGAGGGAGGCATAAGGAAAGGGAATTGTCATTCTTTCAGCTTTTTAAAAACTCAGCTGATATTTTTAAGGAAGATATGTTTTTGAGTTAAATTTAAATAAGTATGTATTTGGCATAATTAAATGAGTGTACTAAATTTGCCTACTGGCTCTATTTCTCCTTTCTCACAGTACTTGAAAATGAATTATTTAAAAAAACTGAAATACGACTTAAAACTAATCAGCTAAAGAAAATGGCCTATGGTCATTAGACATGTAAATTAACAGACATAGAGACAGGGGAAGGTATTGACATAGACATAGATGAAATCAGTTTAGGACATTAACACAAGAATCCACAACTACAGTACTAGTGTTAAAACACAATAACCCATGTTGCTTACCTTTTGCTTTCTAATTTTTCAAGTTCTTCACGCTGTTGCCGCTCAAATTCAAGTCTAATGAAATCAAATGAAAATTAGTCACTTTTCTAAAGAGCTTTTCTCTGTCTTACTTTTTGTATATTTAGCAATTACAAAGAACATCAGTTATTTGAGTATGATTTTTCATTACTATAGATTAGCAAGTTTAAAAAGTAAACTTAATTCTATGACTATGATTAGAAATTAAACATACTTTATTTGGAGCTTGAGTTTAGACTAAAAAAAAACATATCTTATTTAAAGAAAAACAAACAAAACATCATACTACTGAAAAAGCAGAATTAAAGAACACTTCTAAATGATAAGCTTGTCTATTCCATGCAGCTTAGTCACTGATGAGTATATAAAAATGGAGAATCTCTACCTTAAACAGATGGGTCCTTTTAAAGGGAAAAGACTGCCAGGGAGGTAGAGAGAGAGAGCAGAGATCAATTAAGATAAGAATTGAGGAAAATATCAGGAGAAAAGCAGCAAGGTACAAAAGCCAATAACCATGAACAAATTCAAACATCATTTTTATAAATATCACACTTGCCAATAATTTTTGAAGCAAACAGTCCAAAGAGTTAGCTCTGTTATAGTTTGTACACTTCCTGTGATAATTAGAGCATTAATCATAACTGAGTGGAAGTAATAATTGCAAACAGTAGTCAAATTCATATTTTCTATTATACAGATAGTTATACCACAGGAAGTTTATCAAGATCTTCCTTAACCAGGAGTTATATAAGGCTAGATAGATCAAGAACTGGTTCCTCACAGCTGTGGCAAAATAAAGGGGGCTTAAGCCATGGGGAATTTTGAAAAAATTCACTAAAATATTGATAACAAAAGTTGACTTTTTCTCAAGTACTAGATTTAATTACTGCAAGATTTCACTATTTCTATTAAACAGCATGAACTGTAATTCACATATTTTCCTGTTTTGGTAGTTGGCAGATACTCTGAAAAGTAAACTATGGAAAAATTCACCATGGATTATTTTCCTTGGATAATATATAAGTGCAAATTGACCAGTTATCTTTACAATGAGCTAACAAATATTTCAAATAGCTCTGTTATTGATACAATATATTCTAATATTGAGAATAAGATGTCTGATGGATCTTGTCCTGAATGTTTCACAAGTTAGCTCCCCTGTAAATCCTTAAAATAGCAAATAGGATCTCCAGTTCACAGATTGGGAACTAAGGTTTGGATATGTGAATAGATTCTCCAAGGTCATAAAGATAACATGTGGTGGAGCCAGGATTTGAACAGAAGACAGCCTACTTCCAAAATATCCTCAATTAATTCATTTTATAAGCAATGCTTACATTTGTGATGTACAATAAAGGTATTAAATCCTTCACTGAAACTTGTCATTTAGGATTATATTTATCCCCTTTTCAAATAAAGATAATCTTTAGATTACTGGCATTGTCATCCATGAGAAATCAATCATACGTATATGATTTTTGCCAGTTTCGAAGTGCAGCACTTAAGTCATTACATTAAGTGGGCATTAACTTCATTCAAGTTCATATATGATCACTCCCTTTCTTATAACAATAAACAAACCTTAGGAATGTCTACTGGTAGATATTTTTAGACTTTGATACAGTTTAGTCTTTCTAGAGATACTTATGAAATAAAAAAGAATCCCTGGATAAAACATTTTCAAAATCAAAGACTTTTTCCAATGGAATTGTCTTTATTTTCTATTTTTATTTTCTGAGAACAACAGCTCAGAGTGATTGTCTATAGGCACTGCTCTGACAATGTCACAAGTGCATGTCATAAACCAAGGGCTACTCTGAAAGTTGGGTACCCCAAGTTCAAATGAAAACCTATTCCCTGAGTACTGTTTACAATGTGCAGGCAATGGGCTGGGCACCCAGTATGCAATACCCACTTTGTCCTCCCAATCCCAGCAGATTGGCAGTTTTCTCATCCTCATTTTATAGAATAGGAAAGTGAGGTTCAGAACAGGTAAATAGCAGAGGGATCCACATTTGGTACTAAAGCCAACTACTTCAATAGTTGCTATTGAGCTTCATGGTCTCAGAAGGTTATACAATATGAGTTTTAATATCTTCAATTTTTGAAAATGACACACGAAGCATCTGCAATTTTTAATGAGCACAATGTCAGGCACTGTGCTAGACAGAGGGGGATTCAGCAGTCTGTTAAGGGAAATGTGGTCACTGCACCTATAGGGCTCCCAGTCTGTAACAGTCAAATGAACACGTGTGTCACAAGCAAGGACTGAGGAGGCACAAAGTGTTATCTCAGAATTGGTAAGTTTGTAGAACCAAGGCAAGCTACCCCAGGAAACCTATATCAAAGCTACACCATTTTTCTTTGGGCATGATACAGAAACTCAAGAAAAGCGCAATATAACCAAATCTTCTTGGCTTGTTATGGGAGAAATGGCAAGACATAAAGCTCAAAAGAACAACAGAAGCAAGACAGTACCATGCCTTGAATTTATATTTAGGACTTTGAACTTGACCCTATGATGATGGTAGAAAAGTGTCTTAGAATAGGGTTGTTAAAAACAGGTAGACTTTGTGTGCTATAAAGATCAGGTAGGAGGGGAACAATATGAGAAACAAAGAAACAAAGTAGGAGGCTTTTGTAATCATATAAATAACAAATTATAGAGGCAGACCTAGGATAAAGAAATGAATACATTTGTTGATATTCAGTAGGTTGAATTGATAGAACTTGATAACTGATTGCATTGTGGGGGTTTGTGATGAGAAAGAAAGAGTCAAAGATGAGTCTCATTTCTCTGGCCAGGTTACAAATTCTAGTGGTTTTGAGACTATTAAATGAGTTAAAATTAACTCTGGATACTTAATTTTCACAGAAGTTAAAGAAAATAACAAGCCTTACCTCCAAAGACTGCAGCCAGGATCAAATGAAATAATACATAAAAATACCTGTAGAGCATTGATACATACTAAGTCCATAACAATGGCCTTTCATTGTTAGGATCCACAGAGATAGGGAGGATAACTGGGGGTAAAGCCAGGTGGAAGGCGGGGAGAAAGAAGCAGTGATAGCTATACTAGTGCTAGCACTCATAGTGGTGAAAGTGAGGGTAGTAGTTAATATCCACTGATGCTAACATCCACTGAAGATTCAGTCTACACCTGCTTCTAGGTAATTTGCATTTAACCCTCACAATGGCCTTATGTAATACAGGTGCCATCATTACCCCATTTTACCTATGAAAAATGTCCATATTACTAGTAAATGGCAGAATCAATCTTGATTCTAGAGCCCATAATTTTAATCTCTGCTCTATCCTATCTCCATGAAGGTAATATCAAGTTTACACATGTTGTATCTAATGATTCCAGAAGATCATCCAGATTAAGATATCCAACAGGCGGGGGATTCTAAAGTCTGACCATCAGGTCTTTATCGAGGATGGAGATAGACTTGGGATTCACCAGTATCTAAACAAGAAGTGAAACCACAATAGTGGCTGAGGCTACCCTGTACATTCTGACAAATGTATAGAATGAGAATAAAGGAGCCAAGTTCAAAGTCTGGAAGTCCTCAGACCCTGCAGTGATTGGCGGAAAAGGACAGGCTTTCAAATGAGGTAGGAGTGAACAGTTAAAGACAAAAAGAGAAGACCATGAAAAGGTAGAAATAGGAAAGTAGAGGGAAGAGGGTGCTTCAAGAAAGGGATTGGTAATACAAAATGCTTCAGGGATGTCAATTAAGATGGAGCCCAAGAAGAATTCATTGAAGTTAACAATAAGGAGGATATCAGTGATCCTGAAGTAACCTCTGTGAGTTGAGGCCAGAATGCAGTGGGCTGAGGAGTAAAGTGGAGACTGAGAATGTAGATGGGGTAGAGAGCTTTCCTGGTAATTTTAGTTATAAAGGAGAGGTGGTAGTTTTAGGAGAAAGGGAGCTCATTTTAATATCTACAAGAGACTTATGTATATTTAAATGCTTGTATAAACAAGCCAAAAGAAAGAGGACATAAAAAAACTGGGGAGAGGTTGGAGATACCTCAGGGGACCCTGATTGGGCATGAGAAGAAAGGAGGAACCAAATGGTTATTCTAGCCCAGATCAAATCCTGGCTCCAATGTGACTATGAACAAGTTCTCAGCCTCTCTTAGGTTCAGTTTCCTCATCTGAAAAGAGACTCAAAATAATCCTAGTCCTTACAGGGTAGAGGATCCAATAAGAATATAAACTGAGAAATCATCAGTTAGTAAATATTAGCCCTGAATCCCATAAGGTCCATAGTATAAGTAGAGGAAGCTAGCCTGACAAAGGCAAAAGGGCAGTTCAGTTATTGGAACAGTAAGGAAGGAATAATGGATGAATCTATAGCAGACATGAGATTTTATGTTGTTGTTCTCTTAGGACTTCTGTATTCTCTGTGAGGTCAGAAGTAAGGTCCTCTGTTAAGAGTGAGGAAGAAGAATGGTTGGCTTAGAGGCTTAAATAACATGTAGATTATTTATTACAAGTGAATGGACCAGTTTTAGGACAAAAAACAGATCAATAGTTCCAGATCGGACTCTGCCAAGTGGGAGAAGCAAAGGACCATCTGAACATTTAGGAAAAGGATGGCTAAAGTGCTGAGGATGAGGACTTAATTAAGCAGGTAAGTAAATGGGGACAAGACAAGGCTAAAGGAAAAGGTAAGAAATCAAAGAAATTCCCAGGATGAGTTATCCACATGCAGTCATAGTACAGTGAAGGCCTGGGGAGAGGCGGCATTATGGAGGAGGGGGTTAATGTGTGTTATGTGTATGTGGCGGGGTGGGGGGGGTCTGTAATACTTTCAACAATAATGATAAATTTTAAAAAAGAGAGAGTGATACTGTCAAGATTTAGAAAGCTGGTGAAGCTTAGAAGGAAATTCCTAGAAGACACGTAGATGACAACTGTAAGGAGAGGCAAAGACTGGGAGAGGCAGATGCTAGAAGTGAATAGATCAGGAGTGCACTATGGGTTAGAGAAAGGGTGGCCTCAGAGTAGCAGGAGTCTCTGGGAGATTTCCCTTAAGGATGTGTGATTGGGGTGGGGAAGGGAAAAATATTGAATCAGAGGTAAGTGTTACCCTCAGTTATATGAGCCACAACTCTGATTCCTCCTAAGGAATACCATCTATTGAAATATAAAGTTCTGTGTGAAAAAAATCAGAACAATGTTATACTCTTTGAAAGTAATATAAAATTGTATGTCAACTGCAATTGAAATTTTTTTTAAATATTTAAAAAGAAGTCAGAGAAAGATTCCAATTTTCTTAATGATTTTATTTTCATAACCTGTTTCTAAATAGGAAAAAGGTTTGGTTATTTTTTACTACTGAAAGCAATATATCTTTGATAAATAATGACTCCCATTTACTTAAAAATAAGAGTAAAACAAAACAAAACAAAACCCATTGGTGATTACTTTTATACCTCTGAAGTCATTTCACTTTCTAAAAGGAGGAAAATGGCTCCTCAAGTCCAGCCAACACTTTCACTGGCAGTTATAGAGTGGAATGGAAGCTGAACTCCAGGCCACAATATGCCTGGAAAGGAGCTCTTACCTTGCAATGGAGGAGAGCTGAAGGTCAGGCAGTCCCTCACCTGGATATCTTCAGTAGGAATGTGAACAGGCAAGGACAGAATTCTAGTTAGTGGGAAGGCCTGGAATTTTCCACCTGATTCAGGTTATAATAAATTATAGGAATGCCTTCATGCGAGTACAATCCATGAGGTTGCACTGGCCCTATATTCACTTGAACCTCTATTGTTGTCACCTTGAAATTCTGAATATATGAACAAGCAGCCCCACATTTCATTATGTACTAAGCTGGTCTGATCAAGTATATGTCATTTTTAAAGAACCCCAGCCTCTTTCCTGGAATGTTGGGTGAGGTTCCAATTCAGATCCTGGTCAGGGAGAGATGGAAAGGAGCTAGAAAAGGCTGGATCTCATGGTAAGATGGTTCATCTCTCCCTCATCCTCAGGGTTTTGGTTTTTACCACAGTAGATTCTGTAATAGTTTAGACCAAAATGACTGACATCCTCACCACCCTACCAACCAGAGAAACTTCCAGGCAGTCTCAAGTCTCCTTATGAATGAGCAAATCCCAAGGGGGATCTTAAAGACTAAAGAAAACATGTGTATTTGAATGTTGGAGTTTGTTCAGGTCCTGATCTTGAAAAGCTTGATGTCTTGGATGTTCTTTAAAAACTGAAAAGAAGCCAGTTACCATCCCAAGGTAGGCACAGGGAAACATGAAAGAACTGGTCATTCATCCAGGCTCCAAATCTTCAGAAAAAGGCCTTGCTGTCTTGCCATGATCATCTGCTCTCATGAAACTTTCATTAGAAAGCTAAGAATAGCTAGCTGCTTTGTGGAGAGGGTTGGAAATGCTATACCATTCACTCCCTGTCTCCTTTGATCTCCTCCTTTCCCCTACCCCAAATCGTGGTGTAACACATCAGGTTCTCCTATGGTGAAGTAACTTACATACAACTGAAATCAAAGTGTATACATCAAAATGTGGTCTCACAATGCAAATTAACATAGAGGTTGTGAAATTAAGCCCTACTTAGGTAAAAGTCATAGTTTATAATGTAAGTACCCACAGTATTCTGGGGTTGGCTTTCTCATAAACTTCCAATTCCCTGGTCTAGAAAGGACTCATTAAAGACTTTCCAAGAGCCAGTCTTAAGCCTTTTGTATTACAAATGAAAGTGCTCAAAGAAATAAAAGTCCTTTAAAACATAGTAAAATTTGAGCATTTTAAATGACTTTCTCTTCAGCCTATTTTTCCTAACAGTGATATGACTTGCTCTAATAAGGATAGCCAGGACCACATGCTACACGCAGGAGACCCCTGATCAAGCCATTGCATCACATGCAGTTATAACTACATGGAAACTCAAAAGAGCATGCACTGAACACAGCACACACCCCTATACCTTGCTTCTGACCCCCCTTAACTTTACCAAGCAGGAGACAGAGGCCCCAAGAGTTTGAGAGAGAGGTCCACGGTCCAGGAGGACCTCCTCTTTAGAAGAGTCAAGAGTAAAGCCCACATTCTCCTACTCCTCTTCCCTCCTAACCATGTCTCTTACCTCCCATCTTACCTCCTCAACCACACCAGGATAACTTTTATCCTAGAAAGGGCATCCTAAAAGTTAAAGATAATTCATCATTCCAAGCTGTACTCTCTGCTGGACAAACCAGAATAGTGCATCATAGGCAATTTTACTGGCACTCATTCAGCCATGCAAGGATTGTCAACAGGACATGGGGTGGAGGGACAGCATTCATGGCTGCAGGGAGGAGAGGAGACCTCCCAGAAAAGCTAATGTCTGAGATGGGCCTTAATAGATAAACAGAGTAACAATGGGCATAATGTGGAAAGTAGTGGGGGAGGTGGGGGCGGAGGAGAGGGGGAGGGAAATCTAGTAGAAAAAAAATAGAAGACAGACAAATTATACAAGCAAAAGAAGCAGTAGAGAGCCTTGTTTGGATATTGCTTTGAATAAATAAAGGGAAGTGGTAAGAAATAGAAATTAGACTGGGCAGAATGGCAAAAGGACAATCTTCCTGGGTTACTTTTTCTTCCTCTGTAGTCTTCTACAAAAGGCACGGGAACTAGTGAGTGTTGCCCACATCCATTAATAATTTTGTTCAACAGGCTACCAATGTGCCAGGCACTGTCCTAGGCATTGGTGTCATAAAGCTCTCATTCTAGTTAGAGGAACAGTGTGTTTTGTGGTAAGTGCTGTAGAAAATGAATCCAGGAGACAGAGTGCAGAGAGCAAGGGATATTCAGGAAAGATATGAGTGAAAGAAGAGGATGACCATGAGGATGTATTTGGTGCCAACATGAGGGAGAAGCCAGGCCAATGACTGGGAGACAATGTATATGGCAAGCTGGGAACACAACAAGACCAGCATGGAAAGAGCAGGTGAACCAGTTGGGAGTGATAGTATGAGAGCAATTTTGACCCAAGAGGGAGCCAGGGCCAATACCACCTGGGACCCCATTGGTCAGAGAATGTAAATAGAGCCCTATCTACAAGGGCTCCTTAAGGACAGATATCAGGAAACCAAACATTGTTCTCACTAAATGGATGTAAACAGGAGGCCAGAAGGCTGGTCAACCTTAACTGCTCTGAAAGGTCAGAGCTAATTACTCACTGTTTAGATGAAAACATTGTTAGCTGAAGCAGCCTCTACCTTTTTGTTTCATGTTAATTTCTGTTTTGTTATCTCCTGCCTAAAGGCTAGGGGTGTGTCCCAAAGCCTTAATAAAAGGGAGAAAAAGGCCAGAGCAAGTGGCAGTCCTTTCCACTAGAGGAAGGCTCTGGCCTGGAGCCCCAATATTGCCAAATTAATGTTTTCTAGTCTCTCATTTTGTTTGCGTGCAGCCTCCTTCAGAACCCGAACCCCCCTGAACCGCGAACCCTGAACCACGCGGGACGTGGAAAGAGGTTTCCACAGACAGAGACCTGCCTTACTTGACTGTATATCCTGAGGGCCATGAGCAAAACACATAGTAAGTCTTCAACCAATGACTGCTATGAATAGTGCTCTGAAGTCAGTGACATGAGGCTCAGAGCCAGATTCCAATTGCACAGACAAAGAATACCAGGATGAGGAGGAGATGGTGCCAGCCAATGCAGAACTCTCTTTGCCTTAAGAAATAACAACTTTTGGTGCTTCCCAGCCTCTCAAGATGAAAGTAATTAATAGTAGCAAATGCAGAAGAAAGAGGTAAGCACCTCACCATGAATGCCTTTACAGCATTCATGGCATACAGTCTTCAGTCTTAATAGTCATACACATAGAGAAGAGTCTATAACTGAGTTTTGTTTCGTTTTGTCTTTTTTTTCTTCACATATATCTCAAAGAAATCCCCAAGTCATTAATTGTTATTCTACAATATAGTTTAATATCATGCAGTTTATAATACGAATGAACCATGATTTACATAAGCAATCTCAATACTGTTGGAAATGTACATGGTAGGTGATTCTGACAGAACAGTGTGGTGGAATCTACACTGGGAAGCCCAAGGAGAGGTTAGTTTAATAAAAGAAAAGCTGTGCATGTTTATGGGCAGAGAGAACACAGAGACCAAAAAAGGGAAGTTTGAAGATGCAAAAAGACTTAAAATGCTCCACAGTTCCTCTGCCTTGATAATACCTCCTTGAAGTGAAGGGCTTTAAGAATCTGCTTCACACATTTGCACTTCTTTGATGTTGCATGCTGAGAGACAAAAATGCTGACATGCCCAAACAGCAATGCTTGAAATGTGTGCCAGGTGTGGGACTAAGGCTGGTGGAGGAATGGGAATGACTTTTGTGCCTCCATGGGTCATCTGCCCACCCCCAGCTCTCCACTGGCATGCCTCTTCTGTACTTGGTCTTCCAAGCTTCCTTTTCCTTTTTTCTCTCTCTGACTAATCTCTATTTATTCCTCCCCTTGTTGCTGGAATGTAAGCCGCAGTTCCTGTCAAGTGAACAATTCAGGGAGGTATGGATATAGGTGAAAAACTAACCAAGTGGAAAATATTTATATAAATAGATTAATTGCAATGCAATCAAAAATTTATGTGGGAAAATTTTCCCAAAGCAATTAATGATAAGCAAACTTTACATTATGATATAAACACAGAAAGATGTGTTCACTGGCCTGGGGAAAAGTTCACAATAAAATGTTAAAAGAAAAAGCAGAGCCCTAGCCAGTTTGGCTCTGTGGATCAAGCATCAGCCTGTGGACTGAAGGGCATGTACCTCGGTTGCAGGCTCCTCCCAGCCCAGGCCCTGGATAGGGCTCGATGCAGGAGGCAACCAATCCATGTGTTTCGCTCACATTGATATTACTCTTTGTCTTTCCCTCTCTCTTTCATTCTCTCTAAAAATCAATGGAAAAATATCCTTTAAAATATCCTTGGATGAGAATTTTAAAAAAACACACACATATCTTAAAAATTAAAAAAAAAGAAAAAGCAGAATATAGTACTGTTTATCTAGTGTGATCTCAATTTTACTTTTTAAATACTTTTTATAATGAATAATTATTTGATGTATAATTAACTATAAATACTATAAAATATAAGTAAATGTTACAAATATAAACCAATCATTATTTCTTGGTGGAAGGACTATGAATGCTTGTGATTATTTTACTCATTCCTGAATGTTTTACTTTTTTGTAATAAGCATTTAAATTTATAATGAGACAAACTACCTGTTCAACCTTTTATAAAAATCTATTGTGATTATAGCAACCATTCCACTTCCTTTTTGCTTCTATGAATCTCTGGTTCATTTCTATTTATTCCCAACAATGATGATAATTAACCTTTAGGAGATCATTAGATATGGGAGTTGTGGATGGTGACAAAACATCTGATATCACTAATGTGTGACATAGCTATTTCAGGTTAGAATTATGGTCTGTGATTAAAAAAAAGGGGGGGGGAGTGGATGGAAGTACTACCTTATCATGTGGTAGGCAGTTAGACAGACATGAGCAGAGCAAGTACCATGGGCGAGTACAGAAGGTCACTGGGGTGCCTAGCAACAGGTAAAACTGGAAAAACAAAGATTTCACCTCCAAGGTAACCTTTCCTTCCTGGCCTGTTGCTAATCATGTGTCATGTATATTAGACCCTATTAGAGAGTAAAAGAAAAAAGGCCTTAAGCATAATAATAATCTGAACACATAATAATCTGACCACTCTGTGTGTGTGTGTGTGTGTGTGTGTGTGTGTGTGTGTGTTGTGTGTGTTTAGTGGCATAATGCATGAATTCATGCATGGTGTGGTCCGTCCATCCTGGCCAGGGGGAGTGGACATGGGTGGTTGGCCTGCCTGCCTGCTGGTCGAACTCGTAGTCGAGAAGACATTTTGCATATTAGCCTTTTATTATATAGGATATACATGGAGTGGCCAGATTGTTATGTGTTCAGAGATCATAAAAATCTGGCCACTCACTGTAAGTCCTCAAGATAATAAGGTTCTGACCCGCAACAAATAAATGCATCTAGGCTTCAGTTGTGTTTCAGCTCCAGGCCAGAAAAACAGCAAAACCAGACAAGAGACTCCATAGCTGACTCAGGACCAGCTGCATTGACTAATGACCAGCCAATCAGTGGAGATCATGACCCTAAAGGCACACACCCAGGAAGCTGCTGAATGTTATACCGAGATTCTCTCCTGGGACCTTCACCCTTAAAAACCCTTAGGAATGCCCTTGCTGGTGTTGTCTAGTGGTTAGAGCATCAGCCAGCTCACCAAAGGGTTGCAGGTTGGATTCTTGGTCAAGGGCATGCACCTGGGTTGCAGGTTCCATTATTGGCCCCAATGCAGAAGGAAACCAATCAATGTGTCTCTTTCACATCGATGTTTCTCTCTTTCCTGCCCCCTTCTACTCACTCTAAAAATCAGTAGAAATCCTCAGGTAAGGACGGAAGACCCAAGGACACACCATGCTTTCACCTCTCTTCCCCATCTTCTTCTTCAAAAGGCACATTTTTCTATATCTCTCAGTCTCCTAAATTCCAAGTGCCTTTCTTGTGCTTCTGTAACTTGTTTCCTGAGCCCATTTCTTCTATTGCTCCCTTCTACTTCTGTGACTCTCTAAAAAACCTTGTATTATAGTTTGAATCTTTGCTTTGAACAGTTTCTCAGCCAGAACTTAAGCATCGAGGTTGCTAAACCCAGGTCTTGTCTGACTCCATCAGTCTAACACCTGATGCCATTCTCACTGCCAACAGTCAGGGCATAACAACACACACACACTCAAAACACAGACCTAGAGTCAACAAATACTTTCACCAGCAGACAAAATTACCAACTATTTAAAGTGCTACCAAGGAAAAATAGAGGACATAGTGAATGAATGACCAGGGCTATGAAATTTCTATGAGGAAGCAAGACTTAAACTGAGAATTCAGCCACGTGAAGTGTGGGCAAACACATGCTGAGTGTTACAGGAGGAGGAAACCCATGTACAAAGACCTGGAAGCAAGAATGGACAGGCACATCTGAAACCCTTGATTGAATCTGCAACAAGTTCCAATCAAATGAGTTAAAGTACACAGAGCTGGTGGCATATAATCAAGTTAACATAATGTTAACTTTAAAAGAAAGCTACTAACTATAACTACCTTGGTCCATAACTAACTTTCATCATTGCAATAGGCGAAGTCTAATTTTCTAGTTGACCTTTACAATTCAGCTTGAGATTTTTGAACAATTATAAAATGAGTGAAGCACAATGCAGACCTAAAGTGACTGAATAAAGACAAATTATTCTTTGAGTTCTACAGCTCAAGTTTCTGACTACTTTGAAAACGGAAAACACTGGGAGCAGATCACTGAAAGTGGCTCCCAGTGAAATAATATTCAAGGACAAAAAAAAAGCGAAGTCAGTGATTAACACTAGTCTGTTAATGGAAGGAAAGAACACACTTCTTCAAGTTGCTTTTATCACAAGTCCCCCATGACTGTGTTTGTTAACAAGCTACTTATGGCACTTCACAGCAACTGTAAAGTTTGGAAATGCTTCATAAAAAAAGGCAAGACAACAGAGACAAAAAGTTGAAGAAGAAATCGGCCATATAGCAAAGTAAAGTTTTGAAAATGGTAAGGCCCAATAAAATAAACCAGCAGAGATAAACACAGTAAATATACATCAACTAAAACATAGGCTAATTACCAAATCACCAGCAACATAAATATTGCCAATTACATATATAAAACTTTCATGATCAAGGTCAGCAAGAAAAAAACATTAAGAATAAAATGTTTAAAGTAGCAAAAATGAAAGAAAAGCAGAGAGAAAGCAGACCTGGAGGGGTACTGCATTTACAGACAATGTGACCATTCCTCCAGGACTTGCATGACCTCAGACGTGAGTGCAAAACCTCTCCAGCTATGGCCAGACTCTGATTCTAAAACCCCTTCCACATTGGTCTGAATCAAGGCGGGCACAGAATGATTAGAACCAATTAGATTCTGTGCCAGTTTCTTGGAAGCTTAAAGTCATCTATAGGGAAGCTAAGACTCAGTACAACAAAGAAGGTAACAGTTTTTTTTTTTTATGTCATCTTACTTTCTCCCTAATGTGACTTATTTATCCTTTCAGTTGAAGAGAGGGAGGGAGATAGGGACCTGGGGGGAAGAATGGGGAGAGAGAGCACAAGGAAGAAATAGGGAAGAAGTGGAGGTAGGGAGGAAAATGAAATGTTTTGTTGTTGTTGTTGTTTTCAGATAATTGACAGCTGGTGATTGGGAACCTACCTTTATATTCCAAAATTCCATCGTACTTTTAGTCTGAAAAGACCAGGAAGGCTGAACTTAACTGCATGCAGCATGCTTATGGCATGTAGTTCAGCAGAGGACAAGTTGATGAATCCTTGGTGCTCATCAGAATACCCAGGACACACTTAGGGGATACAGCCACTGTTAGTGAAAGGACAAAGCAGAAACGAACTCTCCTCCATCTTGTCCTATAAGGCTGGGCCCCCTGGGTAAACCCCCCCCCCTTTTCTGGGAGTGAACCCAGCAATGTCCTAACTTCCTCGACCACAGCCCGAATGGACCAATGAAGCTCCAGGAACACAGCGAGGGTCCTAACAAGGCTAAACCACAGAAAAAAACCTGACCCAAGTGACCAATCTCTGTAACCCATGACACTTCCCTAAGCCCACCCAAATGACCAACACTATATATCCTATTGTTCTTCCGAGGCTCGCTCTCTCCTCTCCCTGCTGTGCCAGAAAGAGGCTGGGAGCCAAACCTGGTTTGAATAAAGACTCTTTGCTTTTGCATCAGAAAAAGGCTCCCTGGTGATTGATTACTGGAGTCCCCTAACTCTGGGCATAACATTAGCAGGATGCCCCCATCTCTATTCCTGTGAATATAGCTCTGAGCTGCTTCCAGAAGGATATACTTCTATTGACAGAGTTGAAACTTCAAGAGGATTCCTTCCCAGTTTGCAAGCAGATGGAAAGTCTCAAACAGTGCCAATGGGAAATGGTAGTGATATGAACAACCATTCTATATAACAATTTGTAAAAATGTATCAAGAAAGCCTTAAAACCATATATACCCTCTGACCTAATACTTTCATTTCTACTTTTTTTTCTCCCCTGAGGAAGTAATCATGGATAAACACAAAGATATAGCTACAAATATGTTCATCCCACACAACGCCTAACAATAGAAGTTAAATAGGTATGTAATATCCATACAATGGACTATCACTTGGATATTAAAATGATGTGGCAAAATATATATGAAAGGAAAAGATCTCCCAAGTGTGGAAAACTCTCACAAGTCCAGTTTGAATCTTTGTAAAAAAAATGCATATATAAATGTCTGTGTATATATGTATATATGTGTGTATTGTATACATACATACACACACTTTGAAAAATTATAAGAGCAGTGTTTATTAAAATGCATTTCATTTTCAAAATGTAATAGAATCAGCTGTTAAAGTGTATATACATTTTTTTGGATGTCCTGTAAATGTATATATATATGTATGTATGTACATATACAGTGGTATCTCGAGATACGAGTGCCCTAACATATGAGATTTTTGAGATACGAGCCATCGAGCGAGCGATTTTTGCTTTGAAATACGAGCAACATTTGAGATAGGAGTAATCGTGCAGATCAGCCGGCTGCACATGACCCACCAGTTTACCTCGACTCGAGCGTCTCATAGTTTCCCACGCCTCAAGGTTACGGAACGAATTAAACTCGTATCTCGAGGCACCACTGTATACTAATATATGTATATTATTATATGTATAATATATATATACATGTGTGTGTGTGTGTGTGTGTGTGTATACTATATGTATGCACATGAATACAGAGAAAGATTGAGAAAGATGACTAGATAGAATAGTTAGAGGTGTGGATTAGAATATAGAACATGTTTCTTTTTTATGTGACTTCTAAAGTTGATATAATAAACACATTAAATTAAAAAGTTAGGTTAGAAATACTGATCATTCATCTGTCTTCATCCCCTGATTGCTGATGACATCAGACATCTTCTGTTAGGCCTTCTACAACTACTGAGGTCTGTCAGCCACACAAACCCTACCTTAGAAAAGAAGCCACTGGGATGGCTTACCAAATACAGGTCTAATTTTTTTACTATTGACATTTTTTTTTGGTCCAATTGGACTTGAAACGTGAGTGTTTCTCCTCTTCGAAATTTAATTATTGAAATATATTCATTTAAATGTGTTCGCCATTGGTTAGTGTTTAAAGGAAAATAGCGCACAAGTGGAAATCTCTTCCTTTATTTCAAGACTGAAATTAACTTGGATTGCAAGTAAATTTGTTTAGAGCACTTTCATGAAGCTGTGAAAGCTTCCACATCCTGCCAAATCAGCTGCCTGTTCACAGTGTCAGAGCAAGACAGATGAGGCCCAAGCAGCGGCCTGGTTTCTTCTGAGATACTGTGCCGGTTGAGGAGGAATGTTTCCCCAGCAGCAAGATTATTTCCTGGCAAGGGCCCTAGATGGGCTTTTCTCCAAAGTGAAGCTAAATCTCAAAGTAAACCACTAGGCTGCTTTGCCTCATCCAAAAATTTCCTGGCACCAAGTACCACACACATGTGTGCATACAAATCCCAATTTCCAGGGAGCCTGAGATGTGGTCCAGCAGTAAGTTCCAAAACTATATTATGTGCTCAGTGGGCTGATAAAATGTTCTTAGGTAGCAAGAACTTCACTTTTAGAAACTCCATCTCTCACTTTAATTCAAAGCATGGTGTTTTTTGTTGTCATTTTAGTTATTGGAGATCTAGTAGGTTGCCTACTAAACAAAGACAAAACACCGGTTGCTTTGAAGATGAGTTGGATCTTACTGGATAGATTATCTTGTACTGAAGACATAATTCCTTTTTAAACGAATTTATTTCATGGACCAAGCCCGCAACCCGGGCCCTTGCTAATTGAACCTGGGACCCTTCAGTCTGCAGGCTGATGCTCTATCCACTGAGCCAAACCAACTAGGGCCAGAAGATGTAACTCCTTAAGAAAGCTTTGCTAGAAGGGGAACCAAGTACACTAAGCAGTAAACTTAGTCTGTTGCAAAAATGTACTTGAGTGTATATGATAACAGAGAAACAAAAGATAAACTTTAATTCCTCAATATTTAAGAAAGCCACAATCCATGTAAAAGTACATCTGTGTGAGAAACAAAAAGATAGGGACCAGCCATGCACAATACCCATCTAAAGTACAAGGCACCTGCAGACCTTGGAGCAGCCACACCCTGTGTTCTGAGAGTACATCTGCTGGCCATGACCACAGTTCACTGCACCCCTACATGCGGGCTTCTGCAGATTCCAAGATGAGGAAGGAATGGTTCCTGCCTACAAGAAGGCTACTGGTAAAGCAGGCATAAGTACCAGTTAAATGGAATGGAAAAGACGATAGTAAAGGTATTGCCTTCCAGAGAATAAAAAGAAAGCACTTAGCTCAAGTGTCTGGAGATACACAGACACTTTCTGAGGAGACAATTCCTTTATTCAGCTAAGTTTTTAATAGATGGTTTTATAAGATTGGTTTTATATATAGGCTTGACCTGGAGCAAGGTTTGAAAGATCTGCTTTGTCCACTTAAACCAAAGCATAAAGTTCAAGATGGAAAGTGGCAGAACACAATGTTGAAGATCAAAATCATGGATGAATGTGTTGGAGTTTGGAAATCATTCCATATAGGTACTGAGGGGCCAGACCCCATGCTGGGAAGAGAAGGGGTCAACATAAAGGGCTGATAGGGAAATGTGGTGAGCTCCACCTGCCGGCTCAAGGCTGGGACAGGATTCCTGGGGCAGGTCCATGAGTCTTTCCTGTGTCATCTCATAGAGGAAGTCAGGAATCACTGTCAGGGCCAAGACAGTCACCCCGATGGCTCTGGGACATTTGCTATTCTGTAAGTATTGACTTCATTGAACAATTATGGCTGAGTATTCCATTATGTATGTATTTGTGCCTACACACACACACACAAATAGCCAAGTTATTGTAGTGAAAACATTAATTCAGAAAGAAAATATGTACTCCCATGTTCTCTGCAGCATTTCTTAGAATAGCCAAGATATGGAAACAACCCAACTGCCCTTTAACAGCTGAGTGGATAAAGATGTGATATGATAAAGATGTAATAAATTAGGCTCTTCCCATATCTTGGCTATTGTAAGTAATGCTGCAATGAACATGGGAATGCATATTTTCTTTTTGAATTACTGTGTTGTTTTTTTTTTGTGTGTGTGTGTGTGTTTTCAGATAAATACACAAAAGTAGAATTACTGGTGTTGGTTAGGATGCAAAAAATTGGAACCTGTGTTCACTGTTGGTGGGAATACCAAGTGATATAGCTGTTAGGAAAAACAGTATGGCAGTTCCTCAAAAAATTAAAAATAGAATTACCAAATAATCTAACAATTCTACTTCTGTGTATATACCCCAAAAATTGAAACCAGGGACTCAAACAATATTTGTACACCCATGTTCACAGCATCATTATTCACAGCCCTAGTATCCATTGATAGATGAATGGATATATACAATGGAATATTACCCGGCCTTAAAAAAGGAAACGAGGTTTGATACATGCTACAACATGAATAAACTTTGAAGGCATTATGCTAAGTGAAATAAATCAGTAAAAAAGATACTGTATGATTTCACCTATATGGTGTACCTAAAATAGTCAAATTCTTGAGACACAAAAGTAGAATGGTGATGGCCAAGGCTCAAGTGAAGGAAGGAATGGGGAGTTATTTTTTATGAATTCAGAGTTTCAGTTTTATGAGGTCAAAAGAGTTCTGAAGATTAACTGCACAACAATGTGAGTGCACTTAACACTAATAAACTATATACTTAAAAATTGTTAAAATTTTTATACCACAATTTTAAAGGAAAAAGAAGTTAGGTACCAAGTGCTTATGAGTCCATGGGAAAAAAATTATCTGTTGTATTTGGGCCCATACATTTAAATCATAATAATAAATTCTGAACATGTTAACCAAAATTTATAAAAAAGTGACACATACCACATGATCTCACTCATATGTGGGATATAATGATCAAGTTAATTTGATGAACAAGAATAGACCCAGAGACAATTGGGGGGGAGGGGTTAGAGAGCAACCAAAGGACTTGTATGCATGCATCTGAGCATAACCAATGAACACAGACACTGGGGTGATGAGAGCTTGCCTGGGGTGGGAATGGCTGGGAGGAGGAGAGTAAATTGGGAAAAAGGAGACTTATGTAAAACTTTAGACAATAAAAAAAAGTGACACATACATGCACTATGAAGGTGCCTACAAAACCTGACCTGAAACCTCTTCCAATTCACTTTTCCTAAATCCCCAAATGAAAGTGAATCTCTTCCTCTGAATTTCAACTCCCACCATTTCCTCCCCCCCAGACCTCCTAGGGGACAGACAACTTACATTGCCCTTTGCCCAGGTGGCCTTGTCTTCACTAAATGGGTTCATGGGCAGGAATCCATTTTCCTGGGTAGAGTGTTCATAGCATTCTCCACTTACAGATTCTCCACACGCAGCAAATATGTACTGAATTGTTAAAGCATCTCAGTCCAAGTTTTTCATCGTGAAAAACTAACATGTCCTTGTGTCTAAGCAGCTTAACATTCAGATTTAAATAACAAGTATTTAGCCAGGGCCCATATTCCTCTCAATGTTCTTCCAGTGTATCTCATGGAACTTAATTTAGACTGAGGGTATTTACACTACTACCATCAGAAAAGGTATAGACAGAATGGCTATAGACTGAATTCTGCTTCACTCTGCCAGGTTGCTGGAGCAGTCAGCTTCACAAGGTGTCTGCTTCCTATACATCAGAGGAAGACATTTTTCTTCAATTATGTTTCCATTCTCAGGTGATCATTCTCTACACTAAGTGGCAGCTGACAGTAGCATGAAGCCAAGGAAATGAAGTATGAAGTAATTTTAATCTGAATTTTTACAAATGAGTATTGCAGAGGGAGCAGAGACAAAATATGTCTGTTAACTGAACCCAGGTGATCGGGAGGCATGATAGATTACCAAATGTCCCCAGACCCATCTTTTCAGCCAACTGTGATGCAGTCTAAAACACACAGCTGCTCACTTCAACTCTGAATGCCTTGGTCTAATTCTTCATTTTATCATGAGGCCCTCTTCTTACCTTTTGCTTAAGAATCCTGAACATGACTTTGAGATTATTCAAAAGCTGCAGTGTAATTTGGGAATTGACCCTATGCCACAAAAAAAAATGCATTCCTTTGCATAATACGCCATTTTCTGTTATTTAGAACATTGATACCCAGAGAAATTAGTAAAAAGAAACCAAAAAAACAAACAAAAAAAAAAACCTTTCCATAAAGATCCATATATCTCATTAAAACTGTATTCTTAATCTGTTTGCTAAACATTTACTAAGCAGGTTTTATGAATGACAGTTTAGAATCTAGATATTAGTAAGACAAGTCTTTGACCTTGAAAAACTTCCAACCTAAAAGGAAAGACACTTACATAAGCTAAACCAAATGCAGGTCCAAGCTGGTCCCTTTCCCCTGCATCTCCCACATCTCAGAAACAGACACACCATCTTCCCCGTTGTTTAACTCCAAACCAGGAAATCACCCTTGATTCCATTATACTCCATGTCTATGGCTACCACCCACATGCAAACCACTATTACCTTTCACTTGGACTAAGGAAATCACTTTCTAAATGGTTTCTTGCTTCTATGATACTTTCCCCAAATTGCACATATCCTATTTGTAGTAGGCATGTCTTCAAATTATTCCCCTTCTCAGGGCCCTCGAATGGCTCCATAGGGCTGTTAGAAAGGAGACAACTCCTTTCAGTGGCCTACCAGGGCCCACATTATCTGTACAGATGCACCTTTAACCACTCTTCTTTGTACTTACTATATTCTTTCTACTCCAATCCTCTTTCAGTTTCTCATTTTGAAGCCACTGTGTTTGCTTTGTACTCAGCCTGAAATACTCTCTTCTCCTTCCTTTCTGTTGAGTATCACCTTCTCTCTACTCAAGTCTTGGATTAAATAACCTCCCCACCTGAAACCTTTCCTGACCACAGCATTAAATACTGCCTAAGATATTTTAGGTGAATTTCATGTTCTCTTTCTGCATTTATTCATAAATTACCTATGCTTGCCTGGTTCCTCTGGCTACTTGTAAATTGACTTTTTTGGTGTTATTGGAAATCGGGCCACTGTGCTAGAACCTGCCTGCCTCACAGGAGGCACTCAGAAGGGACTTGTGGATAGATGAGTGTCCATTGCAAAGAACAAAATAAAGATGACAGAAATGGAGCAAAGTATTGTGAGGAAGGGACACATTTTTCATTGGGGAGAAAAGCTGGAAGTAAGTTTCAGAGGAGAGATGATTTGTACTAAACCTTATAGGAGAACGAGGTGCATCTTAAAACACATTCCAGGCTCTGAATCGAGCAAAGGAAGAGCCCAAAAGCATGGCTAGTGGGTGAGACTGAGCAATGACTAAGGTATCAGACACATGGAGGGATGTGCCGAGAAGAGCACATTCTGTGGACAGCATTAGTGACCTGGTAAAGGTTTGCACCTTTACATTTTACTAGAGGCCCGATGCAGGAAACTTGTGCAAGGGGCTGGGCCCTCAAAGCCACGGCAGCTTGCCTCAGCCGTTGCAGCCCTGGCTTCGTCCAGAAGGTCATCTGGAAGGTTGTCGGGAAGGACTTCAGAAGGATGCTTGGTTTAATTAACATGTTACTAGTATGCTTTTATTATTATAGATACCATGGAAAGTCACTAAAAAGCTTTAATATGAAAATCAGTACATGCTGACTTGCATTTTATAAACACAGAAAAACAGCTATTTTAACTTAAAAACAAACAAACAAAAAAAAAAACTGGCATCACTTTTCAGAGGGCTACACATGCACCTGTGTTTGGAAGGAAAAAGAAGGACTGAGATCCCATCTTTAAATACAACAGAAAGAGAAGGCACATGGTTGGTGAGCCTGTGTCTCAGAGGAGAGGTCAATTGCATATCAATTTTTGGTTGTCAAAGCCACTGGACAGCGATATAACATTTCCAAATGATTTCAGAGTAGAAGGTACCGCCATCAAGGAAAAAAAATCTGACACCTGGATTCTAAGTTGGAACTGGGCCCAGGACTGGGAGATGCATTCTTCATATCCCACGACAACTGAATTAGTCCCAAAATATCGCTTAGATGATCACACCATGTAAACTGAAATGAATCCTAAAGATCTGCATATTATATTAAAGTTTAATATAAACGATTCAACACAGTCACAATAAAAGGCAGTTGGTAAAGTTACTATAAGGCAACATGCTTCAACATTTTGCAACTCATGCACACATAAACAAATTACTAAAATTCTGCAGTACACCAAAAATATGCTGATCTGACCAAAAAATGTAGGTATAATATAAATTCATTCATACTAGATGGCTACTGTAGTGTTGGCTGTTGTCACTTTTTTTTTATTTGACATTCTAAGGAAAAAGAAGTCAGTGGCCCTGACTAAATAGTCAAATATTACATGTTTTAAAAATTCTTATGGCACACAATCTGAAAATCACTGCTACAAGGAATTAAAGCCCTATAACAAACATGCCTTCCAAAGTAATGGTAATCCACTGCTCTGAGAGGATTTATTTCAAGACATAATTGTTTCATAAGCACACCTCTCCTCAAATGACACAACAGAGTCAACTACTTGCTTTTACTTCCAGAAGTTCTGGAAAGAGGGAGAGGCCCAGGAGCCTGCAGCAGCCCTGATGGTGCATTAACTGGCTTTTTTATTTTTTTAAAGTCAAGCAAAGTGTCAGAACTTGGCTTCAGCTTGCCTATAAAATAAGAAATCCAGAAATGTGACCAACGATGCCTCCCAGATTTAAACCCCTCTTATTATAGATAGATAGATAGATAGATAGATAGATAGATAGATAGATAGATAGATA
>JAAGEH010000006.1:17532146-17610978 GCA_011751065.1 Lasiurus cinereus | reverse complement strand
AATAAATAAATAAATAAATAAATAAATAAATAAATAAATAAATAAATGGACATGAAAGGATTTAACCCCTTTCAGAAGGAATTAAGACACTGGGAAGGCACTTGAGCATTCTATACTGGCCCCTCTTTCCTCTTTTGCCAAGAGGGACCAGCTTCTCACAATCCAATGGCCCTCAGCTGAGGTTAAAGCCTCAAAATGGCTGGTATAATGGATCTGTCTCTCGCCAAATGGTGTGAGCTAGGCCCTCCCTGGAGAAGGAACCTGAATTCCCCGAGATAAGTGATCAGTGCCGGGGCCCCACAGCAAGCGAGGGGATCCCCAAGGCAGGTGTTGGGCATGGAGGCCACGGGAGCATTGGCTAAAATGGAGACAGAACTGAACACCCTGTTTGGCCCCGGAGGATGATTGGTTAGCCAGAAACGGGTAAGATTCCTCAGGGAAGGAACAACCTAAGACAGGCACAGTCGCAGAGAGGCAATCAGGAGAGAACTTGGGAGTCAACAGAGGTAGGGCACAGACCCTCACCCCTTCCCAACCTTGCAGGGGTCTGAACCCTCATCCCTTCTGAGGGAGGTCTCCTGAACCCATCACTACTTCACTTCCCATGCTCAGCACAGATCAGGACCCAGGTAACAGACAGAGACGTGGCCCAGCTCAGATCAAGACCCAGGTAACAGAGAGAAACATGCCAACAGCAGCTGCCCTATATCTAAATTCAGCCTAGCATTAGGAACACTTAGTGCCTACTCAAGAATGCAAATAAACCTTTCCACTAATATTTACAGGGTAATCTAAGATTGTTGGTAGAGTATTAAATTTGACAGTAAAAGAGTTATCAAACTTCCAGATTAATTTAAATTCGCGAACTGAAATAAGCGAACACCTAAGAAAATTTAAGTGTACTGGACAAAAAGCTGTTTCTAAAGTATTAATTAAAATTTCTATTGATAGCTCATCTCATGGTAAAATTGCTTAACATGCATATTAGTGTGCAAAAAATTAAAATTTAAAGTTATCAAGATTGCATTAAAAAAAATTACAGAATCCAAGATGGCAGCATAGGTAAACACCTACACTGCTGCCTCGCACAACAATTTCAAAACTACAACAAAAAGACAGAACGGACATCATCCAGAACCACAGGAAAGCTGGCTGAGTGGAAGTTCTACAACTAGAAAGAAAGAGAGGGGCTCACGGATACCCAGAGGAGCTGCAAAAAGCTGAGGTACAGAGACGCGTGCATGGTGCCAGAGTACCTGGCTGGCTTTCTCTGGCGGGAGGGAAACGGAGATTCTCAAAGGCATTGAACCCCTTATCCTACGACACTAAACCCCAGATCCAGCCGAAACTAATACGGGGGGAGTTTGGACTGTGAAAAGGGAGAAGTGCACGGAAACTTAGGGGAGTCGCAAAAGATCAAAGGCCTGGTGCCGTGCACAGCACTGCGCACAGGACAGATTGCTGATTGTGCTGCTGGCTTTCGCGAGTGGGTGGGGGATAGACCCTCCCAACAGTGCCACTTCTGACTCCACTAAGCCCCTGTTTCGGAGGAAACTCTAGAGACCTAGACTCGTGAGGTCCTTCTGCGCAGGGGAGCTGGAAAGGCAGCGGTTAGAGGCACAAGGACAGCTCCAGCCATTACCCAGTCACATGAGACTCAGGGGCCGTGGAGGGCGGGGCCGACTGGAAGGCAAGGTGGTCCCTTAAGCCCTGAAACTCCACCCATCCCAAGCTCAATAGAGGCTTCTTCGGTTTTGTGTCTGGTATCATAAGGCTGAATTCAACACAGAAGTTTCCCCGGCATAGTGAAAATGCCGAGACAAGGGAAGGGATCACAAACAAAAGAAATGGAGGAAAAAAACGACTGGATATAGAGTTCAAAACCACACTTATAAGGTTTTTCAAGAATATGCTAGAAAAGATGGATAAATTTAGTGAGACCCAAGAGGAGATGAAAAAGGTCTAACTAAAGATGATAAAGGACCAAATAGAAATTAAACATACACTGACTGAAATAAAAAATATTATACAGAGTCCTAACAGCAGACTAGAGAAAGGCAAGGATCAAGTCAAAAATTTGAAATATAAAGAAGCAGAAAACATTCAACTGGAAAAGCAAGAAGAGAAAAGAATCCAAAAATGTGAAGATAATGTAAGGAGCCTCTGGGACAGCTTCAAGTGTACCAACATCAGAATTGTGGGGGTACCAGAAGAAGAGAGAGAGCAAGATACTGAAAACCTATTTAAGGAAATAATGACTGAAAACTTCCCACATCTGGTAAAAGAAATGGACTTACAAGTCCAGGAAGCACACAGAACCCCAAATAAAAGGAATCCAAAGAGGAGCACACCAAGACACATAATTAAAATACCAAGAGCAAAAGACAAAGAGAGAATATTAAAAGCAGCAAGAGAAAAACAGTTCATTACCTACAAGGGAGCACCCATACGACTGTCAGCTGATTTCTCAACAGAAACGATGCAGGCCAGACGGGAGTGGCAAAAAATATTCAACGTGATGAACAGCAAGAACCTACAACGAAGAATAATCTATCCAGCAAAGCTATCATTCAGAATTGAAGGGCAGATAAAGACCTTCACAGAGAAGAAAAAGCTAAAGGAGTTCATCAACTCCAAACCAGTATTATATGAAATGCTGAAAGGTACTCTTTTAGAAGAGGAAGAAGAAAAAGGTAAAAGACAAAAAATTATGAACAACAAATACATATCTGTCAACAAGTGAATCTAAAAATTAAGTGAATTAAAAATTTGATCAACAGAATAAACTTATGAATATAATAGAATCAGGAGCACAGAAAGGGAGTAGACTGATAATTCTCAGGAGGACAAAAATCATAAAGCATCAAACACTGTGAAATTACAGCAGAAAGATTAAAGTTAGGTGAGGTAGATAAGTGATCAATCAAAGGACTTGTATGCATGCATATAAGCATAACCAATGATCACAGACACTGGGGGGTTGGGGTATGTCTGGGAGGGAGGGGGGCAATGGGGAGATATGTATAAAAAATTAATAAAAATTAATTTAAAAAAAATTTACAAAACTCTCCATTAATCAAAAGAAAGGGAGGGGGGAGTAGGATAATATCATGTAAGGGAAAATATCTGGTAAGTAAATTACATTTAGAAAATTTTCACTTTAGAAAATTAATTATCATTTGTAATACTAACAGCATGACACCCATGAAAAACACACATGGTGTCAAAATAAGCCAAAGGAAAAGTGGGTAGGCAAAAATAAAATGGACCCCAAGTCAATTTTGTAGAAAAGATTCATTTATTAACTTTTGGTCAAGAATATGTTAATATACTTTCAGAAAACAACTCCAAAACCAAGTGGACTCCTGCAACACAGAGGAACTGACAGGTCTGCACCAACCACGAAGAAAAGAGGAGAAACAGTCCATAGATGGAAGACGCTGAAGATGCCCTGCCATGTGAGCAGTCAACAGCTGTGTGTAGCTACAGGATGCCTAGGACCAACCAGAGAGGGTCGGACCAGCATTGCCAACATTTGTCCACTATCCAGATACCATTGATGACGTGTACACAGAAGGAACTGTTTGACATTGAAACTGGGACTCAAAACTATTGGACATTGAAATTGGGACTCAAACATTTTTTTGCTCTTATAAGTTTATTCCTAGCCTACAAAGGCAAGATGTTTTTAAAGACAAGAATCGGCGGGGGAGGAGGAGGGAGACCAGATACAGAGGCCAAGAAGCAATGAAGAGACTGTCATGCTACAATGGGAAGGCAGGGGAGATTGGGGTGTAGGGAGGTCTGGAAGAGATCAACTGAAGAACTTGTATGCATGTATGTAAGCATAGCCAATGGATAAAGGGCACTTCGGGGGGGTGGGGGAGACAGATGAGGGCATGTACTGGGGGGTGGGGAAGACTGGGGGAGGACAATAGGGAAAAAAATAAAAACAAAAATTAAAAAATAATACATATGCTTTGCCCTTCGGGAGCTTACAAACAAGTAGGAGAGAGAAGTAAATAATCAAATAATTCCTCAAATGTATGCAAATCTGCAACTGAAAAAGAGCTACCCAGCCCAGTGTTAAATGAGCACATGGCAGGGGGTATAGAGAGAGGGGGGAAGTAGTGATAGCAGGTGAGGTCAGGAAAGGATGCCCTTAGGGAGGTGGTACTTAAAACAAGCTCTGAAGATGGGGGGGTTTGCAGATCAGGGAGTAGCATATGTAAAGGTTCATTAGCAGGTAAAAATGATGATGATAATGATGATGACTAACTGGAAGACAGTTGTATGTCTATAGCAGAGGGAACAAGAAAGCACTGCACAAGATGAGGCTTGAGAGGGAGCAGAGAACAGAGAATCTCTCAAGATATAGTAAAGAATCTTGTATTTCATGTAGGTGCAACAAGAAGACAATGAAGGGATCTGGGCAGCAGCATTACAATTAGATGTGAGTTTCAGAAAGATCATTCTTTCTGCTGTTTGCAAAATAAATCAAAGAGGGCACAAGTAGATGCAGATAAACAAGGTAAGGAGGCTACTGCAATGGTCTAGGTCAAAGACGATGGTGCTCAGGACTGGAGGGGTGGGGTAGACAAGAAAAGAAATAAACAAACCAGGAAGATATTTAGGAAATAAGACCAGCAAGACTCAATGATGGGCTAGATACAGGCACAGGAAGGTAAGGAAGTGGCTCCTAAGGTTTGGCCTACAATAACTACTTGGGTGTTGAGTTGTTCACACAGATTAAGAACACTAGAAAAGGACTAAAGTTGGCTTAGATGAGGAATTATGAGTTTAGTTTTTGACATAATGAATTTGAGATGACTTTAGCAAGCTCCAGATTTGGATCCGAAGCTCCAGAAAAACAGCCTAAGATACCTATCAATCTGTTTTCCACCAACGTACATACCTATTCACTCAATCTATCTATTTACCAACCTACCTACCCACTTATTGCCTACTTATATATGTATACATAACACAAACATATACACATATGTATACATAACTATCTAATATCTGTTTATAGGTACATACATATAAGTATCGTGTGTGTGTATGTGTGCATGTAACTGTGTGTATGTCACTATTTATTTGAGAGTCATCTCTAATAAAGGAAGCTACAGGTGTGGGGAAGTCACCTGAGGAGAGGATAGAGAGGGAGAACAGAAAGGGCTCCTTGAAGAACACTGGCTTTCAATGGCCAACTAGAGGAGCATGAACCTGGAAAGGAAACAAGAGAAGGGACTATCAGAGAGGGAGAAGGAAAATCTCAGAAACCATGGGAAGGCATAATCAATGATGCAGAATGCTTCAGAGAGATCTGAAAAACGCCATTGGCTGTGGTGGCAGGGAGGTCACGAGTGACCTCGGTAAGCGCATTTTGATAGTGGTCAGAAGCCAAACTGAAGGGGTTGAGGTGTAAGAACTAAGCACCTGAGTCCCGGCAGACAACTCATTCACAACATCTGTATATAAAGAAAAAGGAGTTGGCAGTAGCTAGATGGGGGTTATGTTGTATTTTTGTTAAAAGAAGATTCATGAGTATACATTGAAAAGCATTATGAGAGCTGAGGAATGTAAATAAATGGATGAAAGAGAATGGCTAAGGATGTAGATTTCTGGATGACATACAGAGCATGTGTGTTGACCTGCTCTTTTGGTATCCAGAATTCAGTCTCCTCATTTAGTCATCAAACTAGGTAAGATTCCTTCCAGATCTTAAATTCTCTTTAACTATAAACAATGACAGCAAATAGATTTTGTATGAAGCCCTTAACTTGTAACTGTTAGAGTATGTTTAAACCTTTCTGAAATACATGATGACATCTTTGAGATTATTTCAGGGCCTGTTAAATACCTGAAGATAGTCAAGTTCCAGACGGTCTTAAAAATGGAAATTGCATTGTAAAAGGGTAGACAAAGATAGTTGTTAAGAGAACAACAAAATAAGCTTCACTTAAATCTGTTAATAAAACCACTGAAGGTGGTTTCACATGAGATTTTCTATTTTAATACTTCAGGTACACTGAAAAATATTAAACATGTAAACATTCCTAGTAACTTTTAAGAGAAAGTTCAAACTGACTGTACCTTTGCGATATCCACCAGCCAATCAGGAGTGAGTATTCAAATTAACCCAACAAAGATGGTGAGTTAATTTGCACAAACAGGCACTAAGTGGCCAGGGGTGGGGCAGGATGCTTGTGTTGTCGCCATGGTGACAACACAGGCTTTCCGCACTGACCCAGCAGCTCCAGGCCTCTGGGCAGTGTGGGAAGGCAGAAAGGTGGCTCTGGGCCAGAGTGAAAGCGGTGCCAGCAGCCAGAAAAAGGAAGGCCCATTCTTGTACAAATCTTTATGCATCGGGCCTCTAGTAGTGATAATAATTATTGATATCACTATTGATTTCTTTTGCACATTTCATGTCAAGTTTTCTGATTCAGCTACAACACAAATAAATCAACTTTTTTTTTCCTATTAAATATCATATGAAGATTTCTGAAGTGGTAAAGAATGACTATTTCATTCTGGGTTACAATTAATACAAACCTGATTAGCTTTGATCAGCTACTCTTATATCTGAGTGTGCACCAGAATCACTTGTAAAAAAGAAATAGATCGCTGGGCCTCATCCCTATATTTTCTTACTTAGCAGGTCTAAGATGGGCATTTCAAAAATCTTCCACTTATGGCTGATGTTGTTGAGTGGGGACACACTTTAAGAACCACTGACTTTGGAAACAGTTCTTAAGAACAGTTTAGGCTTTGACATTTAACAGTATCTGCTGAACCATCCATGTTTAAGGCAGACTGTCAGGTCACAAATTTGATGAAGAAATCTAAAGTGCTTATGAGCAAGTGCAGGTTAGTCCAGTGGGAGGTTAGCAGTGATATCTGCTGGCTTTTATGTAGTGTGTAATAGGCCTTCTCTGTTCCCTCAAAGTCCTGGCTAAATTTCTGGAAGATCTATTTCCCTTTGTAGTTCCACTAAAATTCCTTTTTAATTTGCTGCTGACCAACTCACACCAGAACTTTAGCAAATGAAAATTTTATCAAAGGCTCATCAGCTCCACTCCCCAGACAATCCCTGATCCCTCTTTCTGAACGCCTGAATAAAGGTAAATGTATTTTGGCACTCAGGCATAACACATTCAAATGTACCTAAGTGTAAACTCCCCAGGTGTAGTTTCTGCAGCATTTCTAAAAGAAAAGATGAGCATTCTATGGTTCTGAAAAACCAGCAAGAAGACCAAAGGAGTCCATTGATATGAATAAAAAATTAATTATATTTAACAACTATCAGCACTAAAGTAACTTATAGTAAAAAGAAAAAATCAATCAAAATAAGAGATAATACTTCATGGCAATTGTAGAGCAAATGGTAAATTACTTTCTTAATTATAACTTAATTGATTTTTATACCATTTCATATTAAGTATACGATAAAAAAGAAAAATCTAAGGTCTGAGACTACCAAAAACAAACTCAAGCCTATGTACTGCACACCATGGTCAAATGCACACTTTCTTCTCCAGCATCTGTCTCCTCTTTCTATGGAATTCTACAATAAAATCACTCTGAAATCATACTGTGGAACCTTCTACCGAATCATGAGAGTAAGGAAAACTAAGTGTCAGAGAACATGCCTACATTCAGTGCTACATACCCCGCACACTGTTTTTGGAAGAACTCAAAAAAGGGGAGAAAAGACTCATTCACAAGGCTTTAGGCAACATATATATATATTGGTGGCCACATTGAATTCTTACAGCATTAGCAAATGCTTTTCATGTTAGTGCCCTTACATTCCTGTAATTTAAGGCAAGGAAGTACTATTTGTGAACTCAAAAGAAGGAGGGCTATTAAATGATACAGGTAAAAATTTTCCTCCAATGATGACAATCTACTAAGTATAGCTAAATCACCTATTAGTTAGTTGATATTCACAAGCATCTTAAGTGATTTAAAGAAGTGGTAATTACATGTGTTTTGTGATAGGACAGCCTAACTAACACATTTAAAATTAATCGTAATTTATTAATGAAAAGAGACATTTAAATATCAAATATCAACAAACTGGAAGCTGGTAGTAAAGAGATAGGAAGTTGCTGGCAGTGCAGGGTGAATCAGGAATCCAATCAAATGTGGAATTAATAGAGTTAGATCATGTGACTTAGATGAACATCCATCTATTCTTGATACCTTTACTTAAACCACTTCATGGGTAAAAGTCAAGGTAGTTTTTAAAGTAAAAATAAAGTTCTTTCTTTAATCCTGTTTCCCAATTATCATTAAGTCTTAATGAAGCAAATATATTTTACTTTTGCTTTAGTCTTTTTTTTTCTTTAAACCTTACAGTTACAGTTGAAAATTCTTTTATAGACCTGTTTAATAAAAAACTCTCCTTCTTATACAGAGGTTAACATCATACTGAAGTGTCAATGAAAGGCCACTGTCACCAATTCAACACCAACAAAAGTCCCTGGACTGGGGTGCAGTGGTAGGGAAAGACTTCATTAAGTTAAAACAGCTCAATTGTGACACGACCTGGCTGTGGAACAGCACAACTGTGAGACAGCTCAATCGTGAAACAGTATGGCTGTAGAACAGTTCTAGCAAGGCAGCTCAAATGAGAAGTGTCACCATTCTGCTCTAATGAGAGCTCAGCACCATGTTTGCAGCTCAACTCAGGTGTTGCAGCTCCAACCAGGGATAAGCCTATTCAATGGAAACTGAAAGTGTGCTTCATTGAGACAAAGGTAAAGCTGGTTTCTAAGTAGAGAAGAGTTCCCACCCCCAGTCTCTGATTGGGCCACTCTCAAGCAAATGAGGATTCAAATCTTCACTGACTGACTGGTTCAAATAGCTGACTGATCCAAATGGAGCCACTAATTGGTTGAAGATGCAAATAAGTATATAGCAATGTAGTCCCAACTGGCCAGGGCAAATCTTTAGCCCATTAGTTGATTTATGATCCTCAATTCAAACAGCAGCAGCACAATGCAGGAGGCTTGCCAATTCAGTGCAACTTTTCCCTGAAGCACAGAGAGCATGGGCGGCTTCTCTGTAGCAATGACTACTATACTCCGTTTACAAATTTTTACCCAGTTAGCCACCAGGAGTCCTCAACAGTTAACACTTAACATTCTCAAGGTCAACAGAAATACACATGTGCTAGTCCCATTCACAGATTTGTTTTTGTTTTTTTTTTAATTCTAACCATAGGATATGTTTATTGATTTTAGAGAGAGAGGAAGGGAGTGAGAGAGAACCATGGATTGGTTGTCTCCTATCCATCCGCACCCTAACAGGAGATTGAACCCCTAACTTTTTTGATATACAGGACAATGCTCCAATCAACTGAGTCACCTGGCCAGGGCTCATTCACATTTTATTTATTTATTTGTTTGTTTATTTATTTATTTATTTTGCTACATAGAGGATGTGGCAAAATAGGTTTTCATATAGAAAATAATAAAATATTTAATAAATAATAACAGAATAAATTCTGTGTTTCACATACAAATGTAAACCTACTTTTGCCCTACCTTGAAATTTGTATTACAAACAATGTATTATATAGTTCCTGTTTAAAAAACATGTTCCAGTTCTCATTTTAATAAGGCTCAAAAATCAAAAAGGTTAGCTCTAACCAGTGTGGCTCAGTTGGTTGAGCTTCATCCCATGCACTAAAAGGTTGCTGGTTTGATTCCTCGTCAGGGCACATACCCACGTTGTGAGATAGATTCCTGGACAATATTTTCTCTCTCAGCCTCTTCTTTCCTATCTCTCTAGTCAATAAAAACATATTTTAAAAAACAACTTAAAAAATCAAGACAGTTAAGTTGAGAATTCTAACCTTTAATATCTGAGGGACTGTACATATTTTTCTCTTGATGGAATCTTTCAATTTGAGTCTTAAAAGTAGTGTATTAAAAAGTATTATTGTTACATGCTTCTCTCCTGTAATGCCTTGAAACATAAAGTCATCTTGCATTTCACTGTTCCAACATTTTGGAACAGTATTTTTATGTCAATTTTATTAACAGTGATACTGAGATAGCTGTTCAGTAGCAGAGCAGAATGCCAGAGAAACTCAAGCCCATCAGATCTGGTAAATCATGGCACCACGGTATTAAAACAAGAGTACCCCCACAGGGAGAGGAAATTCTGACAATTAACCTTGAATGCCAATTACAGTTTCTTAGAACAAGTTATTTCTTCAATATGTAGATTAAAAATTTAATTCCAGTCATCACTAACTTGAATAATCATATTTTAAATAGATTTTCAATTTAGATAAAAGTTTAAGATTAAAAAAAAAAACACTTAATAAAAATACTAAATACCCATTACCATACCTCAATCCACAAGAGAATTCAAGACATAATCATAGCTACATAGCAAATGGCAATGAAATTAAAAGCAATTTATTTGAACTAAATAAATAAGCCATCATGTTTTGTTTTGTTTTTTTCAGGGAGGAGGTAGAAAGACAACCCCAATATTAAATATTAAGTTCTAAGCAGTTCCCACATTAAACAATATGTACTCTCCACATTCTTTTTACAGTATGTTGTTTGAAACTCAGAACTGATTTTCCTACAGAAACATCATTATACATAACAGCTCCTAAGCAAATCCACAAGAGACTTGTTTAACTTCTAACACAGTAGCAGCACTGGCCACTGTAATCCACTCAATATTCTCAGCATCTAGTGGGCAGACTGTGGGTGGTATAAGGTCCAAAAACTTCAGATAAACATGGTTGTTGCAGGGAAAGCAAACAGAGGACATAGTCTGATGGCCGGAACACAAGGCCAGGTGGGCCCAGCTGCCACGGCTGCAGTTTGCAGGCTATTTGTGATTTAAGCACTGCTTCTACTAAAGAGTGCCCCCACATTAATCTCAACCATAATTCCTTCTCTAACTTCCACAAACACCAGACTTCATTCTGGCTATCTGAAAAACAAAACAAAATAAAAACAATACAAGACTCAGAAATCCTAGAGTCTAGGTACTGAATTCTTTGGGCTTCATTTTCCCCATATGGTTCAAAATTGATATTAAGAGCCTGTTGTACTTAAAAACAAACAAATAAAAAATACCTGCAACACACTATAATGAAAACATTATTATAGAATGAAGGGTTGTTTTTTGTTCTCCCTGTTTTGGGGTAGTTAATGTATATCCCTTTGTACAGAATTGTATATACATAAATAAACACAGTCCATCAAGTATATATATTAAAAGCCTTCAGTTTTATTGGAAGTAAATGAAAATTTAAAAATATAAATTTAAATACCTTTGTTCTTTTATCAGTTATGTAGCCATGATTTAATTATATTTTCCAGATCTAATTGAATAAGTAGAAGTCCCTAGTTGGAAATACATTTTTTAAATAAAAACAAATCTAATTTCTCAGAGGGTAGTTGAGAATAAAATGATTGTAAAACTTCTTTAAAAAAGTTGATAGACATGAATAGCAAAAATGCCACTCAGATGAGAAGAGAAATTAAAGCATATTACAACACAGCAAGCATTAAAATTGTGTGATACAAAAGTAGAAATACAGAGAGCCAGAACAAAGCGGAAAGCAAGAAGTAGGTATATATATATATACTGTATGTGTTCTCATTTTTGGTAAACAGAGTTTATTTAAAAGGGAGGTAGGTGTAGGGTGGGGAAGAATTATAATAAACTAGAGGCCCAGTGCATAAATTCTTGCAACAGTGGGGTCCCTTGGCCTGGCCTGTGGGATCGGGTTGAAATGGGGTCTCTGAAATCTCCCAAAGAGTCACAGATTGCAAGAGGATGCAGGCTAGGCCCAGGGACACAATTGGTGCACAATTGGGGCCAAGGAGGGACGCAGGAGGTTGTTCAGCCAGGGAGGGATTGCAGGAGGGTTTCAGGGGATGTTTGGTCTGTCTTGCTCAGTCCTGATTGGCTGAACCCCCACAGCAAGGTAACCTACAGGTCAGAGCATCTGTTCCCTGCTGGTAAGTGCACATCATAGCAAGTGGCCTTACATATCATTAACATATTACACTTTGATTGGCAGAACAGATGATCAGATGACCAGACACTTAGTATATTAGGCTTTTATTATGGAGGACGGTATACAAATGTTGGGGAAATTCAATTAGATCTATACACGACATATCAATGAATCCCAGATGCATTAAATAATAAAACATTTCAAAATGAAATCCTTGAAAACATAATTAAATCATGGATTATAACAGAAAAAAGAATAAAATGTTTACTAGTTCCATAGCAGATTCTTAAATTATCAAAGAAATCCCAAAGAAAATAGTCAAGTAAAGCAAACAAAAAGTAGATTTAAAGAATAACAAAGTTATATGTAAATAGAAATCATATTATTGGAGAAATAGCTAAATCAAAATGAAAAAGTGCTTATAAGAAGTTATAAGATTACATCAAACATCCATTCAAGTTAATCTGAAAAAAATATATATGATTTGTTTCCCATAATTCTGGCAGGCAATAGTGAAACTGTTCTGCTCATGTGTTAACAATGATATTAAAAAACAGTACAACCTCTTATAAAATCCTGTAACAATAAACACAGCCATCATAACAATATACCCTCCCTCTGACCTGAGGGACATGAAGCCAGTACAGTAATCTCTACTGGATATATAAACAAACCTCCAATCTTTCCTCATGACCCCTGTTATCACCCTTAGCACCTACAGCAGTGGTTCTGAACCTTCCTAATGCTGCGACCCTTTAATACAGTTCCTCATTTTGTGGTGACCCCCAACCATAAAATTATTTTCGTTGCTACTTCATAACTGTAATTTTGCTACTATTATGAACTGTAATGTAAATGCAGGATGTATTTTCGTTGTTACAAATTGAACATAATTAAAGAATAGTGCTTAATCACAAAAACAATAAGTAATTATATATTATGAAATATTTATTTCTAATTACAAATAAATGAAATTTTGTCTTGAATCGTGGTGTAGCATGGGCAACAGTCTTCATATGACAACAGTAAACTACATTGCTACACTTTGCTACACCGAGGAGCGGTCTGTTGGCTCCTAAGACCATGGGAAATAAGTGTTTTCCAATGGTTTTAGGCGACCCCTGTGAAAGGGTCATTCAACCCCCAAAGGGGTCGTGACCCACAGGTTGAGAACCACTGGCCTAGAGGAACAGTGGCAGAATATCCACTTGAGGTCCTCAGACAACAGAGAGGTGGTCTGGCTGCGATCTCAATCCAGTTACATAATTCACTGGTGGGGCCACCTGTCAACTGTGTACCCTCCAATTACCCATGTTTTCTGCACTAGGGTCTGTGTTGCCAAGTAGGGCTGTTACAAAAGAGCCCTACATGGTGACTGCTTATCTGCCAGCCAATTATGGTAACTCTATGTGCTCATAGCAGAAACAACCTCTCACCATGACTAATACAAGAACCAGTCTCTCCAACCCATATGGCCAGGGCCGTTGGACTGGTTGCAAGAAAGCAAGAAACAGTGCTTTGATAATGATCACTGGGTTCTCACTGTGTTCTGGGTTTGAGTTGTTCACCTACTATGCTGACCTCTGACCTTTCTGGCCAGCACCAGGGCACTCAAGATGTTTCCCAAGCTCAACTTACTTTAAGACTAAAAACCATTAAGAGTAAAATACAGATGAAGAGATCGATGGATGGATGGATGAGTAGAAGATGTGGAAATGGGTACATAGGTGAGTACTCCACCAGTTGCTTTTAGAATGTTTTTGACGGACTCCATGTACCTCTTATAAAAGAATGATTGTCCTGGTCCATGGTATGTGTCTGTCATTTCTGAGATAACTTCTTGCAACTGCTTTCTATTTATGATTTGGCTAACACCAATAAACAACATGCTTTCCAGATCCCATCTGCCCAAATCTTTAGTCACAACAGGTATATAACCATAAAGTACTATAATTATAAACATTATCTACAATAATAAAAGTATAATATGCTAATTAGACCTGATGTCCTTCTGGAAGCCAGGGCTGCAGCAGGGGATAGAGGCAGCCGCCATGGCTGCAAGGGAGGGATCCAGGAAGCTGCCCCCACCTGTGAGAGAGGATCCAGGCAGGCCCCTCAGCTTCCACAGCTGCAAAGGCCTACTCTTACATGAATTTTGTACATCGGGCCTTTAGTATATAATATACGAAAAAGGGCTTAACATATAATATCAGTGTCCTGCTTTTCCTCTCCTATAAGTAGGTCCAAAAGCCATTAGGTAGGTCTGAGCAAAGTGTGCATTAGAACGAAAATGATAGGCATGTGGCATGGAGTGAGGAAGGTTTCTGCACTAAGACAAGGGTGAGTATTCCAACATGGGTGCCAAAGCCTCAGCAGGAAGAGGAGGGACCATGCATGAAGAGGAGGAAGCAGAGACAAAATAATGGTTACATAATGGGTGTCAAGTGTGTCACTGTCAGAAAAGGTAGCTACACATAAGAAAAAGGAAAACACTAGAATAAACTCTAAGGTATTGGGTTGAAATTAGAGGGGTTGGTGTGAATTACTGGTTACTGATATAGTGAAAAATTTCAACTATACCAATATAAATAGAAATGTAGTTGTAAATGTTCTCAAACACACACACACACACACACACACACACACACACACACATACACACACACAGACACACATACACACAGACACACACACTTTCCTTAAATCTGTTAACTGATAGGACCTAATGCCCAGATTTTGGTTTCTAAATCCTATTCTTCACTAAAAAAAGCCAGGATCCTTGGAGAATTCACTGATTCCAGAGAAAATATAAGATGAACCCGAGACGTGTTCACAATGGGACAAGTCAAAAGGACAGAGAAACCAGCATAAAAGGAACTCCCCTTTGCCAAAACTGGGACAATTTGAGCTTTAAAATTAATAATAACAGAAATAACCCAAAACCTACCAAATAAAATAGCAAGCCATTTGCCCCTATGGATTTAAATTAATACATGAATAAACAAATGGCAAAAGAGATAGTTCTTTCTTTAAAAAACAAGTTTTTATAAAAATAGTTTTTTTTAATTTAAAAAAATAAATGTTTTACATTAAAAAGAGAATAAATGTAGAAGGAGGAAAATCACCATTCAACAACCATTAGAAACAAAATTAAATCAGACAAAAAGGAAAACTCAATGGATTCTAAAAGCACAGGGTGGAAGTATAAGAATGAAATATTTATGATCTCAAAGTACCTTCCCAATATCCTTATAAATAAAAGAGAAAGAAAAGAGTAATTTAATGTGTACAATTCTATAACACAGTATCTATATATTACATTGTATGTTTACTTCTCAAAAGTCAAATTTCTTTACATCATTATATATTTGATCCTTTTTACTACCTCCCCCTCAACCTCCCTTTTCTGCTGGTAGGCAACATACTGTTGTCTGTGCTGATGAGTTTCTCTTTGTTTCATTTGTTGTTTTCAGTTTTGTATCAAAAATGCAAAGAAAGAAAGAGAGAGAGAGAGAGAGAGAGAGAGAGAGAGAGAGAGAGAGAAACTTTACAGTGAAGAAGCCTAGCAAGCTACACTTTAATCAAATCCTAAAGGAATGGCATAGACACCCTGTAATGGCATGTAAGAAAAATACAGCATCATTTCTCCAATATTCCTGTCAAAATGCATGATATTAGTCATGAGGGAGCATCAGATAAATATTACATTTATGTGGTGGAGCATTCCATAACATATCTGACGTGTAGTTTTTAAATTGTTGAAGTCATAAAAGTCAAGAAAAGACAAAGGATATCTTCCAAAACAAAGAGACTAAAGAGACATGGCAGCCAAATGTAACAGGATGCAGGACTGAATAGTGGACCCATAATGGACGTTGGTGGGACAGATGGCAGAGGAGGGCTGAAAACCAGATAATAGAAATATCTCAGTATCAGTTTCCTTTCAACGGTTGGATTATTGTTACATATAAGATGCCATTGTTTAAAGGAGATATGCACTGAGTGTTTAGGAGTGATGGGGCAGCCTGTTAGCAATTTATTTTTAAGTCCTTCTAAAATAAAAAGTTCTTTGTACTAGTCTCAAAACTTTTCTATAATACTTGAAATTATTTCAAAATGAAAAAACGTATGATACCAGATTCTTTATAATTAAAATTTTTCATTTAAAATATAAAGTAACAAAATTATCAAAAGAAGCCATTGTATTAAGATAATTTTTAACTGAAAACAATCTGTTAAAAGCATATTTCCACTACAGCAGAAACTTCTAAGACAACTACATACATGTTCCTGTTTAATTCCATAAGACAATGGTACTATAAATAAATCCTTCAACAAAATGAGAGAAAAACAGCATAATGAAGCAGACTTTATTCTTTATACTCTTATTATCAGTAAATAATTCTAAGATGCACATGTTCCCCCATTACAGAGCCAACTTATTTTCTAGCAAACATATATACAAAAAACTCTGAAAACCCAAACCCAAATACCTTGATTTAAGTGTGTGGCCTCCATGATCTGCACACCATTCACAGAGCACTGAGACCCACTTAGAGGTATCAGCGTCACCATCCCCCCGGCATTTTCAAAGATACAGTGCTCACTCTCCAAATCCAGACCGTGAAGAACTAAGTTGGAAAAAACAGAGAAATGTTTCTTTGGTATCTAAAACAATGATTCTCAACCTTTATTAATTTTACCATATTGAATGTGTTTTCTTTTTCATGTAAATACTGTGAAGTGAACATTTATGTTTGGTGAGAAAGCTAAATTTTAGTCATGGCATGAACTGACAAAACTGAAGGTATCCCTTTAATATTACCTTAAAGGGTCTGAATATCATCGTATAAGGAAATACATCCTGGGATTCTTATTAACTTCATCTTTAGAATAAAGATAATTGAGTAACTTATCTTAACAGAACACGTTTGAGCCACTCTGTTTGATGTTGAGTAAATTTATTTTGTTTGTCAACTGAAGTTCACAGTAAAATGGAGTGAACTCAGGGGCTCCAATGCTCAAAAACTTATTGTGACCTCCATATTATTACAGATTCTATGTTCCAGGAGCAGAAATCAAAGATGAAGGTGCCATGACATGGATCTTGGGAGGCCCCAGGAAGTCTCCAGAAGCTATACTGGGATACACACTGCCACAGCCTATGACAACCCTGATAGACCTTGACCTCACAGACCTCTCATCGCAGAGCATGTGGCTTCCCTAATCACGCATGGCCATCCTGAGTTACTCTTGTTTAATGAATGGCCAGGCATGGATGTGAATGCCTGTCAAATAACCCTACACGATTTTAGGCACAGAACTTCACCAGTCACTCGGGACAGGCAAAGTGTCTCCCATTGATCTCCACAGAATTGCACTTCTATGTTCACAGAAAACATGTGTTCTTACTACTCACCATTATGTAAAGCAACCTCAAAGGTCAAACACATCATTTAACAATTGGAAGAAGAGACCTGATGCCTAGTTCTACTCAAAAACTATTGATCCTAATGACTTTTGGGAATTGGTTTTCTGCTCTCTCAGTTTCACAGCAAACAGTACATGCAGGTAGGAATTTCTAGGGTTGGCTTGATTAACAACTTACACTGGTAGAAAACCAAGTTCATTGCCAGCAATTTTAAAAACAAATGTGAAGATACAATTCTTCCCTGCCGACCCCACCTGGCCTCATACGCATATACACACCACCATCACTGATTTCCCAAAGTTACGCTTGTAAAGCCTGACATATCCTCACCCTGCTGAGGCAGCATCACTAGGAAACCCAGGGAGCCATGCCTCCATATGAGTATATGCTGTATGTGTGTATTCTATTTCCCATTATCATCTTTGTGCAGGTACATGTTTATATCCTTCCCAGTAAGGGGCTTTAATTCCTTTACCTGTGCCTGTTGACCCATTTCCATCAATCAGTGTCCCACTATGACAAGAGTAGAGAGATTTAAAAAACTATACTCTTGAAAGCTATAACAAAGTATAGAATACATGGAGGGTGAGGGAGAAGAATTCATAATTTCATTTTACTCACTAAGTTAATTATTCTGTTTTATTCATTTGAATTCCACATTATAGAAATACATACTGATCTATATCGAATTTTTAAAAGATTCCCTTTTATAATTACTTCATATCTGTCATTCAAAAGAAAGTTCTCCATTAAATGATTTTTAAAATCATTAGCACCCTGGCTGTGTGGTGCAACTGGTTGGAGCTTCATCCCATGCACCAAAAGTTAAATCCCTGGTCGGGGTATATATAGAAGGCAACTGATTAATGTTTCTTGCTCACATCAATGTTTCAAATCTATTTTTTTAAATCCTTGGCTGAGGTTTTAAAAAGAAAATTCACTGGTAAAAGAAAATTGATAAAGATTCTTACCAATATCTTGTTCTGTTGAAGCATCTTCTCTACCAACATATGTCTGACCTTCCTAACAAGAAGAGACAAGTAAAATTTATTAGTAAGGACATGAGAAGCCATCTGTTTCTTCATTTTTCATTTAAACCCTAATGACCCGATAAGCGATGTCCCAGGGAAGGCCACGGTAGCCATGGCAATGACCCAGGGAAGGCTATGGCAGCCATAGCAATATCCTGAGGACACCAGGCCAATGTCCCATGAAGGCCACAGCAATGCCCCAGGGAAGGCCACAGCCTCAGAGCTATGAGAGTTCATTGAGGCTCTGAAATAATGCTCTGAAGGTTTCAAAAAGATGACAGTAGAACTCCTGGGGCTTACTCTCCAACAGTGGGTAGGCTCCTATGTTGGCCTGTATCATAATCTTCCCAAGACAATCATCTCAGTGATGCTGCTGATCCTTGCTGGAGAGTTTCTCCTCCAGTGAAGAAGGTTTTTTTTTATGTCTAAAAGTTTATGGGAGCCCACAAAGCACAACGCAATACCATTTTCATTTAAAGCCATGGATCAGAGAGAGGTTAGTAAAGTCAAGGGTACAGAGGCAACCACTGACGAGGATGTGGAAATTCTGCTCTCTTGACATGAATAGCCTGATCAGGACCAGGCCCAATAATTTAATCAGGACACACACCTTTAAAATTAAAATGAAGGCCCAGAAAACATATAGCCAATCCCGGTTTCAAATACTTGTGATTTTCTTACCTAGTTTCTCTGCGTTTTTGTTCCTTTCCTGTCTTTGCTAATTCTACACAGTTAGGTTTAGAACTCCATAAAAATGGGAACTTTCAATACCACAGAAACCCAATGAACTGTGGGAAATCCCCAAAAGGACTCAAGTATTTGTTGCATATTCTTTAATGTAATAGCTGTGTTCAGGGACACAGAGTATTATAACAAACCTTGCTAGTGTGTAAAGGAATATGGGAAAACAAAATCAGAATGTTCCACTCAGGCAGTTTTACCTTCAAGTGATATAAGATAATTCCAGTACTCAGAAGGTCGTCATCAATGCCAATCAAATGAGGCAGTTCGGAATCCAAAACAACTCCAATCCCTTCTTTCCTAAGGGCTAGAGTTTGTTCCTGAAATCAGAAGTGAAATAAAACATCATTGAGGAAAGAAAACATCTTTTTAGGTTTTTGTTTTTTTTAATATATTTTATTGATTTTTTACAGAGAGGAAGGGAGAGAGAGAGAAAGTCAGAAACATTGATGAGAGAGAGACATCGATCAGCTGCCTCCTACACACCCCACAGTGGAGATGTGCCCGCAAGCAAGGTACATGCCCCCGACCGGAATCGAACCCGGGACCTTTCAATCCGCAAGCCGACGCTCTATCCACTGAGCCAAACCGGTCTCGGCTTTAGGTTGTTTTTTTGTGTTTTTTTAGGTGTTCTTTAGAGCAGCGGTTGGACCTCCCGGACCACCAGTGGTCCACAGACCACCAGTTGGCAACCGCAGCTTTAGAATGTTAATTTTTTTTATTTCTCATCAAAAACACTGTAAGAAAAATGGACCTAAACATTTTGTTTCATTCCTGGCATATAATAGGCAAAGTAAACTTGAAACATAAAAACTCAATTAAAATTAATTAAACTCATTGCCTAATTTATATAACCCCTTTGAAATCTTGCCATCTTTAGGAAAGGTTCTACAACTACCCAAATACAAAGGAATCTTTCCCCCTCTTTAAAACCTTTATTTCATCTAATATCTAGATGGCTCCTAATTTGCTGGCTCTTCTCTCCAGTTACTATGGATAACCTGTGTATGTTCCTAAGATGAGACCTTTCCTCTGCATTAGTTGCCCTGGCACCACACACACCTTTCTTCTGCATCATCTTCTCCTATCAATGGATCATTCCCACATACTCACAAATCTGTGATGGATCTCCCACCATCCACCACCACCACCATCACTTCCCTGTATCTCTGTCCAGCTGTCACCAATTTCTCTCTTGCCCTTTAGAAAAAATCACCTACAAAGAGACCCCTACACTTAGTTCTTCAATTCCTCCCCTCCTGCTCTCCACTGAACCAACTCCATGGAGTCTTTCATTCTTGGGAGTGTAATATCTATGGTCATCCCTTGATGATCTCTTCTTATCTCTTGACTTTACCTGTAATCTATATGCTAATGACTCACATCTAAATCTCTTGGCAGACCTCTCATGCAACAGCCCTGCCTACTTCAATATACCTATCAGGATACCAAATAGGCAACTCAGACTTAATGCATTAAAAACCCACCCTTCTTGGGTGGGGTCAAATGGAAAAAAGGGGGGGGACATATGTAATACTTTCAACAATAAAGGTTTTTAAAGTAAATAAAAACCTACCCTTCTTTCCTCTTGCCTCCCAAACCTGCACATTATTCCTTCTCAGTGAATGCCAACCTTCCTTACAGTTACTTGGACCCAAAATCATGGCTCTACTTTGTTCCTTTCTTTCTCTTAACACTACATACTTAGTATTGACTCTGCCATTAAAATATGCCCCCAATAATGTAATGTGGAATTAATATGCTATATTTACATAAAGCTACCCATATTAACCTAGTAAATGCTAACCCAAGCTTGTTACTCTTACCTGATTTTTCTCTCAAAACTAGAGCTTACATGTTAAAAGTTTTGTTTGTTTGTTTTGTTTTTAGTATACTTCCCAATCCAGCAGTTCATTTCCTGTGTGAACCTAAGGAGCAGCCTGATCTTTAAGGCTCTGGCTAATGCTAACTGCCCAGACACATGACCAATTTAAGGACACACCGACCATGAGAATCCATATTAGGACCAGCAAGGGCACTGCCTGCATATCCATAGCTCCTCCCCTGATCTTTTGGTTCTGTTTTCCCTCTCCCTTCTTACAACAAACCTCTACCTGCAATGAAATATTAAGATTGTTTTTTGAGGACTGGGAAAAGTCCCTCATCTTCTTGAGATGCCAGCACTTGAATAAACCTCTTTCCTTTTACAACACTGGTCTCATGAGTTCGGTTTTCCTTATGACAGGCAACAAAATCCACATTTCAGTTATAATCTGATAGCATCAAGACACCTGTACCACTCTTTTCCCTGGCCCCAACCATAGTATCTTTTAACTGTATCACCACAATGATCAAGGATACTATCACTCAAGCCCAAGCCATGTTTCATACTCTACTTGACAACCAGAGGTATATTAGGGCAGGCCACTCCTCTGCTCAGATCTTTTATGTGATCTTCCATTTCACTAAGATAACAACCAAAGTCTTTGTATCATTCTACATATTACTATATGATCACATGCCTTGCTGACCTCCTGCTCTCATCTCCTGCCACTCTCCCCCGTGCTCATGCCTCTCTAGGTACCCTCAGCTCCTTACTGTCCTCAAACTTGCCAGCCTTACCCCACTTCAGGGCCTCGTCATTGCTTTTCCTTTTTTTCCTTTTCCTTTTGTAGTTGCTGTTGTCTTCTCATCTCATCTATTCTTCTCTTCTCCTACAGCAGGGATTCTTTACCTCAGCACAATTGACATTTTGGACCAGATGATTCATTATAGGGAGATATTTTGTGTATTGTAGAATGTTTAGTAGCATACCTAGCCTCTACCCATTAGATATCAGTAACACACTCTCTTTCCCCCAAGGTTGTAAAACCAAAAATATCTCCATACTCTAGCAAATGTCTAGGGGGAAACACCAGCCCTAGTTTAGAAGAATCCCCTATATACATATATAGGCCCTCACTTCCTCATGTCTCTGCTCAAAAGAGACCCATTGTCCCATTCAAGAGAGTAATTATCAATCTCCCTTATCCTGAACTGTTTCTTTCCTTAGCAATTATCACTACATAATGTTATATAAAAATACATTATATATATACTATAAACCAGTGCCTAATTTCATGTCTGGCACATAGAAGTTCCTCAATCAATATTTGTCAAATGAATTAATATTTAAACTCTAATAGCTCCCACTCAAACTAGATTGAGTTCAGAGAAATGCCGGAGGAGAATCAATGACAGCCTTTCAGGGAAGAGACTGGCAGGCCTATGTCTTAACATCAGAACCACCTGGCCCAAGGAAAACAAAAACAAAAACATCCAAAACCTCTAAAATCAGGCTTCTGTCAAGTCTAAAGAAAAGCAGACAAATTCTATAAGATTGAAGGTGAAAATTGAACTTTGAGGCTGGGCTCGGGTGTGCTGGGTTCAAGATGAGTCACATCTAAGATCATGACACTATGCTCTGATTGCAGGTGCACAGAGAGCAACAAGGGAGCAAGTTCTAAACTACATACTGAGGCCTCTATTAGAGACCTTCCTCGTGAATCTCTTTCCCTCCCCCACCTCAACAATAAGACAGCATGACTAAGGCACAACTATGAAACACCAACGCCCAGCAATGCCTAAAACATAATTGGCACTCTCTACATTCCTAAAATGGCTAAATATATTTTATGTCATTTAAATATTAAAATGACTAGAGGCCCGGTACACAAAATTTGTGCACAAGGGAAGGTGTCCCTCAGTCCAGCCTGCACCCTCTCCAATCTGGGACACCTCAAGGGATGTCCAACTGCCCATTTAGCCCCAATCTAAATGGGCAGTTGGACATACCTCTCACAATCCAGGAGTGCTGGCTCCCAACTGCTCACCTGACTGCCTTCCTGATTGCCTCTAACCAATTCTGCTTGCCAGCCTGATTACCCCCTAACCACTCCCCTGCCAGCCTGATTGATGCCTAACTGCTCCCCTGCCAGCCTGATTGCCCCTAACTGCCCTCTCTGCAGGCCTGGTCAAACCTAATTGCTCTCCCCTGCAGGTCTGGTCCCCACTGACCTCCCCTGAAGGCCAGGTGCCCCTCAATTGCTCTCCCCTACTGGCCTGCACCCTCCCCCCCCACAACTGTCCGTCCCGGCAGTCCCAGTCACCCCCCAACTCCTCTCCTCTGCTGGCCTGATCCCTCCCAACTGCCCTCCCCTGCTGGCCTGATCACCATCTTTGACCACATGGGGCAGCTATCTTGTATGTTGGAGTGAAGGTCAATTTGCATATTACTCTTTTATTAGATAGGATGTCTAAAATCTGCCATTCTCTAGGTAAAGGAATCAGGACTTCACAACTTTGCAAACAAGGCAGCTCCTAAAAGGCTCTGGGGAAGGCTTCTCTACAAATAGAGAAGTCCTTCAAGCCTCTCCTTCTGCAGGCATTTGAGTCTCAAAGGTGCACACGAAGAGCTGGTGTCATGCAAGAAGGCAACATAATAAAGTGTCAAAAACAAAACATAAAAAATACCACTTGAAAGAAAGCAATTTAATTTAACAACCATTACGTAGATGCAGAGAAAATGGCCAATGCATACTTAGATTCAAGAAAAAGAAATGAAGCCCTGACCCTGACCAGTTTGGCTCAGTGGATAGAAGGGTCCCAGGTTCAATTCTAGTCAGGGGCATGTACCTTGGTTGTGAGCATATCCCCAGTAGGGGGTGTTCAGGAGGCAGCTTATTGACGTTTCTAGCTCTCTATCCCTCTCCCTTCCTCTATAAAAAAAAATCAGTAAAATATATATATTTGGAAATGAAGTGTTTCACTGTTCTTCAATTACTCCTATCAGCTAGGCTCACATCCCAGGCTCAGACTTCAAGCTTCGAGGTCAGAGCTGTAGTCATTTTGACTTGCTACACCAAAGCCCTTGCAAATCTTAGCTGAAATGAGCACTCTAAATAAAGCAACCCCTGCTCCTACCTTTGGATATTGTAGAATCCATGCTTACCCTTCTTCCCATGGTTGAATTCCATGTAGAAATTTAAAAGTAGGTGATTTTTTTAAGTATTTATTACAATGTAGAATTTAATCATATAGCTACATTTCATAAAACAAAGTCCTCATTGGAAGGTCTAATCGCTCAGAACTGTGACAGTACTGAATGCAGGGTAGGTAATGAACTGTTCCAGGTCTCAAGGTCCATGAGAAAAGAAAAGTGACTGTTCTCATAAATCCAGAGACATATGTACTTTCTGCATAAAAGTGTACACTAACACTCCCCACCCCCACCCCTCCAAAAAAGGCAATATTAGAAATCTAATAGCTCCCACTCCCGCTAAAGAAATTGTTTTGGACTACATCCCAGTTTAATTTAATATTCTTTTTTTTAACCACTGAAAAACAATCTTTTTCCTTCCCTGAAATAAATCTCAGAGACTTTGAAAATCATAACTTGGAACCATTAGGTCAAAAGCATTACCTTTTCCCATTAATTCCCAACACACTCACATACAAACACATACCAGCATGCACTCACATAAATATCCATACATGGAATGGATAAAACCTGAATTAAGAGAAAGTTTCCCAGGATTGGGGGTAGGAAGGGCATATGAATTTATGATTAATGCTGCCCTAAAGCCCTAAGGCATTCAAGTTGCATATACTACATGATATTATAAAAGTGACACCTCATAAAACTAAAAACAAGGGTTTAAATCATTGCTCAAGTGAAAAAGTGATTTCAGACAAAAATATCTATCACATATAAATTATTTATTGAGTGGCATCTACTGTGTACATAATTTATGAAACACCTCTTTGATAAGATGGAATAAATAGTAGAGCTGGTGATCCCTCCCCCAACTCCAAGCACATTGGGTCCCAAATAATAAAGGTGATAACATATGTATAGCTGCACATATTTTGTATTGAAACAAATCTTTTGGCAACCAATATCTGCATTAAAAGGAAACTATGGCCTGACTAAGAGGGTCAAAATATAGAATCAGCTTATTCTAAACATTATATTCATTACATTTGCAAACAATATGTTCAGTATGCTTTCCTTCAACCACTGAATCTAAAACATGTGCCCAGGGCTGGGACAACTGCACCATCACTTCTGGCAGATTCCAGTGGTTCAGGTGAGCCGCAGGCAGGGCTGCCCAGATGGGAGTGAAGGCCAGCCACACATGGGCTGGGCTCACTGTGAGCATCCCATGTAACCATTATATTCATTTATATTAAGATCCAGCACGGATTCAACCTTAGTCACAACCACATACTTTGTAACTAGCACTATATTTGACAAAACTCAACAGCTTTCCTTGAAAAAGAAAAAAAGTAAAAACCAATACAAAAACTTACCAACAACAAACTATTTTTCCCGCTGAAGAAGCTTACCAGAGCTGGATCTTTCTTAGGAAATACTGGAAAAACTTTGGCAATGTGTCTGTGCCACTAGAACAGTGGTTCTCAACCTTCCTAATGCCACGTCCCTTTAATGCAGTTCTTCATGTTGTGATGACCCCCAACCATAAAATTATTTTCGTTGCTACTTAATTTTATGGTTGGAGGTCACCACAACATGAGGAACTGCATTAAAGGGATGTGGCATTAGGAAGGTTGAGAACCACTGCACTAGAATAAGAGCTCGAGAAACTGGGTTTCCTCAAACTATGTTAGGTGAATACAGCTGTACCAGGTTCACAGCAGTCACTCAATAATTGCTGATTATTTGGCACTATGGGGAGTAGGTGATTTTAAGTGTATTTGATGGTGGGGATTGAGGGGATAGCCAAGAATATAAAAATCTCTTCATGGAATAGTGTATGGAGAATTATATGTTTCATGAACTGGACTTTTGTACAATTCTGCCCAATATAAAATGCACCTAATTTCTGTAATTGTGACTACAACCCTCAGCAGATCAGGAGGAAGAATGCCACATTCAGGACTTGTAGCATATGCCCAGGGTGAGTGTGAGGAGGGAGGAAAAAGTCAGGCAGGCAGGCAGAAAGACTTTTATAACAAAGAAAATCATCCTCTAGCAAAGCTGCTTTTTAATTTTTTACTGCATGTGATTTTATCTGAATTTCATATTAGAAAAATTATATGTAGTGAAGAAAAATTATATGTAGTGAAGAATAATTATATGTAGCAAAGAAACACTTGAATTTCAATCAAGTGTTTCTTCACTATAAGAGATATATCCTAAAATATCCTTCTAAGTAAGACACGATGAAACATATTAGAGGCTGACAACACTGCATACATATACTTTTCATCCCCGTTTCCGTTTTGAGCAGCACTACTGGAGTTCGGACATGTCTGAGACTATGTGCCTCTGGCCCTTACACCCAAATGCCAGGGAGCAGCATCACTGGACAACATGCCAGATCACACTTCCTTTCTCAGGGAACACTGAGGCAGAGCTCTACAGTCTTCAGAGAGTGCATGCTGCTCTAAGGAAATATGAAGCTAGTCCGACTCTCAGTTCATGGCAGATCCTTTGGTTTTTCTGCCTATATCTTTGGAAAATGTTTTCTTTACACTTGAAACCCAATCATTTAGTTAGGATAGATATAGTATTGAACATTTTGTACTCTAAATTTTCCTGGAACACAATTCATTCTTCCAATCTGCAGATTCGGTTCTTTTATTTTTCATTTCATGAAAATTTTTGTGTTTTATATTTCAACTAGTGGCCCAGTACATGAAATTCATGCATGAGGGCTAGGTGTCCCTCAGCCCAGCCTGCACCCTCTCCAATCTAAGACCCCTTGGGGGATGTCCGACTGCCAGATTAGGCCCGATCCCACAGGGACTAACCTGGCAGCCGGACATTCCTCTCACAATCTGGGACCACTGGCTCCTAATTGCTCACCTGCCTGCCTGCCTGATTGCCCTTAACTACTCTATCTGCCGACCTGCTTGCCCCCAACTGCCCCTCCTACCAGCCTGCTCATCCCCTGCTGCCCCCCTCCTCCGCCAACCTGCTCAGCCCCAACTGACACCCCTATCAGTATGCTTGGCCCCAAATGCCCCCCTGCCAGCCTAATCACCTCCAACTGCCCTGCCATCCTTGTCTGATCACCCCTAACCACCTCTGCCTCGGCCCCACCACTATGGTTATGCCCAGAAGGTCTCCATTCTAATTAGCATATTACCCTTTTATTAGTATAGATTTCTGTTTCATTTGTTGACTATCTACTTTGGGGTCACCAATTATCCTTATACACATTGTCTTTGCTTCTTTATCTTTTAGCTTCTGATTGCTTTAATATCTTGATCCTTTCATTTGTGTGCAATGAGATTATCCAGACATTAACTTTTAGTAATTTGATTTCAATGGCATCTACTGTTTTCCTTGATAGTTCTAATTTTATTCATTAGTCCTGAAATGGATGTTGTTTTAGACCTCAAAGACTATCTTTAGGTCTACAATCTCTCTATCTCTTTCTCATTCTGCTTTTTATTATCATCTTGCTTTGTTTATTGAATTCCTGTTTCTCATTAACTTGTTCCACAGAATGAACCAATTGTAAGAAATTCCCTCCTATGCCTTGAGGTATGTTTTCATCAGGATCTGGATCTTTTGTCTTTTGCATACTTTTCTCCTTTCTGGCATTCTGTTTGCCTCTCAGCCCATCCATCCATTTATCCATCCATCTACCACTAGACTAAGTTTATACAATTGCCCTACTCTTTTTCTTTATCTTATGTATGTCTTAGGTATCTCTGTCCAGAAATTCCTTATGCTCTAACACAGGATTAGCAAGTCCTTGACTCTTGTCCTGTCATATTTATCATTTTTCCAGTTGAAAGCCTGAGTGGTCTTCATGCTGTCCACTCTTCTCCCAAATGGAACAGTAGAGAACTAGATCCCAGCTGACCAGTATAAAGAATGAATTCCTAGCTTCCACCCTGAATTAACAAAGATGGTTAACTATCCTCTACTGACTTCTTCCTTCTGCTGGAAAAGAGATCCCATTCCTTCCTTGTTTCACCAGGCCTTCACTTACAGATACTCAACTCGTTTTTTCACATCATCCCATTTCTATGATTCCTCAATAAGAATAGGAAAATCAATGTATTCCTTCAAGTCAATTTGATTTGAGTGTACTGAAGAGGGTCTTTAGAATCTTCACTCATTCAGCTTCTAAGGCACAAGCCTAGTCAAACCCCCTTAACAAGCCTTCCCTCTTCTCTTCCTCAGTGGCCAGCTTATGACCTTTTTCATCTGCTTCCTATTAATGATTGCATGGTGGTGTTTCTGTGGCAGGATGGGATGTTTGTTTAGCTTATTATTACTATCATCTCCTTATTTCTTTGAAATCTGTAATGTCATTTCCAACTGTCTATTTAACAACAAAGTCAAGAACAGGGTTTCAGCAAACTACAAAATAGAAAGAAAAAAACATTCTTAGGGTTTTCTTGAATACAGATACAGAAGAAGAAAACGTGTATATATAACTGCTGGACACCCCGTTTGACTCATAACCTGAGGAGATGATCTGAAAACCCAAGCAGATATGTCATTATTTGATCATAAAACCAGGAAGTTATTGAGACTTCTGAAAATAGGAAATGGTTGGTACTTCAGAAGATGAATCTGGCAGGATGAATAAGAACAGAGAAAAATTCGAGGTAGCATTAGAAAGTAAGGAATAGCTTGAGAAACACTGTAGAGGGAGATAGACTCTAAGTGACAATTACTTTAGACTGGTTCACCTTAAGTGGAGACATTCTTTTCAACTATTTTTACATACTCTTATTAATAAGAAATAAGAAAATTGGAGGGTTTGCATGCATTGAAAAAAATCTGACAAATATCCAAAAGAATTTTATTGGTAGGAAAAAAATCCTTGTTATACTTTGCATACAGCTCAGCAAGTGGGTATTGTTGAGTTATTACTCACCAATATGATAAACAAGGATTGTCAACTAATTTATATGTTTCTTTTGTGATATACAAATGATAGTAATTTTTGACACAAATCAATTAGGTTTGAAATTCTGAAAATATTTCACAAGCCGGCATTCATCCAAAAGCGAAGCACTGCTTCCTGTACATTCTTTCGCACAAAGAAAAATCCAGTCCATCTGACAAAGACAGGAAATAGTTGCCAAAATTACCAGGAAGTCAATGAAGCAGTACAGGTCAACTGCAGCAAACACCGTCCAGTATTCCTCCATGCAACCTGAGCAAGCTATGATGAAAATGGACAAGAATTTCCTTCACATTCCTCCAGTAAATAACTTTATTTTTACTGTGTTCCAAGAGAGAATGATGAAATGAAAAAAAAACATATTTTCTGGTTAGCAGCAGGTTCTGTGTCCCTGCAAAGCTGATTGGTAACATGTAATCATTGATGTGAGAACTCCATTACATTCTTTGAATCATAATCTGATTAAAAACACATAAGAGAAAAGGGAAAGAACAGTCTGTGAATATTAAAGACAGGAAATCTACCTAAACTGAAAAAGTCTGGCTGATAGCACATACCTAGGGAGGTGAGGAAGGATCAGAAACCAACCATCAGAATGAAGCCCCAGGAAGAAGAAGGATCAAGTGGGAAGACAGAATTACAAATTCACAGGTCAAGGGATAAAAGAATCAAGTGGGTAAACCTAGAAGCCACTATTGATCCCTCTCTTTGCTTTAAACCCAGTATCAGTGGGCCCATCAGCTCTAGCTGCAGAACAGTCTGAATCCTGCACAGCTTTCCATCTCTACTGCTGCTGATCTGGGCTGGCTACCAACATCTCCTGTCTGGAGTCTCTGACATGCTCTGGTTGGTCTTTCTGTTTCCTCTCTTACTACTCTATAACCTATTCTCCATATGACACCCAGAGTCATCTTTTCTTTTTTGAAAAACATTTTATTGATTTTTTACAGAGAGAAAGGGAGGGGAATAGAAAGTCAGAAACATCGATGAGAGAGAGACATCGATCAGCTGCCTCCTGCACGCCCCACACTGGAGATGTCATTTCCTGTCTTTAATTTTCACAGACTGTTCTTTCCCTTTTCTCTTCTGTGTTTTTAATCAGTCATCTTTTCAAAACCTTAAGAAGTCATGGCCAGGTAGCTCAGTTGGTTAGAATATCATCTCGATATGCCAAGGTTTTGGGTATGATCCCTATTCAGGACACACATAGAAATTAACCAATGATGCATAAATAAGTGGAACAACAAATCGATGTTTCTATGTCTCTCTCTCTCTTTCTTCCTTTCCCCCTCCCTCTCCCTTCCTCTCTCTTTCAAAAATATTTTTTAAGTTATACATAGAATTCTACAATGCATCCTCACTTACCTCTCCAATCTTTTCCCCCTCCACTCTCCACTTGATTCACAACACTCTAGCCAGTGGCCTCTTATTCCCACTGCAGGGCCTTTGCACTTACTATTCTCTTTACCTGGGAAATTCTCCCCATAAATCTTTGTGGCTTGCCCCTTCTTCTCAGTCAGCTCTTACTATATATGCTGCATGCTCTCTAGAGATAAAAGACATCATGATGTAGATGAACAAAGTCTTTGCTCAGATAAAGCTTACATCCTCCCGACCTCTATACTCCCACTCCCAGACACATTCTACCACTCCACTGGCTTACTGTTTTCAGAGCACTAGATGTATAACATCAAAATTATGTATCAGTTTATTGTCTGTCTGCTAATCCGAGAGAAAGAGATCAGATTGGAGTCATCAAGAGCCAAACTGATAAATAGCATCATGACCTCTAACCCCAGGCCTTGTTTTATTCTCCTTGCTAGGTAAAAACAGCTCTTAAACCTCAAATAAATACTTAAAATGACCAGAACAAGTCAAGCTTTTAAGGCAATCTTCTTTAAATGAAAAGGCTATATTTTAAAAGACTATCATCATAAATAATTTATGTATCTATAATTAAATATCTATAGCTGATATCACACTAGAACCTATTACATGAATACAGAAGCCTTTGCATTTTCCCATGACTTTGAAAGAATCTACATTCTAGTACCTGTGATCAAAAGAAACATATTTAGAACACATGGTGAGCAGTTCCAGATTCACAGGCAGAAATAAGGAAAGAAGTTGGCCACCACCAATTTGATGGTTACTAAGAAACCTAAATTCCTTGGCATATTGGCAGTTGACCTGTAAAAAAATAAATATAATCAATATTTTCCTATTAATGAACAGAAATTCATGGAGCAATTCCATTTCCACTATTCTTCCCATTGCAAACTTCATTCTTTATTTAAATACCACAGAGCAAACTGTTGGCAGGCATTTAGGGAAGATGCTATGTAGATCTTTCCGATGAAATAGTCCTCTCTGCCCGGTGAGCAAATTACCCAGATGTCTTTACTTAAATTATGCAAAATGCATAATACCTATTAAAGATGTTACTTGTGAAAATATGCAGGAGCAAATGGCCTCACATTAATATTTAACTAGACTCTTTAAGTAGAGCAGGATCTTGTGATCATTTTAGCATATTTGACCTAAATGCAAGCCCAAAATACTTGTATTCCTGAGAAGGTTCTACGAGAGCATTTCTATATACTACAAACATTAACACAAGGTAAGAAAGCTAAGTGAAAAGATTATTTTAAGGGGCATTTTGTAACCCAGAAAGCTTCAATCTGACATCGACCTTAAACTTTGGTCTGTGACGCTAACTTACTCTTATTTCTTATCCACAGAAATGTCATGCGTATGTCCACCTCCTAGGCTTTGCTCAGTGACCACATCTACTTGGGAAAGCCCTCCAGTTTCTTTCTCTACCTCAATCTGACCCACAAGTCCAGATGGGAGACATTTGGAGTCTACTTGTGTCCATGTGGATTCTTTTTGTGCACTGACCATGGTTAACCAGCCTAGTGATTTGCATCTCAGTAAAAAATGGATTAGTATCTTTATATCCTGCTTAGGTCTCCTGCTAAACCAGTGGATCACCGAAGGGATTTTTTTTAAATAACAGGCCTTTAAATGAGCATCTCAGCCTTGGATATGTTTGTAAACTCCTAGGTTTCTCACATTCAGAGCTGTGCCATAATTTTCAGTATCCTCCGGAGGACCAACACCTCTGTTCTGCTAGGTGAATTTTGAAGATGCTCAACAGATAAGTGCTTCAGTTGATCAAATTAACTCCTCATCCTCCACTAGCTTCTTTTGCAACTCATTCAATTAATAGTTAATGAGCATTTGCTACTTGCCAGGTTTTAAAAAATAGTCTGACTAGGGACGCTCCCTTATATATTAATTCTATCCTAATATTGTTATCTGCAGATCTAGATCTACTAGTATATGTTACATGTAAAGGTATATAGGTATATTTATGATATTTAAGTATATCTATAATAATAACAGCATAATATGCAAATTGACCAAACAATCAAACAGCAGAATGACTGTCTGGACAACCTTCTGGATTACCATGCTATGACACCCATTGGTGCCAGGCCAGCCAAGGCGGGTGCAATGCGATTGGTCAGAAGCCTGGCCATCACCCCATGACTGCTCTGCAGAGGGAGGCCCAGGCCACTGGCTGGTGGGGTGTTTGATCAATAAGGGGACTCCACGATCGCCCCAAAGAGGAAGGCTTAAGCCACCAACTGGCAGGCTGTAGCAGGTGGGTGGGGCCTCCTGCTGCAGGGGCTACCCATATTGGAGCCCCGGCTGGGTGGGCTGGGCCTACCTCTTTGGGGAGACTGATGGCAGAGCCCTGCTATTGATTGCCCCAAAGAAGGAGACACAGGCTACCTGGCCGGCGGTGCTGTGGTGGGTAGCCTGGGCCTCCCTCTGCAGGGGCAATCTATCAGGGAGCCCCAGCTGGGTGGGCAGGGCCTACCTCTTTTGGGTGATCCATTACAGGGCTCCAGAACTGTGAGAGGGCACAGGTGGGGCTGAGGGACCCTCTCCTCCCCCCAGTACACAGATTTCATGTACCAGGCCTCTAGTATATATATACAGATATATCTATGTATCAATCTGTTAATCTTTAGATAAATTTATTTATATCTTTTATCAATATTATAGACTAGAGGACCAGTGAACAAATTCGTGCATGGGTAAGGTTCTTAGGCCTGGCTGGTGATCAGGGCTGATCAGGACCTTCCTTCCACCAGCTGCCAGCTACAGGCCAGGGCCTTCCTTCATTCCACACTGCCCCAGGGTGGTCAGTGCACTTCATAGTGACTGGTTGAACTCCCAATCAGTCAAACTCCCAATTTGCATATTAGCCTTTTATTATATAGGATAGTAGCTACTACCACTAACATCTTGCTACTTCCATTAGCATAATTAGAATTTCCAACAAAATTTCAAACAAAAAACCTGAAATCCACAACTAGCATTTTTTTAAAAATATATTTTAATGATTTTAGAGAGGAAGGGTGAGGGAAAGGGAAATAGAAACAACAATGATGAGAATCATTGATCAGCTGTCTTCTGCATGGGCCCCTATTGGGTCTTGACCCCTCAACCTGAGCATGTGCCCTGACCTGGAATCAAATCTTGACCTCCTGGTTCATAGATTGACACTCAACCACGGAGCCACACTTGCCGGCACAGCTAGCATTTCTGTTTAACCAAAAAGTTTCAAGATCCTGACAGTTATTCAATATAATATAGAGGTGGGCTAAAACAGGTTTACAGTTGTAATACAAATAAATATTACAACAATTAATAAATATTTATGATAGCCAAGATGTGGAAACAACCTAAGTGTCCATATACAGGTGAAATGACAAGGAAAATGTGGTATAAATATATATAATGAAATATTATTCAGCCATAAAAAAAAAGAAAATTATGCCATCACAAGGACATGGATGGACCTTGAAGGCATTATGCTAAGTGAAATAAGCCAGTCAGAGAAAGACAAATATTGTCTGATCTCACACTGAAATCTAAAAACAAACAAACAAACCCTCATAAACACAGAAAACAGATTGGTAGTTGCTAGAGGGGTGGGATGAAATGGGGGAAGGCAATAAAAAGGTAAAAACTTCCAGTTATAAAATAAATGTTATGGGGATGTAATTTACAGCACAGTATTATGTAATTTAAAGTTGACAAGTGAATAAATCTTAAAAGTTCTCATGATAAGAAAAATAATTGTAACTGTGTGAGGTGATGAGTGTTAACTAAATTTATTGTGGTGATCATTTCACAATATATACATATACCAAATCATAATATTATATATGTGTTCACCTAAAACTAATACAATGATCTTAAATCAATTATATCTCAATAAAATTGGATAGGGGGAGGCAAACAAAAAGGGGAATTTCAGCCATCCTTTTGTCAGCAGAAATCATAGCTAAAAGACATGTTAATGCCTTCAGCAAAAATTCACCATTTTCAATAGGCAACAGGAACATGCTCTTGAAAGTAAAATTTAAAACTCTACATGGAAACATGCAAGGGTGGCTTTGCAAGATGCTGTAATATTACAAGATATCTAAATTCCCAGCTATTAATTAAGCAGGAAGTAAAATATTAAAACAAAAATCCTCCAGTTCACCTGGCTCCTAATCGCTCACTGCCTGCCTGATCACCCCTAACCACCTCTGCCTGCCAACCTGATCACCTCTAACCACCTCTGACTGATGGCCTGATTTCCTCTAAATCTGCTGACTGCCTGATTGCCCCTAATCAATTCTACCCTGCCAGCCTGACCGCCCCTCACCACTCTCCCCCACTGGCTTGATCACCCCTCACCACTCTCCCCCACCAGCCTGATCAGCCCTAACTGCTCTCCCCTGTTGGCCTGATCACTCCTAACTATTCTGCCTTGGCCCCTGCCACCATGGCTTTGTCTGGAAGGATGTCTAGAGGGATGTACGGAAGACGTGCGGTCTATCTGGTCTAATTAGCATACTACCTACCCTTTTATTAGTATAGACTAACTAATGGCCCAGTGCATGGATTCATGCACATTGAAATTAATTAGAAGGGGGCTAGCGGGGTGGGACTGGGTGCAATGGGCTGGAGCCAACTTCCTGTGGTACATCCCCAGCTGGCTGCACCAAGGGCAGCACTGCAGGTTGAAAAGCATCTGCAGAGTGAGCAAGGTCCCTCTGGAAGGTAGGGTTCCTCAGCCTGGCCTGCAGAGATCAGGCTGAAACTGGCTCACCAAGATCCTCTGAGAGGTCCCAGATTGCAAGAAGGTAGTTCTTGGGTGATGCACCCTGAAATTGGGCTCCCTCCTCTCTGGTTCCAGGGTGCATCACCTGAGAACCACTGCTGCCAAGTTACTGCAGCTCAGCAGCTCCTGAGTTGAGCATGTGAATCCTGCGTCACAGCTACTGGTCAAACAGTCACTTAGCCTTTTATATACTATATATAAATATGTGATATGCAAATTAACCCTCACACCCTCACAAGATGGCTGCCTACAAACAGGCTGGCAGGGAGGTTAGTGAAGGATGACCAAATGACTGAATAGCAGGCTGCATGGGGCGACCAGGCTGGTGGGGGCAGGGGGAGGGTCATGAGGGGTGAGCATGTCAGCAGGAGGGGCAGTTGGGAGCAACCAGGCTAGCAGGGGGGGCAGTTGGGGGCAACCAGGCTGGCGGGGGGGGCAGTTAGGGGCAACCAGGCCAGTAGGAGGAGCAGTAAGAGTGACCAGGCCAGCAACAGGGGGTGCAGTTGGGGACTTCCAGGCTGACAGTGGGGCAGTAAAGGCGACTAGGCCAGAGTTGGGGAGACATCGGCAATGACCAGGCAATCATGCAGATAAGGGATTAAGAGCCAGTGGTCCAAGATTGTGAGAGGGACGTCTGACTGCCAGTTTAGGCCTGATCCCTGATATTGGATCTAAACTGGCAGTTGGACATCCCCAAGGGATCTAGGATTGGCAAGGGTGCAGGCTGGGCTGAGCAGACGCCTCCCACTCCATGCATGAATTTTGTGTACCAAGCCTCTAGTACTATATATTAAAAGGCTAATATGCAAATAGACCCAACAGTGGAACAACTGGAATAATTGAACAAGCAGTCGCTATAACATATGGTGACCACCAGGGGGCATGTGCAGAACATGGTGGGGCTTTGGCCACGGCAGGATGGTGGAGCAGGTGAACAGGGGCACCAGATCAAGGTGGGGTGTCAGTTGTTGTTATCGGAACAAGCCTCTGGTGGTTACTGAAAATTCTTTGCTCCTGTGCACCACAGTTCAGCCTGGCACTTGCACCTGCAGCTGGTGCCCGGCGCCAGTCCTGATCACTTGGCACCATCAGCTGGTGCAAGCAGCGGCTGCTTGCCCTGATCACCCGAGGGCTTCTCCACCTCTCCCTGCTCCTGAGGGACAATAGGGGCAGCAACCACCACGCGCATCTGCTGACAGCACTGGCTCACTCACACCTGCTACTGATTCTGGCCCCAATTGCTCCGTGCCATCAATGGGCGCAAGCAGGGCCAGGGCCATCAGCATGTGGGAGTAGCAGTGGGAGTGGGGCTACTAGCAGATAGGGGACTGGGGGCCTGTGGTAGGAGGGGCTGAGCGGGGGTGCAGAGGATGCGAGACCCGCGCCTATGCCTACCACAGTCTTACAGACCACAGTTCCTTTCAAGGTGCATGACTTCATGCACTGATCCCCTAGTATATATATATAAGATTAATGCATTTTCCATAGAGATACTATAAACCTACTTTTGCCCACCTCTATACTGTATATTAGAAGGTGAAAGAAGGGTGAAGGTTAATTTCTAGGCTTAGTGCAGAAATTTCATTTGTTTCTCAGCCACTTGAGCCAGTATCATGACCAAAAAAGATGATGGAAAGGATAGGATAGGATAGGATATATGATAGGATATAAGATAGGATATAGGATAGGATAGGATAGGATAGGATAGGGAAGAAGGGAAGGAAAGGGAAGGGAAGAGAAGGGAAGGGAAGGGAAGGGAAGGGAAGGGAAGGGAAGGGAAGGGAAGGGAAGGGAAGGGAAGGGAAGGGAAGGGAAAGGAAGGGAAGGGAAGGGGAAGGGAGGGGAGGGGAGACAAGGGGAGGAAAGGGGAAGGGAAGGGAGGGGAAGAAAAGAAAAGGAAAGGAGAAGAAAATAAAGGAGAAGAAGAAAAAGGGGGAAGAATGGGAGGAAAAGGAAAGGGGCAAACATCTGGCTTCTCACAGTTTCCTTCTGGAAGATGCATATGCCCCTGTAAAGGGGTTCATTGCTTCTCCTAGTTAGTAATAAAATCTGCTTTTCATAGAGAAGACAGAATATAAGCCCCTTTCTTCTCTTTACCTAAATACTAACCCCAATCACTAAAACCAAATTAGTCTAATGAATCAATATTGAGGCAGCTGCTTATACCACAAGTAGTGATAGCCTGTCAAGAGCACATGGCAACACAGGAGTTTCTGCCCTGCCCAGCATTACCAGGGGGTTAAAGGAATAAAAGCCCAACCCAGAGGGACGTGACCTGGGCGCTCAATGAATGACTAAATAAACTATCCTATAGGAACCCAAGTAGTTAGTACTTTCCAAAGGTCTACTACTCAAAGTCAGACTCTAGAGTTTGTGTCATTTACATCACAACACTTGGAATGAATACCAATCCCAAAAGAGCAGCTCCTCCCCCAATTAGTTTAGCAGAAACATAAATATATGTCTTGCTTATATAAATACTGTTATAGTCAACAATATTTTACACAAGTATTCCTGAAAACAATGAATTGCCCATTGAAACATTATTAATATACCTTTAGTAAGATAAATTGAACAGTAAATCAATAGGGCCCATTCACTCAGATTATACAAGAGGAGAGTTTTCAAAAGCCCAAATGTAACCCTGAATGTTGACGGCACATGGCCCCAATCGTTTATTAAAATAGGAAACATAATCCATTTTAAAAAGAGAAATTACATTTGAAAGTGTTTTACAAGTAAAGTATGTATGTCTTAGGTTATAGAACTGTTCAAGGAAACATAAAATTCAATATTAAAAAAAAAAAAACTGTTTCCTGACCTGGTCCATTAATAGCAAATAATAAACAAAATACAAGGTACATGTTCCAAAATACATGCAACACTTTCCAATAACATATTTCAAATAATTTTGCTAAGAAGTGCAGTGCCAGCCAGTTATCTAAACATCTTTAAGTCTAACAATTACAACCAGTTGGGAGTCAAAAGCAAGCCAACAACTATTTTCTAAGCCATCACAAAATACGAACACTAAAATTCACATCCTTCTTTCATTAAAACACAATCCACCTATTATAAACTGTGCATAATCACTTTAGGAAATTGGCAGTATCTTCTTTAGTCAAATAACAGCTTGTGACCCAGCACTCCACCCGAAGTACAGGCCTATGACAAGGGTTGGCCAACTCCAGCCAAGGACCAAATCACCTGGCTGCCTGTTTTTGTATGCCCTGTGCTAAGACTGATTTTTTACAATTTAGGCAGTTTTCTTTCATCAAAAGAAGAATTATATTTCATGCTATGAGGAAACTATTTGCAATTCAACATCCATAAGTAAAATTTTATTGACATACACATTCCAGGTTCATTCATTTACATCTTGCATCTTTTCTATTGCTGCTTTTGTGTGGCTGCAACAGTAGTGAGGAGCTAGAACACAGTATATAGTCCTCGAGGAGGAAACTGTTTACTCCACAGCACTTTACAGAGCAGCGTGGTGACTTCTGCACTAAAAAAAATGCATATATATGTTCACCAAAAAACATATTCAAAAATATTCGGGGCAGTACTAGGAAAAATACCCATGCAAAAAACTGCAAACTGCACAAATGTCCATTAAGAGTTGATTGGGTAAATTGCTATTTACTCATGCAATGGAATAGTATATAGTACTGATAATGAACAAACAACAGATTTAAAAAAAAAAAAAAAACACCATAAAGCTAATGTGGAGTAAAGAAACCAGACAGAGAGGGGAAAAGGATGTGAGATTGCATGAGTCTAGAAGTCACCGTCTAGTCCTAAGGCATCACTCTCGGTCCTGCCAAGTGGTCCTCACAACACAACAGCTTACTTATTCAAAGCCAGAAGGAAAAATCTCTCCCCAGTCTGCTATGGCAGAGTCTCACATAGTGTAACATAATTATGGGAGTGCCATCCCATCACCTTCACAGGTCTTACCCACACCTGAAGAAGGGGTCATACAGCATGTCCACAGGAAGAGACAAGTCTCTTGAGCCATCTTAGAACTATGCCTCCCAGAAAAAAATGAATAAAGGTTAATTTACATTTTATATATATTTTCTTGGTGTGTGTGTGTGTGTGTGTGTGTGTGTGTCTATGTCTGTGTGTGTGTTATTTATTTTTAGAGAGATGTATAGAGATATAGAAACAACTATGAGAGGAACATCCTTTGTTCTGCTGCCTCCTGCACTGCCTGGGAATCAAACCTCTTAGTGCATGGGGCAACACTCAAGCATTGAACCACACCGGCAGAGCTTAATTTGCTTCTTGAAGGTATTTAAAACTTTAACAACGATTTTTTTTTTGAGTCACTTCAAATCTGAAGTTTCATAGATGTAATAATATTAGCTAAAACTAACTTTTTCAAATAGAAAAATAAATTGTTCTGTTTGTTTTCTAAGCAAAACAGTTGAAGGAAAATTCAGTTGCAGGAACAGATTAAAGTAGTTTTTATTATGTCTGTCCTAAAAATATCTCCCTCCCTCTCCATCCTTCCCTTTCTTCCTTTCTTCCTCCTTCTTTCCTTGAGTGAGATGCTCTGAAAAGTGTTAAGAAGCAGAATTATCAGTAGATTAAAGAATTTGGTCTTCCCTCTCTAATCTTTTACTTCAATATTGGACCAACAAAGGATGTTAACCCGGCAAGAGAATAGAAAAAGACATATATATTCTTTTCATTCATCTTATGCAGGAAATTACATAATAATAGAGGATTATGCAGAATAGAAGCTATAACAATAATCCATTAAAGAAAAGATGGCTCCTTCAGCTTTGTGAATTCCTCCTACCAGCACCCTGCAATGGTTTGCTTTATAATTAACATACTTTTAATATGGCCAGCAAACCACAAAAAAATATACAAAAAATAAAAATATTTACCAAATTATAGTCATTTCCATGGGAGTTAACTGAGACTAAGATGACCTATTCCTCTGCACCTCCCATGGTTTCTGACACACATAGTAGGCATTTCATCAATGTTTGATGAATACTATGTATTGTTATAAGATGTGGCAAACAATAACATTAGTATCACAAGAGATATGAGTTCAGCCTAAACCTACTTTCCTTTTGGAAAATAGCTATTTTTTCCAATTCTGATATTTTTGCTGTTGTTTGTTTTCAGCAAGGACAATATGGCATGGAGTCTTCTCAACCTGAGCACCATTCACTAAGGACATAAGGACTGAGTAAATACTGTTGTGCTGTGTTCCGTCTGAGACAGTTACAGGTGCTCTCCCCAGAATTAAGTTGCCGAACTTGAGAATTACTAGCAATTGAGAATTTTCAAGTCTCTTATGGGCAAGCACTCCATGCTGGACTGGTTGGGAGAGGCAGGGCTCTGTCACCACTTCCTGGATTTGGTCCTGGTTCCTGGAAGCTCTTGGCTTATGGCCTTAAGTGAGTTCTTAATCTTGCTCTCGGTGAAAGTAGAAACAATAGTACTGATCTCAAGCAAAAGTTCAATAAATATGAACTTTTATAGTTATGTCTTCATAATTATAACAGAATTATTTCTCAACAGGACAGAACTTCCTTTAGAAATAGTTATCTCCCCTGGAATGGAGTGCTCCTCTTGGAGACAGCCTTGTCCAACCTGAGACACAGCCCACAGCCAGTCTAACATGATGAACTCAGATCTGCTTTTTAAATTATCAACAAATGGAATCTTTTGAATTAGTGATACATTCACATGGAATAAAATTCAAACTGTAGAAAGAGGATGCAGGACAATGCTCCTTCTCACACCTGTATCCCAGCCAAAAAGGGCCCTCCCGAGGCCCCATGCATCCTAGCAGAGACACAGCTACAAATGAATGATTACTATTGCCTCACTTTTTCTTTGTACACAGAGGATAGTACACTATGACTATCGTTCTGAGCCCTGTTTTTCCCTTTCTCTCCCTTCTCCTCCCCTCCCCATTCCCTATTCCCCTTTCCTTCCCTTCCTTTCTTTCTTCATTCTCTACTTTTTCTCACCCCCTTCTCCTCAGTTAAAAACATTTCTGGAGCTCATTCCATATTAATATATAAAGAGCTTTTTCAAATTTTAATAGTTATATTAAAGTCCATTGTGCAGATACACCCTTATCCTCTATTCATGAGCACTTATGTGGTTCTCAGAATCTTTCAATCTCTGGCTACTGCCAACAATGCTGAGATAACAACGCTGCAGCTGCACTTAACAATGAACCTTTCACTCCTGGTTGAGAGGAAGGATAGACATTCTTAATTGATTCTCATTTACACTTTAGAAATAGTACTAAACCTTCCTCGGGGCTTGGGTTCTAAATAAGCTAAGTTCCATACTAAACTTAAATGTGGCCAACACCTTTTCTCTTTCTAGAGAGGCAAGTGTACAAGGTGTTAGTTATCTACGTGCATTTATTAACATTTTTTAGAAAAAAATGAGAAAATAAGAATGAATCAACAAACATATATGCACATATCTTCATTCACATATATTTATATACATATTAAGTATATGTTTGTGTATTTTTTCCCCATATATCTGAGGTCATTCCAACCAGGGACAATAATTCATCTATAATAATAAAAATGTAATATGTATTTAGACTGGATATCCTTCTGAAAGACCTTCTGGACAAAGCCAGGTATGCAAGGGAAGCCTGGGTTCTGGTTGCCTGCCAGTGCCCACAGAGAAGCCCGGGTCGCAGGTGTCAGAGGGAGGCCAGTGCTGGCAGCCAGGGGAAGGAAGGCCTACTCTTGCACAAATTTTGTGCATCGGGCCTCTAGTTTAAATATATTTTTAAATGAGCAATTGGAGTAACAAACAAAAATCACAAGTGGCTTAAAATTCCAAGTGCTCTCAAATGTCATGACTAAGGAACAGTTTTGATAGACCTGTTCTAAAAATGAGGACCTTAAGGTCATGTCACACTTTTGCCTAAATCAATACTTTTGATGAGGGGAGGTGTGCCAGTTCCTTTTTCACAGAATCACAGGGGTTTCTCAGTGAAATGCAATTCCAAATCAGCAATTCAGAGTATGGTTGGCAAACTTTTTGTTACTATTCCATAGTAAGTACAGAAATTAAATGCAAGTACTCGGAAATTTATTTTCTTTTATTTTGGTTAATTCTCACCTGAGGACACTTTTTCCATTGATTTTTAGAAAGAGTAAAGGGAAGGACACAGAGAGAGAGAGAGAAAGGGAGAGAGGGAGACATCGATTGGTTGCCTCCTGCATGCACCCCAACCAGGGTATGTGCCCTTGACTGAGAACTGAAGCCATGATCCTTGGGTGTGTTGGCCCATGCATTATCCACTGAGTATCACATACTTTAAGAGCAATTTGACAATTTTATGATCATTGAATCTAGTAACAAAATGCTGGAACCTGTATTTTTGTATATCTTTTATTTTTCGTTTTGTTATTCCAGTAATTAATTTGTATTATATTTTACAGACATAGTGTACATGAACTAAAAAAAAAAAAAAATACATCTGGCCCTGGCTGGTGTGGTTCAGTTGGTTGAAATGTCATTCTATACACCAAAAGGTGGGAGATTCAATTCCAGTCATGGCACATACCTAGTTGCAGATTTGATTGTTGGTAGGGGATGTATACAGAAGGCAACCAATTGATATCTCTCTCTCACATCAATGTTTCTCTCTCTCTATCTTTCTCTCTCTCTCTCTCCCCCTCTCTCTCTCTCTTCCCCACAACCCCTACCCCTATCTTCTCCTTTCTCCCTGTTCTGCTCTCTAAAGTTGATTAAAAAATATTCTCAGGTAAGAATTTTGAAAAAAAAAAATTTTTTTAAGATTTTCAAACAAAAACCACCTGCATTTGATCATTGATAGTGTGGACAACCTCCTCTTCATGTAGGATTCTGCCAATATGGGCAGCCTATGGAAAAGCAAGCACCTGCTGTCACTGTCTTTTATGTCACCAAAGCCCAATAAAGAGTGGGAAAGATGAGGCAGGAGAAAAGAGGTTATCACCTTTAATTAAAAAAAAAAAAATTTAACCATGTGCATCAGTTAAACACTGAGAAAACAATCAGGGAAGCTAAAAGTCTTCTTCTGTGTTAAAAGGCAAATTCAGAAGTTTATGAGAAATTATAAGGGCAATTCCACTGTGGTTTTAATGAGGACAATGTCAAACATTTGGCTAATTCCAACTTCAACAGCACTGTAGTCGTTATCAAAACACCAGATCATGGTTAGTTTGTACTTTAATTAATCTAATGAACAGTTGTCTGGCTTCAGCAGACATGTTTAAATGTCACTGCATACCTGGCGGCTGCAACTGAACACATGGTGAGCTCTCCCGTACCAGCCTGATCACATTAAGGCTTTCCTACAGGAAGTTTTACATCTGCACCTCATGTGCCAATGTAATGCTAGGAATTCATGCTTTATTAACCCAATTAAAACATAAAAATGTTAAGTAATGGAAATCTGCAAAATTAGAAAAATTCTTTAAAATACACTATACCCATGATATATATATATCATGAAATTAGTGCGGGGGGGAGGGGTTCCCTCAGCCCAACCTGCACCCTCTCCAATCCAGGACCCCCTCGGGGGATGTCTCAGGGATCAGGCCTAAACCTGCAGTCAGACATCCCTCTCACAATCCTGGACCGCTGGCTAACCAGCCTGCCTGCCTGATTGCCTCTAACTGCCCCCCCGCCAGCCTGATTACCCCTAACCATCTCCGCCTGCCAGTGTGATCGCCCCTCACTATCGCCCCTCCCTCCCTGCAGGCCTGATCATCCCTAACTGCCTCTGACTGCCTGCCTGATCACCCCCAACTCTCCCCCCCATCATCACCAGCCTGGTTGCCCCAACTGCCCCCCCCACTGTAGGCCTGGTCACCCATGAAGCCTGCTGCTCAGTCGTTTGGTCACCACTCACTAACCCCCCTGCTGGCCTGGTAGCCCCATGTAGCCTGTTCAGTTGTCTGTTTTGTTGCAATGGTTGCTTAGGCATATATATATAGTGTCGAGACCCACAGGTTGAGAACGGCTAGCAGGGTCACCTAACACTTTCGAAAACACAGATATTTACATTACAATTCATTAACAGTAGCAAAATTACAGTTATGAAGTAGCAATAAAATAATTTTATGGGGGGAGGAAAAATGGCAGCGGAATAGAGGGACGCGTCTGGAGCGTTGTCCCTGGACAGAGGGAGAGAGAGCAGCCGACAGTGGCACTGGAGTGTTTGTTGGCAAGTTAAGAGTCAGTTATCGCCAAAACCAGTTTGGCTCGGTGGATAGAGCCTCGGCCTGCAGACTAAAAGGTCCCAGGTTAGATTCTGGTCAAGGGCATGTACCTTGGTTGCAGGCACATACCCAGTAGGGGACGTGCAGAAGGTGGCTGATCGATGTCTCTCTCTCATCGATGTTTCTAACCCTCTATCCCTCTCCTTTCCTCTCTGTAAAAAAATCAATAAAATATATTTTAAAAAAACAAACAGTCAGTTAACCTCCAGGAGAAGGTGGGGGACTGCTGGACGGGGCTCTCCTGGCCACGCAGCCCCACAGCCATGGGGTTTTTGTCTGCCGGAGCCACCAGCAAGAACGTGGAGACCACGCCATCTTGCAGAGGAAGGTGGATGTCTGCGGCGGTCTGAAAGCTGCAGCTGCAGCACTCACTGAACAACCAGAGACCCAGAACACCGCTCTCCAATCGGCGCAGACATGCAGACTCAGAGGAGATCCACACGGAACACGGAAAGGTCAGATTTCACCTGGGATAAGGTGAGGTCTCCTGTCCCGCAGAACAGAGACGCACACACTGTGGGAACCGGGCTGCGGGAAAGCTGCCTCTGGAGAGGTCCGTGGATGTGGGGCAGGACGTGATCCCTAAGTGTGGAAGGGGATTCTCGAAGCTGTTGACAGAGGGGAGCTCTAGAAAACAACTCATTTTGATCTGAGTTAGAAGGACAGCCTGGGGGTTCTTACAGTGTCCTGGCTGCAAAATCCCCACAAACCAGTTTTGAGAACCACAGAGTACCAGGATCTAAGCACAACCTAGAGAGGTCCTGTGCTTTGTCTCAGAGGTCAATTCCGAAACACTGTCACCCAGTGGATGATGCACAAATTGACTCTCGCATAACCACAAAAGAATAAAGAGATTAAAACACCAGCAGGGAAACACAGGGAACTGCAATAACCTCCCTACTGGGAAACAGGAGTGCCAAGCAGAACAATAGTGGAAGTGAATGACCATTCTATTTTTTTTTCTTTGTTTAAATTTTTTTTTAATTTTTATTTTTCATTTTTGCATACTTTAATTAAAAAACTATTTTTTTTCTTTCCACCTCAATCGATTTTACCTTTCTAATTATTACATATTTGTTTTCAACTAGTATTATTACTACTTCTCTTTTACCTTTTTGGGGAAAAAAAAGTGTCATTTGTTTTCTCTTTAATTTACTTCGGGATTAGAGTTCTACATTCTATTTTCATCTTTCCTTTAGCATAATTTTACTCTATCTCAACTCTACTTTAATGCCAACACTTTCTTCCTAATTTTCCCCATTTTGTTGTCTTGTTTCTGTTTCCCTTTTCCAACTTTAGATTCTCCCTATTCTTTCTCTTTACCTGGTTGAAATTTCACCCCTGTTATATATCTAATTTCAAATCCCCTACTATAAGTTCATACAAACCTCTCTCTTCTTATCTTCACTAGCCAAAAAGTTGTTTTTCTCTATGTCCTTTAGTTGCTACTGGCCTGAACGATGATTATATTGATTTCTTGTACTTTTTTATGAGATTGTTTTAGCTTATTCTACTTGTTTTATTTTGCTTTTTCTTTGCTTTGTTTTGGTTTGTTTTTTACCTCTCTTTTCCCTCGCCTCCCTCGATACCAGTTGTTATTTGTAGTCTGTAGTAATCTCCAGGTATTGGTTGCTGTCCTTTGTTGGGATTAGTGACTGTTCTATTGGAGTTTTCTCCTGACATATATATTTTGTTCCCCTTTTCTCTCTTATCCTCTTTCTTTTACCTCTGATTTTTTTTCTCTTTTCTTCTTCTTCTTCTCCTTTTTATTATTTTTTTTTGTTCATTTATTTTTTTTCTCCCTCTCCCAATTTGATATTGGCACATCTTTCCTTTCCTTTTTTCCTCATTTTCCTCATCTTCTTTCTCTACTTACCTCTAATTTGTCTTTCATCGGTGGTCACCTTATTTGTGATTATTAACATCGGGAATACATTTCTGTTCAGTGCCTTGTGTGTTGTACTGGGTTGTGTTGTAGTTTGTGCCTTTCAATCAACATAGGAGAGAGAACTACATAATCAGATACCAGGAGAAGAAAGACCATGGGCAGAAGAAGAAACAGCCCGCATGCAACAGAAAGGCAGGTATCACCAGAAAAGGAAGTAAATAAAATAGAAGCAGAAATAAGCGTGCCAAAGAAAGAGATCAGAGAAATAATCATAAGGTGGATGAAAAGAATGAAAGACAAAATGGACAATGTGAGTAAGAGCCAAGAGGAAATGAAGAAGAAGCAAGAAGAAATGCAAGAAGAAATGAAAAAAGACATCACTGTTTTAAAGAACTCAATAGAAGGCATCAAAAGTAGATTAGAAGGCCCTAACCAGTTTGGCTCAGTGGATAGAGAGTCAGACTGTGGACTGAAAGTCCCAGGTTCGATTCCAGTCAAGGGCATGTACCTTGATTGCGGGCACATCCCCAGTAGGGGACGTGCAAGAGGCAGCTAATAAATGTCACTCTCTCATCGATGTTTCTAACTCTCTAGCCCTCTCCCTTCCTCTCTCTAAAAATCAATAAAATATATTTTTTTTAAAAAGTAGATTAGAAGAAGCAGAGGACCGCATCAGTGAGCTAGAAGACACGGTAGGAAAAAATACCCAAGTACAGCAGCTTCTAGAAAAAATAATTAAAAAGCAAGAGAAGAGCCTAAGGAAACTTTGGGATAACACGAAACAAAACAACATCAGCATAATTGGGGTTCCAGAAAGAGAGGAAACTGAGCAAGGATTAGAAAACCCGTTTGAAGAAATAATGACAGAAAATTTCCCTGATATAAGAAAGAAAAAACCCACACAAAATCCAAGAAGCTCACAGAGTCCAAGCAAAATGAACCCCACAAAACTGACACCAATTCACATTATAATTAAATTGGCAAACACCAATGACAAAGTAAGAATCTTAAAAGCGGCCAGAGAGAAACAGAAAGTTACCTACAAAGGAACCCCCATAAGACTAGCTACTGATTTCTCAACAGAAACTCATCAGGCCAGAATGGAATGGAATGAAATATACAAAGTCATGCAAAGGAAGCGTCTGAATCCAAGAACACTGTACCTTTCAAGGCTTTCCATCAAAATTGAAGGTGAAATCAAAAGTTTCACAGACAAAAAAGGACTAAGGGAATATATTACCACCAAAGCAGCATGCAAAAAATGTTAAAGGGTCTCCTGTAATAAAATAAAATAGGAAGCGAAGAAGGAACTCTGGGTAAAGACTAAAAATGGAGACAGAGAATACCTATCAATAATAACTTTAAATGTAAACGGATTAAATGCTCTAATCAAAAGACATAGGGTAACCGATTGGATAAGAAAACATGATGCATATATCTGCTGTCTACAAGAAACCCACCTCAGGAAAAGAGATGCACACAGATTGAGGGTGAAGGGATGGAAGATGGTATTTCAGGCAAATGGAAATGAAAAAAAAAGCTGGGGTTGCAATACTTATATCTGACAAATTAGATCTCAAAGTGAAGGACATAACAAGAGATAAAGAGGGACACTTCATAATACTAAAGGGAACAATCCAACAAAAAGATATAACTCTGGTAAAGATATACTCACCCAATATAGGAGAACCTAAATACATAAAAAAATTCTAGATATTAAAGGAGACATTGACAGCTATACAATCATAGTAGGAGACTTTAAGACCCCACTGTCACCACTGGACAAATCCTCTAAACAAAAAATCAGCAAAGAAGCATCAATCCTAAATGACTCACTAGACCAGATGGAATTAATTGACATCTTCAGAACATTTCACCCCAAAGCCACAGAATATACATTTCTTCTCTAGTACACAGGGTGATTTTCAAAGATAGATCATATTTTGGGTCATAAGAAAAGTCTCTTCGAATTCAAGAAGACAGAAATTATATCAAGCATTTTCTCAGACCACAGTGGCATAAAACTATAATAAAAACAATAGAAAGAAATCAAACACATGGAGACTAAACAGCATGCTATTAAACAATGACTGGGTAACCAAGGAGATTAAGGAAGAAATAAAAAATATGATGGCAACAAATGACAATGACAACACAACAATACAAAATTTATGGGACACAGTGAAAGCAGTCTTGAGAGTGAAGTTCATAGCCCTACAAGCCTACAGCAAAAAACAGGAAACAATGGTAATAAATTACCTAACTCTACAACTCAAAGAGCTAGAACAAGAGCAACAAGAAAAGCCCAGTGTAAGCAGAAGGAAGGAAATAGTAAAGATCAGAGCAGAGATAAACATTATAGAGACCAAAGAAACAATTCAAAAGATCAACAAAACCAAGAGCTGATTCTTTGAAAGGATAAACAAGATTGATGGACCTCTAGCCAAGCTCACCAAGAAGCAAAGAGAGAAGACCTAAATAAACAAAATCAGAAATGAAAGAGGAAAAATAACAACAGACTCTGCTGAAATACAAAGGATTGTTAAAAAAAAATACTCTGAACAACTCTATTCCAACAAATTGGACAATCTGCAAGAAATGGACATTTTCCTAGAAAAATATAACCTTCCAAAACTCAATCAGGAAGAATCTAAACATCTCAATAGTCCAATAACTATGGAAGAAATTGAAGCAGTCATCAAAAAGCTTACAGCAAACAAAAGCCCGGGACCAGATGGCTACACAGGATAGTTTTACCAATCATTCAAGGAAGAATTAAAACCTATCCTCCTCAGACTATTCAAAAACATTCAAGAAGAAGGAACACTTCCAGACACCTTCTATGAAGCCAGCATCACTCTAATACCAAAACCAGGTAAATACAAAACAATTAAAAAGAATTACAGGCCAATATCTCTCATGAACATAGATTCCAAAATCCTCAACAAAATTCTAGCTAATCGGATCCAGCAATACATCAGAAAGATCATACACCATGACCAAGTAGAATTCATCACAAGAATGCAGGGATGGTACAATATCCACAAATCAATAAATGTGATACATCACATAAACAACTTGGGAGATAAAAATCACATAGTCATATCAATTGATGCAGAAAAAGCATTTGACAAAATCCAATACCCTTTCTTGATAAAAACTCTCAGCAAAGTGGGAATAGAAGGGACATATCTCAACATCATAAAAGCCATATATGATAAACCTACAGCTAACATCATATTCAATGGGCAAAAACTAAAACCATTTCCCCTAAGAACAGGAACAAGACAGGGATACCCACTCTCACCTCTCCTGTTCGACATAATACTGGAAATATTAGCCACTGAAAGTAGACAAGAAGAAGAAATAAAAGGCATCCAAATTGGAAAAGAAGAAGTAAAGCTGTCCTTATTTGCAGATGACATGATACTGTACATAAAAAACCCGAAGGACTCCATCCCAAAACTAATTGACTTAATAAATGAATTTGGCAATGTAGCAGGATACAAAACTAATGCCAAGAAATCTGTGGCATTTCTACATACTAATAGTGAAATTACAGAAAGAGAAACTAAAAAAGCAATCCCATTTACCATCACACCAAAAAATTAAGATACCTAGGAATAAACCTAACTAAAGAGGTAAAAGACCTATATGTAGAAAACTACAGGACACTGATAAAAGAGATAGAGGAAGATGTAAACAGATGGAAGAGCATACCATGCTCATGGATTGAGAGAATCAACATCATTAAAATGTCCATACTACCCAAAGCAATCTATAGATTCAATGCACTACCCATTAAAATACCAACAACATATTTCACAGACCTAGAAAGAATTCTTCATAGATTCATCAGCAACAATAAAAAAAAAGACCACGAATAGCCACAGCAATTCTGAGAAAGAAGAATAAAGTAGGTGGGATCTCAATACCAGATTTCAAGCTATATTACAAAGCAACTGTTCTCAAAACAGCCTGGTACTGGCACAAGAACAGACATATAGACCAATGGAATAGAATAGAGAACCCAGATATCCACCCAAACCACTATGCTCAACTAATATTTGACAAAGGAGGCATGAACATACAATGGAGTCAAGATAGCCTCTTCAATAAATGGTGTTGGGAAAATTGGACAGATACATGCAAAAAAATGAGACTGGACCACCAACTTACTCCAAATACAAAAATAAACTCAAAATGGATACAGGACTTAAACATTAGAAGGGAAACCATAAAAATACTAGAGGAATCCACAGGCAGCACAATCTCAGACATATGCCGAAAGAACTTCTTCACTGATACTGCTCCAAAGGCAATGGAAGCTAAAGAAAAAATAAACAAATAGGACTACATCAAAATAAAAAGCTTTTGTACAGCAAAAGAAACCATCAACAAAACAACAAGAAAGACCACTGTATGGGAGAACATATTTACAAATTTTATCACTGATAAAAGTTTAATCTCCAACATCTACAGCCAACTTATACAACTTAATAAAAAGAAGATAAACGATCCAATAAAAAAAAATAGGCAATGGACCTAAATAGAACCTTTTCTAAAGATGACAGACGGAAGGCCAAGAGATACATGAAAACATGTTCAAACTCACTAATTATCTGAGAGATGCAAATCAAAATGACAATGCGATACCATCTTACACAGGTCAGAATGGCAATCATCAACAATTCAACAAACGACAAGTGTTGGCGAGGATGCGGAGAAAAAGGAAACCTTGTGCACTGTTGGTGGGAATGCAGACTGGTGCAGCCACTGTGGAGAACAGTATGGAGTTTTCTCAAAAAACTAAAAATAAATCTCCCATTTGACCCTGTAATCCCACTCTTAGGAATTTATCCTAAGAAATCACAAACACCAATCAGAAAGGATTTATGCACCCCTATGTTCATAGCAGCACAATTTACAATAGCTACAATTTGGAAACAGCCTAGGTGCCCGTCAGCAGATGAGTGGATCAGAAAACTATGGTACATCTACACAATGGAATTCTATGCTGCCATTAAAAAGAAGGAATTCTTACCATTTGCAGCAACCTGGATGGAACTGGAGAGCCTTATGCTTAGTGAAATAAGCCAGTCAATGAAGGAGAAGCATCACATGATCTCACTCATTTGTGGATAATAAAGAACATTATAAACTGATGAACAAAAGGATAGAAACAGAGGCAGTAAAGCATCAAACACTGAAATTATAGCAGGAAGATCAAGGTTAGGTGGGGTAGATAAGAGATCAATCAAAGGACTTGTATGCATGCATATCAGCATAACCAATGAACATAAGACACTGGGGGGTTGGGGTATGCCTGGGAGGGAGAGATATGTATAAAAAATTAATTAAAAAAAAGAAAAAAATAATAATTTTATGGTTGGGGGTCACCACAACATGAGGAACTGTATTAAAGGGTCGCAGCATTAGAAAGGTTGAGAACCACTGCTTTAGAGGCTTATCTGATTTACATCAGATGTAGGCCACTTAGCACAATTTTTCTTTTCTTCTTCTCCTTGTTCTAAAAGACTTATTCTGAACTAAAATATCTACGCTAAAAGGAGACAGAGAAAGGTACAGATAAGTAACAAAGTGCAGAGAAACTCATTCTGATGGGGAAAATATCCCAATGTTTTTTATCACCTTCCTGAATTGAGATCAGAGACCTAATGCCAACTTCAGGAATCATGGGAAGAGAGATGAAGGGATCCTAGAGGGTGACCTGCAATTTTATTAGAGAAAGAAAAAATGTGACAGAAACTTTCATTGGGAAGGGCCATTAAAAAGGTTCATCCCAGGGGCTTGTCCTCAGGGATGGGAGAGGTTGGGGGAGTCAATGAGGGCTGGGGAAGAAGACATATGTAAAATTTTTAAAAATAAATAAATAAATAAATAAATAAGGTTCACCCCAAGCTAAAAGTTCTAATAAAAAGTTCTAACCCATGATGGTGAAGGGGAGCAAAGACTGCCACCCCCAAGTATGCTTTTGGGGGGATATTAATTAAATTAAACTGGTTATTTTTAAGAAACAAAACTCATGAAAAACCATTGACTTTCTCCCTAACTGAAAAGAATTTAAGATAAAAGGATCTCCAGGGAAGGAAATATCATCACAGATAACTACAGATTAATATCAACTAAGTGTGATAGGGAGGAACTGCATACCCCACTGTTAAAGATGGCCCAGGAAACATTTGTATACCATCTCCATGCAAATGACCTCCATGCCCTTTGACATTTCACACCACAAATCTCCCCACTCCCCCTTGCAAATTTTCTTAGCTCAACATAGTATATAAGCCTCAAATCCCTGCAGTTGAGAATATGGAACCCTCCATCTGTCCCCATACAAACATACTAAATACATTTGGTTTGGTTATTTTCTCCTATTAATCTGTCTCATAACAATTTGATTATTAGACCAGTCAGAAAAACTGGAAAGGATAGAAAAATGTTTTTCCTCTCCTACAATAGCAACCACTAAAACCAGTGACAACTATTTCACTCTCATCTATTTCTACATTGAAATACTAATGAAAATGCAGAAATACAAACTAACAAACACATTGAAATTTGGAAATATGAGTGATAATGTGCCAGATGCTAAGAGATATTTCTATAAAAAAAACAACAACCATGTAGAGTAATAGCAAGGTTAGACAGAAAGAAAGATTTCTACCCAAGTTTCTCCATGCCCCAATTGCCAATTCTTCTAGGAGGGCCCTCCTTTCAGAAGTAGCCTAAACTATTTCATTATCCCAACCCAACCATCCCCATTGCTAGTGTTCTTTCTGCATTAACTGTCACTCACAGCCAGGATGGAAGGAATAAGCCATTGCACACTGTGTTTTGGCACATAAAAGAGGTAATAGGGAGAGAGAAAAGGAGAGAGAGCTACCCAGCCAGACTCTTATAAAAAAATAAAAATAAATAAAAAAAGACAGTTTTTCAGGCCACATTTATGCCGAGAGAAAAAAAATACAGATATTTCTATTTATTATAAATAAATCTTCCTTAATGTAATCCCACAAAATGCAATGGGAATAGGCATCTCTTTTTAGAAATGCTAGCTTAGTTAGACAAATGACTGAAAGATACCAAATATTTGGCAAAGGGCCGTCAACTTACTGGGAGAGCAGTGCTTCAGTCTGCGATCTGGCAAAGAATTCTAACAAAAAAGATAGTAAACACTGTTGGAAACCAAAGTAAAATCAACAACAAACAACAAGCACAAGTAAACAGAAACATAATCAATACCAACAACATTAACAAACATCTACCACCATCACTAACAACAAACAAACAAGACCACTAGCAAACAATTTAAATAAGTAACAACAGTCTACAGTAAAAGCCAACAACAGCAATCTCTAGGCAAAATGATTTTGCAATGCAAAACAAGGGGACAGTGTATTCAAGATACCAGAAATAAATATTAGCTTCTGTTAAGAGAAGTAAAGATGAGAAATAAAACAGCTGAGATGTGTGTGCAAACTGAGTTAAATTCTGTATTAAAGAGGAAAGAACAAAATCTGCAATCCAAATACACAAATGAGTGAAGTGAAAAATGTAGAGTACGAAAAATGAAGAGATGAAAATAATGTAGGAAAAGATGACCAATACAGAGGAAGTAAATGGAAAATAATAGAAATGAAAGGAAAGGGTACCAAGAAGAAGAGAAGAAAATAAATGAGAGAGAAGCTACTAAGGCTCCAATGGAAAGAAGCTGAAAAAAAGGCCAGCAATTAACATAGAAAACAGTTTCTCTGACTAGGAAGGCAAAGAAGTAGAATTCAGTTAAAATTTTAAATGTTTTAAATAAATGTGAAAATTCTATAAATATCCATATAAAAGGATAAAATATTTACAATGGAAACATATTAAGACTAGTATTTTCTTTGCAATATTAAACCAGAAAATAAGGAGGGCTCTCCTTTCACAAGTAGCGTAAACTACTATGACATTCATAGTTTTTGGAGGGAAAAGATCAAAAGCAAACACATTCTATACCCACATGTCTTTCCATTTGCAAAAGTAACAAAAGACAGTCTGCAAATTCACTCTGAAAAGAATTAATCTGAGATGATAAGAGATGATATAAAGAATGGAGATGGGCATGGTGGCATGGTCCAAACTGAGTGGCAGGTAAGCACTGAAACCATTTCAAAATAAGCACTGTTCTTGCTTGGCTGGCATTACTCAATGGTTGAGCATGGACCTATGAACCATGAGGTTATGCATGGTTCAATATCACTCGGCATATGACCAGGTTGTAGGTTCAATTCCCAGCATGGGTTGTTGCAGGAGGCAGAGGGTAAATGATCCTCTCCTTTTATTGATTTTTCTTTCCCTCTCTCCCTCTACTTTCCTCTCTAAAATCAATAAAAGATTTTTTAAAAAATAAGTACTATTGAGGAACCAAAATGGCAGCATAAGATATATATCTGTATGTGCTGTCTCTCACAACCACACCAAAACAACTATCCCCCAGAACCACAGGAAAGCTGGTGGAGTGGAAGTTCTACAACTAGAAGGAAAGAAAAAAAGTGCATCCAGACCTGGAAGGACCTGCAGAGGCTTGGAAAGGCAGAGGTACAGAGATGCACATGAATTGGGCTGGCTTGCGCTGTTGTTTTTCAATTGGGAGGGAGTTACAAGTTCCCAACTCTCTGAACTCCAGTTTCTGGTGAGATTCTGGGGACCCAGACTCATACAGGAAGAAACTGGACTGTCTGCCATCAGGTCAGAAAAAGAGGATGGCTCTCTCACAGAGTTGGGCACAGTAATCATTGTTTACTACGCGGGGGCACAGGACACAGGACATTGAACAGAACACTGTAGAGAGGGCTGACTGGCAGCCATTGCTGTTTGCCATGCCCTAGCCTAGAGACTCCCTGAAACTCTGTCCCACCCAATTTACAAACCCACACAGCTGTGCGGCAACTTTTGTATATGAATGGCCTGCCCTCTGGCAGCTTAATCTAACAAATTGCAACTGGGTCAGACAACTCCAAAACTTCCAAACTCCAAGCAAAGAGGAGAAATAAACTCCAAAACTTCCAAACTCCAAGCAAAGAGGAGAAATCTGCAGACCTCCCTGTAGCTCCTGCTGGGTGGCTTCAGACACTAGCTGACTTGCACCTCCTTGGAGATCCAGGAATCAGTGTACCTAGAGGTCAGTGTGAGATGACACCAGATTTCAACTCCTCACATACATAAGTGACACACTCAAGAGGCAGACTCAGTGAGCACCAAAGCCCCATTGAAGCAAGTTCTGCCCCATAGAGGTGTGTCCAGCACAGCAGTTCTTCCATTAATAGACACAGGTAATGCTCACAGTCAATTGGCCTGGAAATCAATTCCTCCCAGTGTACCAATAGCAATCAAGGCTTAACTACAACAAGACTGTGAACCCAGCCCACAAAGGGGTGTGCCAGGAGTGTCTATCTCAGGTGATTGGGTAGGCGGAGCTACTGGGCCCTAAGGACAACTAGCACACAAAGCCACTCCATCAACACCGGGAAGCAGCCAAAATGTGGAGACCAAAAAACATGTCACAAATGAAAGAAATGGAGGAAAGCAAACGGCTGGACATAGAGTTCAAAACCACATTTATAAGGTTACTCAAGACTCTTCTACAAACCGCCAACAAACTTATTGAGAACTCTGAGAAACTTAGTGAGACCTTCAAAGATCTTAATGAGAATGCCAAAAAAAAAAAAATTGAAAAGAACCAGTCAGAAATTAAGCATGCACTGTCTGAAATAAAGAATAATACACAGAAATCCAACAACAGACTAGAGGACACCAAGAATCAAATCAAAGATCTGAAATATGAGGAAGCAAAAAACACCCTAAGAGAAAAACAAAAAGAAAAAAAGAGTCCAAAAATGTAAAGATAGTGTAAGGAGTCTCTGGGACAACTTCAAGTGTACCAACATCAGAATTATGGGAGTGCCAGAAGAAGAGAGACAGCAAGATACTGAAAACCTACTTGAAGAAATAATGACTGAAAATGTTCCCTACTTGGTAATAGAAATGGAATTACAAGTCCAGGAAGCACACAGAACCCCATATAAAGGAATCCAAAGACGACCACACCAAGACACATCATAATTAAAATGCTAAGGGCAAAAGACAAAGAGCGAATCTTGAAAACAGCAAGAGAAAAAAAAAACAGTTAGTTACTTACAAGGGAGTACCCATATGACTGTCAGCTGATTTCTCAACAGAAACTATGCAGGCCAGAAGGGAGTGGCAGGAAATATTCAACGTGGAAAATAGCAAGAACCTACAACCAAGAGTGCTCTACCCAGCAAAGCTATCATTCAGAATTGAAGTTCAGATTAAAGAGCTTCACAAATAAGAAAAAGCTAAAGGAGTTCATCACCAACAAACCAGGATTATATGAAATGCTGAAAGGTACTCTTTAAGCAAAGGAAGAAGAAAAAGGTAAAGATAAAAATTATGAACAACAAAGTGATAACAAATACATACCTATCAACAAGTGAATCTAAAAATCAAGTGAATAAAATAATCCGATGAACAGAATAAACTGGTGAATATAATAGAATTAGGGCATAGAAAGGGAATGGACTAACAATTCTTGGGGGGAAAGGAGGAGTGAGAGGTGCAGGAAGAGATTGGATAAAAATCTTACACCTATGGAGGAGGACAGTGGCGAGGCAGGTAAGGGCATGGGGTGGGAGAGGGAATCAGGTGGAGGGGACCTATGAGGGAAAAAAGAGGAACATCTGTAATAAACTGAATAATAAAGATTTATTTAAATAAATAAATAAAAGCATATACTATGAAAAGAAAAAATAAGTACTATTCTTATTGTCAGAAATAAAGTTATATAAATTAATGTAAATGTCAAAGTACAAAGAAATATTAAATATATTAATAGCATATAAAACCTGTCATTATATCAACAACAGTAAAATGGATGACAGAAGGGTAAGATAATTACTAGGAAAATAGTGGCTAGATTTGAACTGAGTTCACATAATTTGATTCGGCAAATATTCATTTAATACCTCTATGAGCAAGGCACTATAGGACATAAAGGTGAACTAAAAACAGTTTTTAATGAGGGTAATTATGAGGATGAACAGCAGAAACACTGAAGAAAGTTTAAATAATCAAGTGGGGGGGAAGATAATTCCTACCTTTCAGAAAAGCAAGCTTTATAATTGGTAGATTGTGGAAGGCTGGGCCATGGCACAGGAGGGGCAAACATGAATTTTTTAATTTTGTTTTTAAATGGACACCAGCCTACTTCAGTATTAATCCATGGTAAAGTTTACTTGTGAGTTTTAACCTCTTCCTATTTTATAATATTTGCTAAAGTAGATCACAAAGGTAATAAATACGAAGTTAGAAGGGACACTGACACATACACCTCAACCCCCAGCATCAGTGTTCATACAACTTGGGACAGGCACCATATCAGAAATAGACTTTACAAATAAGCTCTAACTTTACCATTAAACATTTGCACACAGAGCTCAAAGACCTATCAGGTTTCTTCCAGCTTAAAAGGCCAAAATGTTAGGATATTGGCTTCAAGTTGGCAAAGTTCTACTGCAGAAGCTTTCCCAAAATAAGGCAGAGGAGAGCCAAAGAGGACCTGAGAACTCTGTGACTGCATTTGCAAACACACACACACACACACACACACACAACCTGCCCACGGGTTCTTCCTCTGCTCAGGTTTCCCACATTACGCTATAGTTCCTGTCTGACTAATAGTATAACCGTGTGCTGTCTCACTCCCTGGGCTATGTGTCCCTACAGAACAAGGAGAGCAACTCATTCAAGTTTGTAACCCCAGCACCTAAAAGTGCCTGGTAAATGGAATATGCTCAACCAATGATGTGGGGCTGAACAGGGCTTTAAGTGAGAAGAAACACATGACATTTGGAAACAAATATATCATATCTCAGATCCATATTTTAATTGACAGGCACCCAATTCTGAGGAGATTTGAAAGTCCCACTTTTGGAGACAGATAAATAGTAAAATGATGTGAGCAGGTTATCTTACTGTTTTCCACCAAAGCTGCAATTTATTTTAAGTGACAAGTCATAGCAGAGTTTGAATAGAGTGCAGGTCAGCACAGATGATGACAATGTCATCTACATTCCTGCATAGTTTCAGACAAGGTTGGTCAATCAAAAATTTCTATACCAATTTTTCTTCCACATTACACAGAAAATAAACTTGTCAGCATATATTCTGCAAGCTGTCTTTCAAGCTCAAATAGGAAGAAAAAAATACAAATGAGAAAGACTAAAATAGAGTAAGTCATTTAGCATCTCATGTGGCTAATGTCTTTAGAGAAAACATTTCTATAATTGTAACTTCCTTATTTGGCCTTCTGATGGGAAGCATTTATAGCAGCAAATGCAAGATGCTGCTAGAGCTGAGAGACATAAAAACACATTTTATAGAATAATGAAGAACAAGAAAAAAAATGGAGCTCCTCTAGCCACAAAGATTATGAAGCATACACAAATACACTTTTCTAGTTTTTAAATTTTTACTGATGATGATCCTTAATCCATAATAATAAAAGCATAATATGCTAATTAGACCGGACAGGCAAATGACCTTCCAGACATGCTTTCTGACGACCTTTCAGACAAAGCCAGGGCTTTGAGAGCCAAGGCAAGCCACTGTAGCTGTGAGGGGTGAGCCCTTTGCACAAATTTCGTGCATTGGGTCTCTAGCAAATCATAAATGTAGCTCTCATAAGTAACTTGAAGACTTCCTTCTTTGGATCACTATACCATTTCCATTAAACTGAAATAAATACTACCCTATCAAAAACATTGTTCTTTCTCAGAATATTTTAGTTAAGTTTATTTAAATCCCTCTTTTGTGAACTTAATAAACAAGTCAGGAAAGGAAGTAATTATTGAATGAACCTTATTTCATGTTCACACTATCCAGTTCTGAAGAAGATTATATACCCAATGCACAAGAAACATTCATTCATGTAGAAAGTATTGAGAACCAAAATGATTTCATTTACTTTAATAGTATTTTTTAAATAAGCTAATGTTTACCCCTTTTAAAAGGAATACCTAGGCCTGGCCGGCATGGCTCAGTGGTTGAACAATGACCTATGAACCAGGAGGTCACAGTTTGATTCCTGGTGACAGAACATGCCCAAGTTGTGGGCTCGATCCCTAGTGTGGGGTGTGCAGAAGGCAGCGGATTAATGATTCCCTCTCATCATTGATATTTCTATCTCTCCCTTTCCCTTCCCCTCTGAAATCAATAAAAATATATTTTAAAAAATAAACATTTACAAGATGAATGTTTTAAAAAAATACCTAAGATCTATCCAGATTCTGGAAGGAATCTTCCCACTTCTAATAGCAACTAGAAGAATAAACAAAACCTTTCATTATTTTTGTTTCAAGTAATGTGAAATTGTGGAGGTATACCCATACCAGCAGAATCCATGATAAGGGAAATGGCAACTCTGTGCAGGGGTGATGATGCAAAAGGGGAGAATAGGGGGAGAGTGGGAGTAAAGGACCCAGAAAATACCAACTAAAGGCATTTACCATCTGGTAAAAGGGGGCTCACCCTTTTTGGGAAGTTCTCTGGGCAGGTCTCAAAATGAAATGGATAGAGCAGGAAGCCCTGGGAAAGCAGGCACGGAAAAACAGGCATGGAAAGCAAAGAAACTCCCCATTCTAATAACAGTAGCAGAAGATATCTTATGCTGAGAAAACAGGAAAGTTAAGTCCCCTACCTTCACAGGACGTTGATACTAGAAGGTAATTCAGGAGAACACCAATAATTCATATAGAAACAAACAAAAAATAAACAAGTAAAATCACCATATCCACTATAATAACATTATTTCTCAGCAGAAGAAACTTTACCAGAAAACATAGCTGCAATAAGACTTTCCAAGAATTTGAAGATATGACTACACAACAAAAGAAGAAAATGTACAAAACGTAGAAAAGATACTATAGAAAAAAAATAAAAAATGAATACTAAAGTAAAAAGAATACACAGTAAAAGACATAAAGAAGAGGAAAGCTAAGAAAATGAAACCAAGATATATGATAGAGAGATAGAGAGAGAGAGAGAGAGAGAGAGAGAGAGAAAGAAAGAGAGACAGAACAAAAGGTAATAGACATTTAAAAAGTAACCAAATAAAAAAGAAAATATATATTTCTCTATCTAAACAAGAAAACACATAGCTGAAATCTAATGCAAGCAAACATCCCTGAAATAAAGTATTAACTCTTAATGAGAGGCTGGCATAGCAAAACCCAGAGGCCAAATCTGCCATGTCCATTTGTACACATTTTGTCAATGGCTGCTTCCACACTACAGCAGTAGAGCTGAGTCGCACAACACATGGCCTACAAAGCTGAAATAACACTCTGGTCCTTACATAAAAAATTTACTCATCCCTGCTCTAAACTATGAATTGAAAGGTACATCATGTGCCAGGAAACATCAAGACCTGCACTAGGAAAACCAACCGACTTTAAAGATGAAGAACCTTTCTTTCCGCAGCCAGTCAAAAAGACCAAGTCACTTATATAGGAACATAAATCAGGTTGGCAACTGACTTTAACATCAACATTCAATGACAGAAAACAATTGAGCAGTGCCTGCAAAGAAAAAATAAAGAAAGTTAGGTGCGCTTGCTTTCAGGGACAATTTATCCTGAGAGCTTTTCTAGAGAAAAATGTTAAAGGACAAGCTTCAGCTAACCAAGAAATGAAATAAACTTCAACAAGGACTAAGGAACAGCAGGAGTATTGTTTCATTGTAGAACCGAGGCTTCAACAAAAATGGGGATGAAGATAACAGCACAAGTCCAATGCCTCACAGGTAACAGCTGAGGCAGAACGGATGGCATTTTAAGCTGATAAATCTTTGTTAAGAATAAAAGTTAAACATTAGGAAATGTCACAGAGTGACCAAAGATGGAGTCTGAAGAAAGGAGAAGAAACTGGAGAAAGAAATCACAAGTTAATTTCAGTGTTACTCATTGCAGGAACCAATAAACAAGGTGTAAACGAAAGGAAAACAGGAATGAGAGTCTTTTGTGATACTAATGTCATAAAACACAACAACATACTAATACAAAATTTAGAGCTCTTCCAAACACTGGAAGTATGAAGAACATATTCTCAAGTAAACAGATTATATAGGGAAGGGAAGATCTTTAAAAATGCACACACACACATGCATTGTATAAGCCAATATCACAGAACTAAAGCTATATTACTGCTCATTTATAGTTCATATCTGTGTATCTATATCTATATATTGGCTTAATTCAATGATTTTCAGATTAAACAAAGCAAAATTCTCTTTTATATTAAGTACAAGAGACACTAACACAAAATCCACCAGAAAGATTCAAAAGAAAGTTAGAAACAAAGAAATGAAAGACAAATGCAAACCAAAGGCCTGTAGGGGTCATGAGCTTGACATTAAACAACACAGAATTAAATAATGTAAACAGTATAGCATAGAGAGAGTGAATAGACAAACAAGAGAAAGTGCAAAAGTTCAGAAATAGACTAAAATATTTGGGAAGTTAACAAATGCTGGCATACCAAAACAGTCGGATATAGATCAATTTCTAAATATATGCGAGTGACAACTGAGTAACCATTTCAAAAAAGGTAAAGTTGACAACATACTTTACATACTTTACATGGGGTAAACTATATGTAGATCAAAGATTTAAAAATAAAATATATAGGTACTATAAAAAAATAAAATACACAAAATATATAGGTACTATAAAAAAATAAAATACACTTCCTTATAATCTCAACATAAAGAAACCCTTTCTAGTTATGACTCAAAGTCCAAAAGCCATAAAAGATTAATAAATTTTACAGTAAAATCTGTGTGACTATGTTATATACTTATACTATATATATGTATATATATACATTTATAAACATAAGCATACATAATTTACAAGTAAACACACATATTCACACACACACACAAACACACACAATGAAAACACAGGTTTAAAACTGGAAGAAAATATTCACAACATTTACTACTGAAAAAGGATTAGAATATGAAAAGGACATTCAGGAAGAGGAATGATGAAAAAGCCTAAAGAAAAATAAAAAATTATATATAGAAACAGATAATCCACAGAAAAGGAAACAGGATTAACTGAAGTTTAAATAATGCTTTTCTTAATTTCACTCATAAAGACGTGCAAATCAAAACTACCATGACCCATTTGCAACCTATCAGACTGGCAAAATTTTACAGTTTGACAATATATTATGTTGATAGGCTGTAGAGAAAGCAAAGCAAAATAGTACAACTCTTACAGAAAAGAATTTGGCAATATCTTCACTCCTAGAATTTTGTCCTACGAATTTGCCAAAAAAAGTATAAAATGACTGACTTACACACATACACACACACAGTTATTCAGTTATTCCTTATGGTAATGTTTATACTTCGACACAGCCAGCAATAGAAAAATCTTGGTGCAATCTACAGGGAAACAGTTCAATTCACACAAGGATGCATCATGTAATTGTGGTAGGAAAAAAAAGAAAAATCTCCAAGGAGTGTTAGGATATATTGCTAAGTGAATAAAAATAAGATGAACAATGTTTATTCTTGTCTTGTTTTTGTAGCAAGTGTGAAGAATAAAAATATATTTGTGTTTGTTTTCCAAAAACATATTCAATTGTTCATATTTTCCAAAAGAAAAACTTAAAATATAAACAAGTAACTAATAAGTTACCTGAGCAAGCAAGAATAAAAGATGTACATGGTATACCTTTCTATATTGATTTAAACTGTAGAATTGTGAACATGAAATATATATTATATATCACATACATATATAAACACATATATACACATATACATTTATATATAACATGTACTTTATAAATATATAATTCAACTGGTCGTATATACAGATTCTGTAAATTAGAAATCCACACAATGTCACCCCAATAAAATAAAAAAATAAAAATGCAATGCTAAAATTGAAAACAAACTGAAATAAAAGAATCCAAGCATTCATCAGAATGAAAACGTTACCACATAAACTACAGTATTTTCACTACAAATCCACCTTAATAAAAAGCATTTTGGAAAAAAAAAAAGAGTTAAAAATGTACCTTCAACTTCATTCATTATTAGTTATTAGTGGCCCAGTGCACAAAATTTGTGCATGGAGGGGAGGTGGTGTTCCTCAGCCTGATCTGCACCCTCTCCAATCTGAGACCCTTCAAAGGATGTCTTACTGCCAGTTTACAGGGATCAGGCCTAAACCAGCAGTCCGGACATCCCTCTCACAATCTGGGACTGCTGGCTCCAGGTGCTCACCGGCCTGCCTGCGTGCCTGATTACCCCTAACCACTCTGCCTGCCAGCCTGCTCACCCCAACTGCTCCCCCAGCTGGCCGGCTCACCCCTACTTTCCCTCCCCACTGGCCTGCTTACCCCCAATTGGTCCCCTGCTGGACTGCTCACTCCAAACCCCCTCCCCCGTCCTGATCACCTCCAATTGACCCCTACTGATGGCTTGCTCACTCCCAACTGGCCCCCCTGCTGGTCTGCTTACCCCAATGGCCCCTGCTGTTCCATGCTGGCCTGATCACTCCCTAGCAACCCAAGGTCCCAGCCCCTCCTTTTTTTTTCTTTTTCTTTTTCAGTGCCTCCTTGAGCAGAGGCCAGGGCAAGCTGGAAGCAAGTATCTAGGATTTATTTATCTTTTATAATTGAAACTTTGTAGCCTTGAGCAGAGGTCAAGGCTGGCCAGGGGGGGGGAAGCATGGCTTCCTCCATTGCCAGGGGCAAACCAAGCCTCCTGCTCAGCTCCAGCTCTATGGCCAGAAGCCATCTTGATTGGGTTAATTTGCATACTTGCTCCTGATTGGCTGGTGGGCGTGGCTTGTGGATATAGCAGAGTGATGGTTAATGTTTCTCTTTTATTACTATAGATTAGTAAGGATCTTTGAAATAGATTTCAAATAAATAAAAAATTATAATCAGTTAAGGGAAAACCCTGTCCTCTTTGTCCTCCTAAAGGCAGGATATAAACTTCCCATGTGATAGGTGCCCTATCTCATGCTCCCAAGGGTGGAAAGAGAAACCTACCACAAGAGTTAAAAGAATTCAGAGTCCAAACCTTGTATAAAGGAGTGTAAAACTTTCACTTACTTACTACTCAAGTCCAACCTTTACTTAGATTCCATTCTAATGAGCACTAACTTTCTTTGTCCTGTCAATTTCTCTCATATTTATTGTTACTCTTAAAGGTATTTTAAAATGCCTGGTTCTAACATTTCTTTGAGCATCATTTTATAATCTAAGCATCATATTATAATTTTCCCAGACTCACATATTAAACTGGTTTTTCTTGTGTTAATTTAGTCTTGTGCCAAGTTTATAATTTTATTATTATTCCTGCTGTAAGAACTAAAGAAGGGTAGAAGGGCGTGGGGTCAAATTTTCCCCTCCCTGAGAGTTTTACAATAAAAAATATTAAACACAATGATTTCATCCCCAAAATGATTTATTTTGAAGTCACAACACCCCAGTAGCAATGAGCACCTCAGTGTTCAGAGATTGGTCTCTAAGGCTATTCCTTCACTACTAGAAACCAGAGCTCCCAAAGAAATGGTTGACTTCAACACTCAGAGAAGTAAAGGCAGTTGTGGCTTGAATGAAGAAAGCTTTCAAAGACGGATAAGGTTTTATCGGAACACAGGCTGGAGAATAGCCACTGAACAAAATTAAAAGAGTCTGTACATCAAAAAGAATAATAACTGTAGTTGGTGGAAACACTGAATTCAGGAATTTCCATGATTCTGTAGTAATAATCAAAAAAGAAAAAAAAACACACTTCATTTGTCATAGCTATAGAGAGATTGAAACATCAATGATGAGAGAGAATCATTGATCAACTGCCTCCTGCACACCCCTACTGGGGATCAAACCCACAATCCAGGCATGTACCCTTGGCTGGAATTGAATCTGGGACCTTTTAGACCACAGGCCAATGCTCTATCCACTGAGCCAAACCAACTAGGGTATCATTTGTCATAGCTATAAAACACAGTAGGTCCTCAGGTTACATCAAAGATCCATTCCTACAGTATGATTAATGCAATTTTCGCCAAAGTCAGAACCACCTACATAAGCACCTACATCACTCACAAGGAGCACATACTAATGAAGTGAAATAGTAGAAAAATGTAAAAGAAAGGTAACAATTCCTGACCTTTACTTGTGGTAAATAAATAATGAAAAACATAAAGCACATGTATACATACATCAAAATAACGGAACTTTTTTTTTTTATAAATAAATTAGAGATCCAGTACACAGATTTGTGCACCAGTTGGGTCCCTCGGGCTGGCCTGAAGTGATAAGTGGACCTTCGCATCACCACAACCTAGCCTTAGCCACCAGCTAGTTGGGCTCCAGCCCGCTGTCCTTGTCGATCCCGCACAGCAGGTAGTAGTGTGTAAAGGCAGGTGGACTGGGGAGAGCCTGAGCCCAGGCTGGGCGCAGTGCCACTCCTGCTCATCCTAGCCCTGCTGCACCTGCTGCCACCGCCTGAGCATGCAGGGAATATGTTTGCAGGAAAGGCTGATGCCATCACAGCTGCGCTCACCAGCCATGAGCCAGGTAGCTGGCACCCATCTGTCAGCTGATAGCGGGAGTGCACAGATCACTAGAGGGCAGCTCCTGTGTTGAGCATCTGTCCCCTGGTGGTCAGTGCCATCATAACTACCAGCTGGTTGTCTGGTCGTCTAATCCTCTGGTCGCTTAGTCTTTTATATATATAGATGGGAGATGGCGACATAAACATGAAAAAATGTATGTCGAGTCGGATATAATCCAGGGACTGTCTGTAATTCCTTACCAGTTTAAACAATATAACTGGGGACATAAAAATGAGGGAGAGAGAGAAAGTAAGAGGGAGAAAAAAAGAGAAACTTCAATAACTGGCTGCCTTCTATATGACCCCTAATGGGAATCGAGCCTGTAACCCAGGCATATTATGACCAGGAATCAACTGTGACCTCCTGGTTCATAGGTAGATGCTCAACCACTGAGCCAGGCCGATGGGACAAAACAAATATTCTTTATTATTTCTACTATACTGCTCAAAACAAGAGTCTGCATACAAGAAAGATAAAACAAACAAAATAAAAGGTAATCAAACAAACAAACATGAGACCACAAAGCAGTAGGGTAAATTAAAAAAGTGAGGAAAGGCTACAAACCACCTGCCAGGAAGTCCTCCCTATACATTCATTTAGGATGGACACACCTCTGACCCTAAATGTGGCTGCAATGCAAGAGGGGAGCAAGCTTGTTTACATGCTTCTCAGTGTCTATGAATTAAAAACAAAACAAAACAAAACAGTTGTGATCCTCTCTGATCTCAAGAGAACTGCCCACATAGGTTCTCACAGGGAAGCAAGGACGAGTCCTTAGCAATTCCTGTTTTCCTGGGCATGTCCTTCAATACAGGTTAATGGAATGTTGACAAATGTTAGTTTAATCAAAGCAATTCTACTGAGACTATTATAACTAGTCCAGTCATATAATTCTGATGGTCTAATCTAATCTAGCAAAAGATTTCTGGTTATCTAAAATCCAACTTACCATGTTTTACTCATATAAGCACATGGCAGCTTCATAGATCCTATGGGAGACCTAATTTGGAATACATAGCTCTCCAATGCTTAAATCCTCAAATTCAAACTGACATTAATGTCTTTGCAGTAGATTGCTTCTCTTTGGAAAAAAAAAATTGCAGGCCAAAAAGGGACAGAAAAGCCCTTCCATAACCTTGCTAGAAATAGTCCCACTTTTTCATACTCCAAACATGGCATGTACGTGTGCGACAAGCACACACACACACACAATCTTTATTTCAAAATATACAAAAACATACACACCTTATGTGTTCTTTAACCAATGTGTTGATGGAAAGTGAGACCCTCCAAAACCCATATACTAATCCCAAAGAAGAACAAGAGAGGCACTAAAAGGATTGCTAATATCCTAACACCTAAAAAGCAAAAGCTATCTTGCCCAAATCACACAATTAGTAAATGCACCTGGGACTGAACCATAAGTAACCTGACTCTGGAGACCAGGGCATTAAACACTATACTCTAGTACCTCTCAATAGCACATCCACCTTCAGCATTCTTTCCCCATGTCTGTTTTGTTTTGTTTTCTCCCCTCTACTGGCTTGAAGAAGAATATAAAGATGGACCTGAACTTGCTCTTCACTTTAATGACCTATGAATGCTTCAGAGTAGACAAGGCTCCTCTAGCCATGGTAATCCTGCCTTTCCACACTGTGCTGAGCTTCAGGGGTAGAACTGTCCATTTCTAAAGCTTTAGGGTTAGAACAGATATAGATGCCTGAAAATCCCATCCATGTATCAAGACACAGAAGCATAAATAAGTATAAACCCCTCTCTCCATGCTATTCTCCAACTATTCTTTTTATGTGCTAGTCCAAGGGAGACAAAGTGGGTTCTGGCTTAGAACCCTAGCAACTCCTTTTATTCTTGCTGACAATACTAAAAACAACCCTTTACTTTGGTACATGTTCTGGGAGACCTTTGGTCAAAGTCCACTTGTGACAAATTCCACGTAAGTGTTTTCTTTGTTGTGGAAGCAAAAATAAATAAATAAAAATTAACAAATTGTTCCAGTAATCTAATATTTCTAAAACTATATTCACAGCTGTCAAACCACAAAGTATACATATTCTGAAAAGCACAAAAAACACGTAATGCTGTAAAATTTCTGAGCGATATCTCAGCCCAGAAATTATACTCATTGCTGCTTATCTGATAACTAGAAGCCTGGTGCAGGAAATTCATGTGTGTCTGTGGGGGGGGGGGGAATGGGAGGGGTAGGGTGTCCTTCAGCCCAGCCTACTCCCTCTCCAATCTGGGACCCCTTGAAGGATGTCCAACTGCCCGTTTAGGCTAGCTTGATCCTATCTGGATCGGGCCTAAATGGGCAGTCAGAAATCCCTCTCACAATCCAGGACTGCTGGCTCCCAACTGCTCACCTGCCTGGCTTCCTGATTGCCCCTAGCCACTTCTGCTTGCCAGCCTGATCACCCCTAAAACTCCCCCGCCAGCCTGATTAATGCCTAACTGCTCCACTGCCAGCCTGTTTGCCCCTAACTACCCTCCCCTGCAGGCCTGGTCACCCCCACTTTCCTCCTCTGCCAGCCTGGTCATCCCCAACTGCCCTCCCTTGTAGGCCTGGTCCCTCCCAACTACCCTCCCCTATTGGCCATCTTGTGGTGGCCATCTTATGTCCACATGCGGGCAGGATCTGTTGACCACATGGGGGCAGTCATCTTGTGTGTTGGAGTGATGGTCAATCTGCATATTACTCTTTTATTAGATAACATAGAGGCCTGGTGCACAGTTGGGGCCAGTTGATTTGCCCAGAAGGGTATCCCAGATCAGGGTGGGTGTTCCCTTGGAGTGTGGGGTGGCCTAAGCGAGGGGCCTGTGGTGGTTTGCAGGCCAGCCACGCCCCTCATTGACCCAAGTGGAGGCCCTGGTATCTGGAATTTATTTAACTTCTATAATTGAAACTTTGTAGCCTGAACAGAGCTAAGCATTCTGCTCACACAGCCATTGAAACTTTGTTGCCTTAAGTGCAGGCCTGGGGCAGCCAGGGTTTGCAGAAAGCTTGGCTTCCTCCATTGCCAGGGGCAACCCAAGCCTCCCTCCTGCTCCCTTTGTGGCCATAGCCATCTTGGTTGGGTTAATTTGCATATTGGCTCTGACTGGCTGGTGGGTGTGGCTAGTAGGTGTGGTTTGTGGGTATAGTGGAGGTATGGTCAATTTGCATATTATTCTTTTATTAGATAGGATGAAAATTAAAAGTCAGTGGTTGGCCCTAACTGGTTTGGCTTAGTGAATAGAGTGTCAGCCTGTGGACTGAAGGGTCCCTGGTTTGATTCCAGTCAAGGGTACATGGCTGGGTTGCAGTCTCAATCCCCAGTAGGGATCATGCAGAAAGAAGACAATCAATAATTCTCTCTCATCATTGATGTTTCTATCTCTCTCTCCCTCTTCATTCCTTTCTGAAATCAATAAAAATATATTTTTAAGAAAATGTCAGTGGTTGACTTTGCTCCAATTAAGTTACATACTTACGATTTAATGTCACCATAGCCTTCCATTTCTATCCTAGGAGATGTTTAATGGGAATGGGAGGTAGAAAGAGAGAAACTCCTATACAACCCCTGCCTTTTGAAGCCCTTCCTGCTTTTTGCATGAAAAGCTCCACTGTGGTTTGTAATCCAGTATTCAACAGCTGGGCAGGTCATATGTGAATGCTGCCTAGCCTTGTAGGGATAGAAAACCAAGTGGACTATGAAATAATGCCTCAAAAGGTCTGCCTCATACAATCTTGAAGCTTCCAGCTTTGGTGTTTATAGTCACAGTAAAGCCTCCTCCTTCCCCCCTCCCGCCCCGCCCCGCCACCCCTGATAAAGAAATTCCCCTTGAAATGATCCTATCCCCACAAGGCTAGGCAGCATTCACATATGACCTGTCCAGCTGTTGAATATTGGATTACAAACTACAGTGGAGCTTTTTATGGAAAAGGCAGGAAAGGATCTCAGATGGGCATCATGAGCAGCACTGCCAAACCACCCCTTGGTCATTGGTTCAAGATCATAGTAAGAAAGATGGCTGTAAAATATGTTTATTATTTTGGAAGAAAAAATATATAACCTGCACTACACAGGTAACACACAAACAAGAGGAAACTTCAGAATCAGGGTTTCAGGAGATCTAGGGGAGGAGGTGGGTATAGTGTTCTTTTGGCTTCATGAGATCCTACTACTTTAATCAATCAAGAATTCCATTAAAGATTCTGCAACAATCCAGATCAAAACAGTGTAGTTTTACTGTGAGCCAGTTTGCCAAAAAGCAGCTGCTATGAGAGCAATCCACAAAGGCACGGAGGACTGCAGAAGATGAATATCAATTAAAAATGACAGATGCAGCATAAACAACTGTCCAAATAAGCAAGTCTGGCAAAGAAACAAGTACAAAGGAAAATTAATATAGTGACTCCATATAAAATGTTGAATTAGGAATATCCTCACCTTCACACAATTCTCACTTTTCCTATCAATTACTTGCTTTAGTCACTAGGCAACTGCTCATCCAAGAGTGAACATGAAAATAAAAGCAATTATTAAGGAAACAAATTATATTATGAGAGTCAAAACAGGAAGCCACAGCTTAAATTCACATTCTAACAGCATTTCTGATACCAATTTTTTATTAATGATCTGATATGTATGGGTAGCATATGCAGCATTTTTTTCTACAGAAAACTCAGTCTTTATGAATAAATGTGGCTTAATATTCTAAAAATGGTATGCAACTGTTTGAAACATGAGGCTTAACAAAATGGCAAGTGCTAGCCAAGACAGATTCAGAAAATAGCTTACATTTGATAAAATGAAAAGTGAAGTGATAAAGGGAAGGAGAGATGGAGGGTAGGAGAAAAGGAGAAAGGGAGGAAATACATGTACAAATACACACACACACACACACACACACACACACACAAAACTCCTGACTAGCTATTCTGTAGGAAAACCAGAGATTAATTAGATGATTTCTTGAAAGTGCTTTAACTCTTTGAAAAAAAGGTGCTATATAAATGGAAGGTATTAGTTTTCTTATTATTTTAAAAGGCAATTTCATTCACTTCCAGATGACACATCATACAACTAATATCTAATCTGCTTTCTTCTAACAAAGAAAATTAATTAAATCAGAAGTCTAATTTAGAATTTTTATTAAGCAAACACCAATTCCCCAGTCACCAACTCTAATGCTTCTAAGAATATCATTTTTTAACAAGTTCCTGGAGTCATGAATTCTTGACAAACTATTTTAATATCAATTTAATTATAAGCATACAGATATTTCTGACTTTGGAGAATTATGCCCTCATTACCAAGACAACTATGCACAAATATTATACTGACTACCTACCCTGAATAAATAAAAGAACAAAATGTGGTCCCTAACCACAAGAAGCTTGCAAATGTAGGAAGATGACATATTCATAAAATATAAAAAATATCCACAAATACCATACTTATTAACCAACAGTGTGGCTGGGAGTTGGTGTCAGGTATTCTCCACAAAAGAACTTTCCTAAAAGCCTCAGTCTTCTTTTATAAATTTCTAAACAATTTTCTAAAGAGAGTATAGTCAGGGGGAATTTTCCTAAAAAGAACAGCACACTTTACTTTGCTGTCTGATGAGCTGGGGACACTGTCATCTGTCTGTGGACTCTGAGTCATCATTATGGCCTCAGATGACTCAAGTGTTACCGAACTCAGTCTCTGCAGAAAGCAGGACCCTCTGAAGGTGCTGTGGAAGCTTCTTGCATCTGAACCAAGGAGCCATCAAAGTGCTTGGATTTAAATTATTCTGCCTCTTTTCAAAGCAGCAAGTTGTCATTTATTCCTGCTATGTGGACCTGCTCCCCACAGCTCCTATCCCACCTCTAAAATGCTTTTCTGCTAATCTCCTGAGGGCTAGAAAACTTAGAAACCCTCAAGATGTGTGCACGGAAGGGCTTTATATTCACATAAGTCCTGAAACACTCCAAGTACTTCCCAGCCTCTCTCTGATGTCTGATCTGTGCTCAAAGGGCTTGGCCTGCTTTAGTTCTCAGCTATTTTCTAGGTAACTGAGACTGTCAAATTCCCATCTCACTATTCCACTCACAAATGCCTAGTTTTAAAGAATAATGGTTCTTACCACTCCCCTCAACTCACGCCATTTGATTTGTCCTTCCCATAACTCATGCCTCAACTTGCTGAGATCAGTTCCGCAGGGGAATCTGAATGCTGAGATCACCTCCCTTGGAGGCTCAGGTCCAGGACTCAGTTGGGCAATGGGTTTTGTGGCTTCCACGCCAGTTATGGCCACTGAGGAGCTATTCTTACCTCATACTTTGAGCTCAGCCACAGAATTCCTTGAAAGACAGACCCATTTGAGCTCTCCCTTCAAATACGGGAGACCCATCCCTGCTGAGAACATGGCTGGCTGCACCCAACCTGAACCAGCAGTGCATTCCTTCTTGGGGAGCTAGGATAAGAGATTAGAGACTGAGTGGTATCGCTCTAGAGTGGGGGGTCACTTTCTTTCCATTGAGTGCCTGACCACACTCCCCCAAGCAAGAGACCCATTAGCTCTGACTCCCTAACCTCAGGTCATGCCTTGTGGAAAGGTCGGTGGATGGCAGTCAACCTAGGCCCATTCTACAGCCTTTTCACAAAAGACTCTCCAGGAAGAGCAGACAAGCAACCTCAGGGAATAGCAAAGTGGTGAACAGTTGGAGGCAGACATCAGGGTGCCTTGGATTTGATTCTGGTTCAGAACTGAAGAAAGCCAACCCTTGTATACAGGTTGGCCCCTCCCAAGCACACCCAGGCCCAATAGAGGCAACCACAAATAGAAAATTGCCTGGTAGCCCCAAACAGGTAGCCGAAGGCCCATTATAGGCAGCATCTGATATCCACCTGCACCAGGATCCCATCCAAGTAGACCCAGAGCCAACACAACCAGAGGTGGGCTTCAGACCACATCAGAGCTCGACCCAAACTAACTACATAAGTGGCACATCCAAAAAAAGGCTCGGGCAGGCACCAGACCGAGCTGGGGGGAAAACAAAAACAAAACAAAAAAAAAACCCTGTCTCTGTGGGGAGCATCCAAATAATAACTTATACACTGTGATTAAGATCTATCCTTATAGTCAGCCAGTCTGCATGTTAACCCAACCCATGAATAGGCCAGCAGCATTCAAGACTCAACTACAACAGTAGGGCACACATAAATTACACCAGAGACATTCTTGGAGAACCTTGCTCAGGTGATTTGGAAGACTGCCCACTGAGCCCAACAAGACACCTACAACATAAAACCATCAAACAAATTTGAAACTCATTGAAGATCTACTTATTACATGGGGACAAACACAAAAAGGTAGACAAAATGGGGAGATAAAGAAACATGCCTAAAATGAAAGAACAAAAGAAATACCTAGAAAAAACAAGTAAATGAAATGGAAGCAACCACGATATCAGATGCAGAGTTCAAAAAATGATTACAAGGATGCTCAAAGACCTTAGGAAAAGAATGGATGATCTCAGTAAAAACTTAAAGAGATAGTAAGCATGAAAAAGAACATAAAAACCATTAAAAAGAACCAGTCAAAATGAAGAACACAATATCTGAAATAAATAATAAACTAGAAGGAAACAATAGCAGGTTAGATGAAGCAATGAATCACATCAGCAATTTAGAGGACAAGATAACAGAAAACACCCAAGCAGAGCAGAAAAAAGAAAAGAAAAAAATTGTGAAAAAAATAAGGAAACTCTAAGAAACCTCTGGAACAACATCAAGCATAGCAACATCACATCACAGATTTACCAGAAAGAGAAGAGAGAGGGGGTAAGGGATCAAGAATCTGTTTGAAGAAATAATGGCTCCAAGTTCCCTAACTTGGTGAAGGAAAAAGATTAAGTAACTCCAGAAAACAGAGTCACAAATAAAATGAAACCAAAGCCTTGAGTGGTTTACCTTAATTTATTGGAACATTATCTCATACAATAAAAGACTCCACCAAAAAACTACCAGAATTGATAAATGAATTCAATAAAGTAGCAGTATTACAAAATTAATATTCAGAAATGGGTGGCATTTTCATACACCAATAATGAACTATTAGAAACTAAGAAAACAATCATATTTATAATTGCAAAAAATAAGATACTTAGAAATAAATGTAACCAAGGATGTAAAAGACTTGTGCTTGGAACATTATAAGATACTAAAGAAACTGAGAAAGATACAAATAAGTGGACATTTAAGGACAGAAAAAGGCCTTTCTTTTTCTTTGCTGTGGCTTTCACAATTTATGAGGAGCATTTGGTAATTAAACTACAAGATCCTTAGCTCCCCTGATTCAAACAGTTCCTCTGTTCAAACTTCAAGAAAAGATAAGCTACTCTTGAGGCTATATTGTCGCATTTCTCCTCCCTGCTATTTTTAAAACTCAGGGATAATTCCCATAAAGGAGTCTCTAGTTAGTAGAAAGTTCCTTTCCCTCGATCCCCTTCAAACAAGCCTCTTTTAAATTCTTCATAACTTTTACTCTAAGCATGTTTTACAGGCTTAGGAAAAATACTAACAAGGTACCTCTCTAAGACATCTAGACTGTCTCCTAAAAAGCAAACAAACTGACTTTCCAAGATAATCCACCCCCAGCCCCCTGGTATCTGCTCAACTTCCACCCCAAATTCCCCTCCCTTCCTTGTTGCTTAGCAACAACCAGGACTTAAAAGGGGAAGCCACCCTTTGTTTCTTGCCCAGTATTGATTAGCACTACACCAGCCCTTCCTATTTTAGAAAGTAAAATAAACTTCCTCTCTACATCTCTACCTTTAGTTATGAATTCTTTCGTAGCCCACATCACTGGCCAAATCCTAACAGGAGGCATATACCATGTTCATGGAGACAAAAAATTAACATTATATGTGCATATTACCCAAAGCAATCTATAGATTCTATGTAATTCCTATTAAAATACAAATATTTCAAAAATTTATATGGAACCAAAGAATACCCCAATTACCCTCAGCAATCTTGAGAAAGAAGAACAAAGTTGGAGGTATCATGTCATCTGATATCAAACTATACTGCAAGGTAATGATAATCAAAACAGCATGTTACTGGCTTAAAAATTAATGAAAATATATCCTTAGGTGAGGATTATATTTTTAAAATTGAATTAAAAACTTAAATGTAAAACTCAAAACAATGAACATCCTAGGAGAAAACATAGGCAGTAAAATCTCAGACATTTCTCATAGCAATATTTTTTCTGATATAGCTCCTTGGGTAATGGAAACAAAATCCAAACATAAACAAATGGAATTATATCAAATTGAAAAGTGTTTGCAGCAAAGGAAACCATCAACAAAATGAAAGAATAAGTGGAGAAGCAACTACAGCAAAAGGATATTTGGACTGTAAACACTGAGATTTTGTGACAACTATTGCAGAATTTCCCTTTGGGGAAGGTGACTCTTTGCTGACCTAGAAACTTTCTGAAGACCTTTTGAGGCATTAGTCCCTGCCCTGGCCAAGGTGACTCTGGTTGGCAGTAGACCCATGAAAGGGATCACCTGAACACCATCACAGGTGTCTTCATTCCTCAGCAATAAGCTCTAGCAACAGGTACTTTCATTTGCTTTGGTATCTGAAAATCAGCTCCTATTTGATTACAACTGCATCTCCGAGAGCCAACTCACTAGTAAATTTGACTTTTATCCCTTTCATCTTCCCTTGCCTAGAACAACAGTGGGATTCATTTGTCATTCTTTATTTGTTTTATTAAAAGATGTTATCAGGTATACTACTAGTATTTGCTTGTGAAGTTATAATTCCCACAGCAAACCTGTGTTAATAAATAGCTGGTGAAGACAAAATCAGTCTCTTTGCTATCTCCTCACAAACAAAATAGAAACAAAATTATGTCACCTCTGCTTAAAATAAATACCCATTATACCCATCACTATAAATGAAAAAAATAAACACACATAACAAACTATATTGATCACAACAAATCCAAATTAAAGGAAATTTATCATTTATACATTAAAAAAAAAGAATATCAGTGATTGAAAATACTCATTGATTCAAGCCCACATGGAGGACTCTCTAAGGACTGCAGAGCTCTTCCTAAAAATTACTGAACTACTGACCAGTAATTCCAAATGTATCCTTATCAATACCACATTTTGGTGATCTAGTAAGTTACTAACAGTAGTTGTTAGGTATAAAAATAAAACCCACCTGACCTGCTAGAACAAAGAGGGATATTTGAGAATCCCTGCCCAAAAGCAGAAGTCTCAAACTGGAAGTTTTCTAAAGATGGCAATTTTCAGAGGAGATTAAGCATGGAGAGATTTAATCAATTCCCGGGTTTCCAATTCAACACGAGCCCTTTTCTAAAGTGGATCTGCCAGAGAGGGTGCCTGCAATCCCAGGTGGCTTCCCAAACTCCGTTCTTCCCCAACTTCTTTTTCACAATTTTTCTTCTCCTGTTTTACAACAGAAAAACAAACTTGCTATCCATCTTAAATTTCCCATAGTGCACTCAATGCACTGAAAGAGAATGTTGAATATTTCGTTTAAATTTATTCCTTCTTATTCAAGGCATATGATAGAGCTTGTCTTTCCCAATCTTACACATGCTTCTGTGAAGGCAAACCTGTGATAGAATCTGGGTACTCTGGCCCGAGTTGGGATGCTCTGACCTGAGACTTAGGAGAGTGCCTTGACTACAGGCCAGCAGGAAGAATGATAAGACGGGCTGAACATAGTTTCCTTATTTCAAGTTGGCAAAGCCACAGCAAGGCCTTGTACCTAGCTCTTCCTATCTAACTATCATAGAGTTGGAAAACAAAATGACACAGATGCCAGAGAAATAGATATTTTCATCTTGTTTGAAATGAAAAATGAAGCCAGATATTTTTAAACAAAATGTCTGATTTTCTAACAGTAATGACAACAGTTCTACAGCTTCAACTTTCACCACATACACAAATATAGAGACAAAACTACATTTAAAGTCAATAATATAAAAATGCATTCTCAAACTTTTCAGAGTACATGGAATTTTAAAGGGTGTTTTAAAGTGAAAAAGCAACAGGTGTGATTAATGGTCTTCTGATAAGTCAAGATAAAGCCTTTCTGGTAAATTTCCCAGACACTGAGAAAGTGAATGATTCTCATAACTGGGCAAGAGTTCTTGGAAGTCAGGTGGTTTCCAATTTTTGACTTTCGGCAAAATTGAAGGAAGACCAAATCTCAAAAAAATTTATCCTCATCCAAAGATATGTTTTTTATTCATTTCTGGAGTGGAACTAAGAGGGAGGGGGGGAGAGGAGAGAGAAACATTGATGTGAGAGAGAAACAGATCAATTGCTTTTCATACACCCCTAATAGGGGATCGAAGCACAACCTAGGTATGTGCCCCAATAGGGAAAGGAACCACAATGTTTTGTTGTACAGGGATATGCTCCAAACAACTGTGCCACCTAGCCAGGGCAATAATAATTTTTTTATGACAGATCACCATGTGGCTTTTTGCTTGTTAGCTAAAATCATTTTCAAGAATTGAAAGACATTGCTAAAGCAACTCTCCTTCCATTTGACAAGAGAGAAGCAGGAGAACGATAAGATGTGAAGATAGTTTCCTTATTTCAATTCATCCATGTGGAAAAAAAAAATTATCAAGGAAAAATCTTTGCCCCTTTATCACTGTCCCTGGGAAGAGTTACCATACTGAGGGTGAAATTGCATATATTTTGTTAAATGATACATTTCTAATAGCAAGTTTTAATATTTAATAATTAGTTATCAAAATGTAAAATACTTATGTTGCTTTAATAAAGTGTGTACCACTAATAATTATAATAGTAACTCACTCTAGGAAATGTTTTCTTAATAATGACAGCTTCATGATTATAAGAAATATTTCATTACATTAAATTTATTTGCATGGTTTTAGTATAAGGGATTATGATACAATTATCAAAGAAAAACTTCCAAGCATAAGGGTATATTAAGCCAGAAAAACATTTGCAGGGCAAATTAAATATATAAGTACAAAGAGAAAAGAGAATGATATAAAATTTCTAACAATCAAAAAAAAAAAGACTTTAATTTATTTTTACATTGATGATGGTGGATATTTAATCCCTGGGGTTTTAAATTCCACTGGATTCATTTAAGAGACTGATGTAAATTTTATTTTAAAATGTCAATATTTAAAATCCACCAAAAATTCCATCTGGTGCAGATGTTAAATGAGTGAGAAAACATAGTTGATACCAATTTACAAATATGCAAGAGAGTGCAGTTTTGCAAAATTCCTTTAGAAGCTATGCAAGAAATCTGAAGACCTCTCCCTCCAGTTTCCAGCAGGGCTGTAGCTAAGATTAGGCATGCACCCCACTATCAGACTCAACCACTTCTCTATGGCACACTGGCCCCTGGACTGTGAATTCCTTTGTTTACTCTTTCAGGGTACTTGTCTCCCAACTGCCTACCATAATGGCACAGGACATTCATGCAAAAGGCGTTGGTTTTCAAAACAAAATAACATGCCATTTGCCAAAGGTTAGAGAGTAATTCCTTGCTCTTTGAAAACCT
>JAAGEH010000006.1:17418613-17532136 GCA_011751065.1 Lasiurus cinereus | reverse complement strand
TGGGTGCTTCACACAGGTTTCCATCTATTTAAAAATAAATGTAGAAGAGATAAGAACTCTTGCCCTATTGTAAAAGCGGCCTCAAGTGGATTAAAAGATGCCTGAAAAAAGCATTTCCAAGTCCTAGAAGAAATACTTAACACTGGCACAAGAAAGGACTTCAAATACTCATTTATTCTAGTATATTCTCTGCCTGGATAAAACCAGAGCAGACCAATTCCACACAGAGCTGGGGGCAGTACAGGTATTTAACCAGAATGAATGGCAAATCAAGAAGTTCTTTAATAAAAAAGATTCTTTGCAAATGCAGTTTAGATCCACAGCCTCTCACATCATCAGAGGTGGTCTGATAACTTCAGACCATCACACGGCATCTATCCCCCACCAGTGAAGCATTCCACACACCTCCAAAGTGTGTGCGGCTGTTGCTACATAACTTTTTTTTTTCAAATCATTTCAATATACATTACTGTAAATATGCAGCTGCATCTAAACACAATCTTATACAAAACCATCCATGCATATGCAAAGTCACTACATGAATTATTTTACATAGTTCAACAGCTGAAGATGAAAGAAAAAAATTATGTGCATAACATTTATCTAATCATTTCACATATTAAAGTTCTACATAGCCATGGCTGAACAAAGCAGATCTATCTTTTTTCTCATTAAAAAAAAAAAAAAGCTCAGCCGAGACCAGTTTGACTCAGTGGACAGAGCGTCGGCTTGCGGACTGAAAGGTCCCAGGTTCGATTCCGGTTAGGGGCATGTACCTTGCTTGCGGGCACATCTCCACAGTGGGGCATGCAGGAGGCGGCTGATCGATGTCTCTCTCTCATCGATGTTTCTGACTTTCTATCCCTCTCCCTTCCTCTCTGTAAAATATCAATAAAATATATTTTTTTAAAAAAAAGCTCTAAGTGAAATTCTTAGTGAATAGGTGAATCATTCCTCCTACACTTCTCTTTCTTTTCTTTTTATCTTTAACTTAAGAAATTTGTAAGAGAATAAGAATGATGAATCTCCCTGAGCACAGAGCCCTGATCTGCCATGCTCCACATCCCCAGTGTTGGGACCCTACGCATAGTAGGCACACAGTAATTACTGTTGAACAGACAATACAACAAGGATCCAAATGCAAAGGGTGAAGTCTCACAACACACACTTCATTCAGACCTGCAGGGCAGTTAGGTCATAGTTTCACAGCACAGTAGATTTAAGTGAAGTCTGTTTGGCTTACTTACATTGAAGTATCAATTTTTTCAGATTTTTGGATATTGTTGACATATAACAGATGTAAGTATAAGGTATAATAACTTGATGGTTTGACAGCCAAATATATTGCAAAATTTTTACCAGAGCAAGGTTAGTTAATACCTTTATCCCCACATATCATTATCTTTTCTTCTTTCTGTTTATATGCCAGTACCATACTATTTTGATTACTATAGCTTTGTAATGAAAATATAAATTACAGTGGTACCTCGAGATACAAGTTTAATTCGTTCTGTAACCTTGAGGCGTGGGAAACTATGAGACGCTTAAGTGGCGGTAAACTGGTGGGTCGTGTGCAGCCAGCCGATCTGCACGATCCTGTCTCAAATGTTGCTCGTATTTCAAAGCAAAAATCGCTAGCTCGATGGCTCGTATCTCAAAAATCTCGTATGTTAAGGCACTCGTATCTCGAGGTACCACTGTATAAGGAGAAAAACATGACTAAACACAGACAAGGGTTTGAATGAGGACCATCTTGGAAGTAATGGTTTAAAAAAAAAAAAACACTAAGACCTAAATTCCAGTTTCTAGCCTACCACATAAGGAGATTAGAAGTAATCACACAATCCTTATAAGTAAAAAGCTGAAACTGAAAAATTAACACTTCTAAGATCTTCAGAGAAGTAAGGCTACCAGGCAAACCACAGCCCTCAAAATGGAGACAGACAAGTAGATACAGAGCAGAAACCCATGAGAAAGTGCTCAGAGAAGAAAACCTAAGAGATAATTTGACAAATTGGTGGAGACTCAGAGTGGATAAATATAACGGTTAAAAATTCCAGGGAGACCCAGCTATATGGATCCCTAAAGCTTTTGTGAGCTCTTGTCCAGTTCTATACCAGATCCTCATGGTAGGAAAAATCCCTCTGCACTTCTAGCAGAGGGTGGGGACATGGACCATCTAGAAATATGGTAGAGAATTTTCTTCTCCTTAATAAGGCTAGCCCCTCAGGAAAAATTATTTTACCAGAGCCTAACCTACAGGTTTTATCAGAGCCTAAACTATCTGAGGCAAGGGAAAAGACTCCAGCTCACGAAAGCCATCATATCCCACCGAAGGGAGTGTGCAATGACTGAGAAGAACTGTGACATTCAGTCCAGAGGCCCAGGCTCGTCCCAAAACTGAGGCCTAATCAGAAAAAAAAAGAATGCTTCCCTTTCTCCCAAACCTTACTATCTTAATTACTAAAGACCTGTTTCCACGGTTCCTTACACAGTGGATATCCACTTTTCACTAAAAATCACAAAGGATCGTAAAAGATAAGAACACAATATGAAGAGACTGAAAAAGCAGCAGAACCAGTCACATATGGCAGGAAAGTTGGAATTGCCAGATTAAGACTTTTTGAAAATTATCATTATATGCTAAAAGCTTTAATTTAAAAAAGCAGATAACGTGCAAGAACCCTTCACAAAAATTACTCAAAAGGAATCATAGACATAAATTTAGAATGGCAATCTAAAAAACTCTTAAAAGACAGCATAGGAGAAAACCTAGATGACTTTTGGTACAGTGAAAACTTTTTAGATATACAGTGGTACTTCGAGATACGAGTTTAATTCGTTCCTTAACCTTGCTCGTATATCAAGTTGCTCGTATCTCAAAGCAAATTTCCCCATTGAAATCAATTGAAATGCCATTAATCCGTTCCAGCCCCCAAAATGCCACCCCAGTTGTTCTTGTTACGTGTTTTTGAATAAGAAAACTGTATTTATAAATGACAAATATTGTATAAAAACATAATAAAAGAGAATGTAAAGGAATAAACTGGTTTTATAAAGTGTATTTACCTACTCATTACACTCTTAATGCTACACTTTATCCCTAAACTGAATGTAACTTAACTAATCTTCACTGAACTTAATTGCTACTGGTCTTTGCATTTTTGGCCGATTTCAAAAAAAACGTGTCCAATGAGGTTTGCCTCTTCCTCCCTTTCAGAATGTCTCTGAAATGGGTGAGGCAAGTTTCATTGAACAGCTCCGATGCAAGACCAGTAGCAACTTTTTCGGGGTGTTTCTTTTCCAGGAAGTGTGACACCCTCTCCCACATCCCTAAGATCTCCTTTATCTCACTTGTAGAGATCTCCTCCACCTCTGGCTCCTCCTCGAAACCAATTTCTTGGAGAACCTCCGCATGTTGCTGAGACTGCAACTCTTGTAATTCCTCCGTGGTGAGTTCCAGAGATGCTCCTCGACGAGCTCATTCACGTCTCTCTCATCCACCTCCAGGCCCATGGATTTTCCCAGAGACACTATCTCCTCCTCAACTGGCAACTCGGGTTGGAATCCTTCGAAAGTCCTTTTGACTACGGCCTTAGGCCACAGCTTCTTCCATGCAGAGGTCAAAGTCCTCATTGTAACAAGCAGCCATGGCTGATCAATAATTCTGTGGCATATCACGATGTTAAAGTGGTTCTTCCAGAACTCTAGAAGGGTGAGGTTTGTGTTCTCCGTCACCTCAAAGCAGCACTGGAACAGGTGCTTGATGTACAGCTTTTTAAAATTAGAAATCACCTCCTGATCCATGGGATGCAGGATAGGAGTGGTATTGGGAGGTAGGTAGACAACCTTTATAAACTTGAACTCTTGGAGGAGTTCATCTTCAAGGTTCAGTGGGTGAGCAGGAGCATTGTCGAGGACGAGGAGGGCTTGCATGGTTAGGTTGTTTTCCTGGAGATATTTCTTAACAGAAGGGCCGAAAACCAGGTTTACCCACTCCACAAAGAACTGCCTGGTGATCCATGCCTTTGGGTTTTCCCTCCACATAACTTGCAGTTTATCTTTTAAAATCTTATGTGACTTAAAGACTCTGGGGTTTTCCGAATGGTATATGAACAGAGGCTTGATCTTGTAGTCGCCACTCGCATTGGCGCACAGTGCGAGAGTTAGCCTATCCTTCATGCGTTTGTGGCCTGGCATCGCCTTCTCCTCTGCCATTATATAAGTCCTATTCAGCATCTTCTTCCAGAAAAGCCCTGTCTCATCACAGTTGAAGACTTGCTGGGGGATATGTATATCCTTTGGCTTTTATCAGTTGGGAAAAAGTTCTGAGGTAATCCTCAGCTGCCTTCACATCCGAACTTACTGCCTCACCATGCCTGATGATGGAGTGAATGCCAGACCTTTTCCTGAAGTTATCAAACCAGCCTCTACTGGCTTTCAATGAGTCTTTCAATGCTTCATCCATGGAAGTGCGTGGGGTCTGCTCCAGCAAATCAACGTAAATCGCTCGTGCCTTCTCACAAATGATGCCCTGTGTTAATGTATCTCCTTTAAGCTGCTTCTCCGTCACCCACACCTTCAGTAGGTTCTCCATCTTTTCATGGAGAGAGCTACGGAGCTTAGAAATTATTGTAATGCCCTTGGCTGGCGTTATCGACTCCTTCTGTTTAAGCACAGTGCATATCATTGAAGTACTACGCCCGTACTGCCTCGCCAAGTCAGCCACTCGCACACCTTGCTCATATTTTTCTATGATTTCACGCTTTAATTCAATAGACATCATCCTCTTCTGAGCACTGACCTTTCCACTCACTTTCTTCGGAACCATGGTTATAAAAAGAAATGTGATAAAGTATGTAAATGCACAAAAGATGCTTCGACAAGGAGGTAAACAAGCACACTGATTGAGGCGTGGGAAACTATGAGCCACTCGAGTCCTGGTAAACTGGTGGGTTGTGTGCAGCCGGCCGATCTGCACAATTACTCATATCTCAAATGTTGCTTGTATTTCAAAGCAAAAAATCACTCGCTCGATGGCTCGTATCTCAAAAATCTCGTATGTTAGGGCACTCGTATCTCGAGGTACCACTGTAATGTCAAAGGCATTATCAATGAAAGAAATAATGGCTAAATTATTAAAATTAATCATTAAAATTAAAAACTTCTGCTCTGCAAAAGACAATTGTCAAGAGAATGAGAGGGTCAGCATGACTAGGAAAACATACTTGCACTCTTTGGTGTTATATATTCTATGGGCTTTGATATATACCCACCACTGTAGAAAGAGTTCTACTGCCCTAAAAGCCCTCTGTGTTCCGTCTACTCCCTCTACCACTCACCCTAATCTAACCTCTGACAAACACTGATCTTTTTACTATATCCATAGATTTACCTTTTCCAGAATAGAAGATAGTTGAACTCTTACAGTATGTAGTCTTTTCAGGTTGGCTTTTTTCACTTAGTAATATGCACATGGCTCCTAAAATAGATACTATCTGGTTCTTTATAGAAAGTTTGCCAACCTTTCTCATGAGCACTGTACAAAATAGTTATATATATACTAGAGGCTCATTGTACAAAGATTTGTGCAATAAGTCTTCCTTCCTCTAGCTGCTGGCACTGGTTTCCCTCCTGCATCGGGACCCAGGCCTTTTCTCTGGCCGCTGCCTTCCATCTTTGCTCCAGCTGAAGTCTTTACTCTGGCCGGAGCCTTCTGTCTTCTCTGCTCCAGCCAGAGCACCACTCCTATAGCTCCCTACACCCCCCACGCTCCCCCTCATAGAGGTATCCTGCCCCACCCTGCCTCTCAGCACCTGTGTATGCAAATTAACCCATCTTTGTTGGCTTAATCTTGCATACTCAATTCTGATTGGCTGATGGGTGTCACAGAAGTATGGTCAATTTGCATATTTCTCTTTTATTTGTGTAGATTACCTCTTTTCATAAATTATTCCAGTGAGGTAAATGATTATTATCCCTATTTTAAGGAGGAGGGATTTGAGGCTTAACAAGATTAAATAATTCAGTCAAAGTCACAGATGGTCAAGCCAGGTTTCAACCCCAAATTCACTGGTTTAAAGCAGATGCTCTGAACCACCAAGTCCTAATGGGTGATACTTGGGCACATAGCAGCCCTAATGTTACATAAGCAAAGAAATCTGAACTTCAGTGGTACAAAGGAGAACAGCCTAAGCCAATCTCTGGAGCAGAGAGACCCACACACACTCTGGAGAAACATTTTCTGAATCCCATTATCTGGCTGACATCACAGTATCTACAACTTTCCCATAATAAAGACATACATACTTTTTGCTCTTGCCACTCAGTAAATCAATCCAGAACCTCCCAGCAAACCAAACATCAGGCTGCTAACTGCATTGTGCTCTTGCTAACCTCCTGTATGTGCCATGACCATGTCAATTGCCTCTCTAAGAACTGCCTAAGCCATAATCTCAGGGCATCTCATTCCCTGAGCTATACAGGCTTTGGAGAGCCAACCTCAGAACTTATCCACAACTGAATGTCAATATTCAATGGACAGAAACAAGTTCTAGATTCTGAAAGTAATCTCATTATTCATTTTTAGGATTTAGGATTCAACTACCTTCTAAAACAGCAGGTCTTTTGAACAGAAAAAGTTTCACTACCTTAATAGCAAAAGACCAAAAGTATAAAAACCACTTGTGGTCTAAAGAATACATTCAGGCTACACGCTTCTTAAATCCTGAACACCAAAACTGCAAAGGGACATTTGGCTTAGAGCCAACCAGAGATCCCCAAAACTCAGTAAGTTTGAAGTAACAGCTCTCTCCTCATAGCCAACTAAGAGCCACAGAGCATGTGACTGTATTAAAGGCTTTCTCCACGTCCTATTTAAAAAGCCTATTTAATCTGTTTAACCCAGTATTGCTCAGACTTATTTGCACAAGGATTTTTTTTTCTCTCTCTTTCTCTCAAGGAGCTGCATTAATACTGGAATAGTCTTGTCAACAAACAATTCCTAAGTGTCTGCTGTATGTCAAGCTTTCGACTAAGGACTGGAACCAGAATCCAGAGAGGGTTCACTTTAAACATGTAATAGCGAAATATTAACTAAATATCAGTGTGCTGTGAAAGAGATAGCAGTGGCTAGAGACCACATTTGGAGAAATAATAGTATGGTCGAAGGACTCTGGACAGAAAAATCAGAAAATTGTTTCACTTAAACTCAAACAGATTCTCTATGCAATCCCAAAGATCTCTCAGCAAAGGCATACTGTGTTCAAACTCAAACACTCCCATCTAGGACACAAAAAGGTTGAATAAGATCAGCTCTAAGGCTCCATCCATTTTGAATATTCTGTGTCATTATTTCAATATGAGATGAGAGAACGGGTAAGAAATTTCAATGTACTACTTAGATACTTCAAAAGACAAACTGATGGCTCAGATAATAAAACTAAACTGGAAAAATGTCTTCAGAATATATGTTCGGAATTTAAACTAGCTCTGAGTATTTTCTGGAGGCAGCAGTAAAGCTGTAAGAACTTTAAAGGTAAAATTAAGTCCTTCATGATCTGACCCATGCTCCTTCTTCAGCCTTGGCACCTCCATCTTTCCTACCCCCTTCCTCCCAAAGCTTATTCATTTTCCCCAAAAGCCCCAATTCACCAGGATAATGAATTCTTTGGAGCTCAGGACATCAGAAAGCCTTTATTACCCAGGGCTCTCAACATCAACTCAGTACTATGGCTAGCCTCAAGGTCAAGTCTTCTCTGAGTCCCCCATGCCTAGTTCACTACCATCTTCCTGAAGGCTTGACTTGCTGGATTAAGCCCTCCTTTGTGTCTCCACCAATTCTCAGACTGACTTCCGACCAGCCTGGTGACTCACTAGCTATGTGACAAGTTCCTTATCTTCTCCAGGCTCCATTTTCTTCAGTAGAATAACAAGACTCCACATGGCAAGATTGTTAGGAGGATCTAATGAATTATGACATGGAAAAGGCTTAGGACAGTGCCTAGTGCAAAGCTAGTGCTTGTGGTCAAGACAGCTTTGTATCTGAAACCAGTTTGCCTCAGTGGATAGAGTGTCGGTCTTCGGACTGAAAGGTCCCAGGTTCGATTCCAGTCAAGGACATGTATCCTGGTTATGGGCACATCCCCAGGAGGGGCGTGCAGAAGGCGGCTGATCAATGTCTCTCTCTCATCGATGTTTCTAACTCTCTATCCTTCTCCCTTCCTCTCTGTGAAAAATCAATAAAATATATTTTTTAAATTAAAAAAAAAAGACAGCCTTCTACTTTCCCTTTGTTCTTCACAAAAAAAGCCCACCTGAAGTAACCATTTCCTGGCCTTTCCTGCAGCCTGAAGAGGCCATTTGACAAAGCTCTGCAGATAGCCATAAGTCAAAGCTTAAAAGCAGGGTAAACTCAAACTCAATTAACACACATCCCTCTACCCTTCACCACTTCTTCTGACTGAATCTCAGATGTGATCACGTGGTGGAAGAAACTGCCTCAATACCATGCTGGGGCGGGGGGGCGGGGAGGGGAAACACAAGGAAATGATACAGAACCCAGCTCTGGCAACCAATACCCACTAAACCCATGCCATCAGCAGCCCAGCCCTGCAGTTCACATCCAGTGAGGGGACAAGGGCAGTTCTTAACTGGCTTAAGGACTTCTCTCAGGTTGCTGTTATCTGCAAGTCATATGCATCCCTAATATAGTTAACTTTTAAGATTATTAATCTAGTACCTGCAACAATTTATTTCATTTGTTTAGTATGGTTTCCCCAGCAGATGAAAAGAATCTTATTCATGTTCATACAATCTCTCTCACCAAGCTGGAGGGCAAAAATGTTAAAATGAATGAAGTGACAGTAATGGCTATCATAGTGTCCCCAGTGTTTTTGTAAGAAAAATAAATGATTTTTCTTCTTCTCTCCCTAATTAAACTGACTAAACTTTAGGTTACTTCGCATTTATAAAGTCCCCATAGAGTGCCTAAAACTAAAGCTCTTTATGTAACAAGCCCTTAAATAAGAACTTTTTTTTTCTAAATACTACTTTTAGTTGCTTTCACAGAAACTCATTTAATCTTCATAACAACCCAGTGAGAAAGGTACTATTATTTCCATTTCACAGATGAGGAAGCTGAAGCAGAGAGTTTAAAAAAGCCACACAAGATCACACGGCTAGCAACCTGCAGAGCTGTACTTTGCTAAAGGGTTCCAGAGTCCATGTGCTTACCTGTTATTCTTGTCTCTCACTCAATAACTGGGGCAGTGCTTCCTTCTTCCTATTTCTACACAAACAAAAAAAGAACTGGAAGAAAATTCCATCTGAACCCATGAAGATCCTTGGCTCCGAAAACCAGCAGATACCAAAGAAAATTCTGCATCTGCTATACCAAGAGCCAAGGTTACTTTGCTGGAATGGATATCAAAAGTACAAATAATGATAGAAAGAGAAGATAAGGAAATGTATGTTTTAATTATCTTACTAATGTCTAGAGTTAGAAATGAGGAAAATGCAACATGAAATAATAAATGACATAAAAAGAAAAGTCTTTTAAATGGCTAATATATGACAAAGGAAGCTTTCTAGTGTCATGCTAATCAAAATGACCATCTAAGACCCAGATTAAGAAAATTCTTATAACTGTAAAGTATCCAGGTTTTCTGTTCTCCAAGATGTGTTTTTAAAACTGAGGAAAGACCCTCTAGAAACATGAAGGCACAATTACATCTTTCAATAGCAATTCTCAATTTATTGCAAAAAGACATTACTTACACTGAATTCTTCACAATTCATCTCTCAGATTTAGCTTTGAGAAATCGGTAACCAGGCCCAAGTCCACTTAGCAATACCTGTCTATACTCTCAGACAACTTCACTACCAAGGACTCTGGAATTATTAAACCTAAGTGGAACTTGCTTTTCCTATCTATAGCGGCATCTAGTGCTGAGAAACTAAAATGCACCCTACAATTAACTGCATATTATGAGAAGGAAATGTGTAAACTCTAAAATATGTGGTGTTTTCCATAATTAGAATTACCAAATGTTAATTGTCTCCTAATCCAAAATTTAAAATACTTCATAATATTAACCCATTGAGAAGATACATTTGCTTGTCTAGTTGAGGTAAAGAAATCATTTTGTTCTCCAAATTTTTTGTTTATTGTAAGCACAAACAAGTCTTTATTTACTAACTGCTGACTGAGATATTCGGAGATTCTGCAAACATTAAAGTACTTCCTATAAAATTTATCCAAAAGTACTCTAGCTTAACAAAATCATAAATAATAGCTATTTATACAAAACCAACTTTCCAAATCTCTGAAGGAGAATAATTTAAATGTTGATAATGGTTTGCTGATTCAAGTATGCCAAGGGCTAAATCTTTTATCCAAATTTTACATATCAAAATTATATTCTAAAACACACAGGCTAGCTATATTCTCTTCAAAATAAAGTATCATTCTGGTGCTAAGAATGTGGGTGTTTGGAGATCATTTTAAAAGAGTAGAAGGTAGAAAGAACACCACATTAGGAGTGAGAAAAACAGGATCTAGCCCTGCTTCTACCTCTCTAGCTTTAAGACCAAGTCATTTAATTTATCTTGGCTTCAATGTCTTCAATTAAAAATGGGTTGGGACAGGAAAAGGGTTTGGCATAAATTATTTCTTGAGTCCCTTGTTCTAAGTGTATGAGCAAAATGACCTTTAAGATCTTTTTGAGCATTTTTTAGATTAATTATACCCACATAATAGTACAGCACTTTGAGGAAAAAAGTGCTACGGGCAAGACTCAGGCAACAAAGAAGATTTGAATTGAAATAGGTGGGAAGTACAGAAAAATCTCTTAAGATGTTTAGTTGGTGATTCCTGACCTGGATCCGATGCCTTTAATAGCATCCATCATGACCTTGTACTTTTAAGCCATAAGTATTATCTAAAACCTATAATAAATATCTTCAGAAATTATGCAATTAAAGTAGTAAGCTTTGTTGCTACACTAGGATATCATGAACATTCTGGTTAGGAGAGGTTTTGCCACCAGAATAAGTTTGGGTCCTGTTTATGTCACAGGTTTCTAAGGTGAGGAAAGACATCTAAAATATACCTGGAGTTTTCTCTTCAATTTGACCTAGCTAAAAGAAACTTCCAAGCCAGTATAACTCAGCTGGTTGAGTATACTCCCATGCAGCAGGAGGTTGCTGGCTCAATTCCTAGTCAGGGCACATGCCTGGGGTTGTGGGCTTAATCCCTACTAGGGGCAGTGCAGGAGGCAGTCGACCAATGATTTTCTCCCATTATTGATGTTTCTATCTCTCTCTCCTTTCCTCTCTGAAATCAATAAAAATATATTAAAATACAAAACAGATTTAATAAATAAATAAAAATAAAAAATTAGGAAAAGGTAAGGAAATGAAATCTATCTAAAGCTGCCAGAAGACAAGCAGCCTTGTCAACACTCTGAGTTTAGGCCGGTTATTTCTAAGACAGACTTCTGACCTAAAGAACTGTATTTACTCAGCCTTAAAGAAGTTGGGGCCTATAAAAAGCTTCAAGTGAGACCCTTGGTAAATGAGGTAGGAAATCCTCCACTGCACATTCTGAGAGGATACTGACTGTTCTCAAGAAGCAGAGGTGATTTTTGATAGACAACTTTTTAAAGACCTCTAAAGTGACATCAGAGGAATGGTGGCATGAGATATCCTTTTGTTTGCTCCCCTTGCAGCTTCAATAATTTGAACAGCTATAACATCAACAAAGGATTCCCTGTTCAACAAGAAAACATACCCAAGAGATCTGCACATTGAAACATCTAAAGTTGGCCAAGTGGGAGCAAACCAAGGAGGTGAGAAGGGTGAAATGCTGAGAGGAGCCAGGGCTGCAGCCTTGTAGCCAGGAGCTCATGACAGGGCTCACCGTGGAAAGAGGAGTAATCGGGTTGTGGCTGGTACTCCCTTCAGCAGTAGGAGTAGAGAGATTCAGTGGGTATCCCTGCAGAAATGGGCAGTATGAGCTGCAGTCGAGCCTAAAAACTTGGGCAAGAGCAAACCATCTTATTATGGAGATTGTCAATCAGTCCACATTCCAGGCAGAGAAACAAAGCCACAGCAGCCTGCTGCCCTGTAATCTCCCTATAACCTCCAAGTGCTCAACTCCCTTTGCCCTTGATGTCAAGTTGTAAAGCACATTATCTGCAAACCTGAGAAATGGCACTACAGAAACACTTTTTGCCCTGAGTAAAGGGTGCAACACCATAACTGGTCCTGGGTTGGGTGCAGGAGGAATCCCACAGAGGTCCAAGATCACCATTACCAGGAGAGCAAAACACAAAGCCAACGGGGTGTTCCCATCCCATCCCACTCCTACAAATTGTTGCTATACGAACGGCTGCATCTGGCTGAAAAAGACAGCACTGAAATTTCATGGATCTGGAACCCCATCATCTATCACATTCCCCAGCAGATTTGGTCCCCTTGGACTGGGGCAACCAGAGCACAGAAGAGGAAACACCTACCTGGGAACTTATTAAAAAAAAAAAAAAAAAAAAAAAAAAAAAACACCACTTGTAATTCAGCACCACCTACTGGAAAATAATAGAAAGACCTCTTCAAAGTAATCTGCTAGAAAAGTGTCACTCATAGATAGATACTTACACAGAGAAAAATATATATATAATTTCATGAATAATCTGGTCAAGGTCAATGAAGCACCTCAGAAAGAAAATAAATCTCCAGAAAACAAACTTAAGAACATAGAAATATGTAATATAAATGTCAGAGAATTCAAGATTTCAGTTTGTAAAAAAACTCAGTGAGATACAAGAAAACACAAACAGCTAATTTAATGAGTTCAAAAGACAAATCAATAAATTAAACAAGTACTTTAGAAAAAAATTGAAAATTTAAAAAAGAACCAAAAAGAAATTCTGGAGAGAATGCAAGATGGTGGCATAGGTAAACACCTACACTGCTGCCTCACACAACAATTTCAAAACTACAACTAAAAAACAGAACAGACATCATCCAGAACCACAGGAAAGCTGGCTGAGTGGAAATTCTACAACTAGAAGGAAAGAGAGGGGCTCACGGAGACCCAGAGGAGCTGCAAAAAGCTGAGGTATGAAGACGTGTGCATGGAGAGAACGAGTGCCAGAGGACCTGGCTAGCTTTCTCTGGTGGGAGGGAGATGGAGACTCCTAACTGCACTGAACCCCTTATCCTACGGCACTGAACCCCAGGTCCAGCCGAAACTCATACAGGGGGAGTTTAGACTGTGAAAAGGGAGAAGTGCATAGAAATTTAGGGAAGCCGCGAAAGGGCAGAAGTTTGGTGGCGTGCACAGCAATGCGCGCAAAAGACTGACTGCTGATTGTGCTGCTGGCTTTCATGAGTGGGCAGGAGACAGAGCCTTCCAACTGCGCCACTTCTAACTCCACTAAACCCCAGCAGACCAGAGGACCATGAGAATCAAGTCAAAGATTTGAAATACAAAGAAGCAAAAAACACGCAACTGGAAAAGAAAAAGGAAAAAAATAATTCAAAAATGTGAAGATAGTGTAAGGAGCCTCTGGAACAACCTCAAGTATACCAACATCCGAATTAAGGAAGTGCCAGAAGAATAAAGACAACAAGATACTGAAAACCTACTTGAAGAAATAATGACTGAAAACTTCCCCCACCTGGTGAAAGAAATAGACTTACAAGTCTAGGAAGTGCACAGAATCCCAAACAAAAGGAATCCAAAGAGGATCACACCAAGACACATCATGATTAAATACCAAGAGCAAAGGACAGAGAGAATATTAAAAGCGGCAAGAGAAAAACAGTTACCTACAAGGGAGCACCCATATGATTGTCAGCTGATTTCTCAACAGAAACGATGCAGGCCAGACGGGAGTGGCAAGAAATATTCAACGTGATGAACAGCAAGAACCTACAACCAAGAGTGCTCTACCCAGCAAAGCTATCATTCAGAATTGCAGGTCAGATAAAGAGCTTCAGAGATAAGAAAAAGCTAAAGGAGTTCAACAACTCCAAACCAGTATTATATGAAATGCTGAAAGGTACTCTTTAAGAAGAGGAAGAAGAAAAAGGTAAAAGATAAAAAATTATGAACAACAAATACATATCTATCAACAAGTGAATCTAAAAATTAAGTGAATTAAAAATTTGATCAACAGAATAAACTGGTGAATATAATAGAATCAGGAGCACAGAAAGGAAGTGGACTGATAATTCTCAGGGGGAAAGGGGTAAGAGGTGCAGGGAGAGACTGGACAAAAATCATACACCTATGGATGAGGTCAATGGGGTGGGGGGTGAGGTAAGGTTAGAGGGAAGGGTGGGAGCCGGGTGGAGGGGAGCTATGGAGGGAAAAAAGAGAAACAAATGTAATAATCTGAATAATAAAGATTTAATTTAAAAAAAGAAATTCTGGAGATAAAAAACTCAGTAAAAGAGATTAAGAATAAACTAGCAAGCACACGAAATAGAGTGGATGAGACAGAGAAAGGATTAGTGATATTGAAGACAGAAATCTAGAAATGATGCAGAGGGAAGAAGAGATTTGAGCATTAAAAGCAATGAAATAACTCTAGAACTATCTGACTCCATTAGAATGAGCAATCCTACCTAACAAGAGAGTACTAGGCAGATTGATCATCACTCCAACACACAAGATGACTGCCCCCATGTGGTCAAAAGATCCTGTCCCCATGTAGACACAAGATGGCCAGTAGGGGAGGGCAGTTGGAGGCGGGAGAGGGGGAAACCCAGGTCTGCAGGGGAGGGCAGTTAGGGGTGACCAGGCCTGCAGAGAAGGGCAGTTAGGGGTGATCAGGCCCACAGGGGAGGGCAGTTAGAGGCAAACAGCTTGGCAGGGGAGCAGTTAGGCATCTACCAGGCTGGCAAGGGAGTGGTTATGGGGTGATCAGACTGACAGGAAGAAGTGGTTAGAGGCAATCAGGAAGGCAGGCAGGTGAGCAGTTGGGAGCCAGCAGTCCTGGATTGTGAGAGGGATGTCCAACTGCCAGGTGGATTGGGCCTAAACGGGCGTTGGACATCCCTCAAGGGGTCCCAGATTGGAGAGGCAGCAAGCAAGGCTGAAGGGGACACACACACACACACACACAAACACACACTATGCATGAATTTCGTGCACCGAGCCTCTAGTATAATAATAGGCTTACCAGAAGAAGAAGAGAAGGAGAAAGAAATGAAAAGCTACTCAAATAAATAGCTGATGAGAACTTCACAAATCTATGGAAAGAGTTAGGCCCTCTTTCCAAAAAGCAAACAGAACACCTAATTACTGCAATTCAAAAAGGCTTTCTCTAAGGCACAATGTACTAAAACTGTTAAAAATTAATGACAAAGAAAATTCTCAAGGCAGCCAGGAGAAATAAAAAAAAAGTAACTTATAAAAAAAATACAATTAGGTTATCATCAGACTTCTCAGCAGAAACTCTACAAGCTAGAACCAAATATTCAAACTATTGAAAGAGAAAAATTACCAGGCAAGAATAATATATTCAGCAAAGTTATCCTTTAGATATGAAGAAGAAATAAAGACTTTTCCAGACACACAGAAGCTGAGGAATTTATCAATAGAAGACCTCCACTGCAGGAAATATTCAAGAGGGTTATTATATATGAAATAAATAATAAAAGGTAACAAAATTACCAATAAGACCACCAGCAAACTTATATAGTAAACAGAAATAATTTGTGGCAACAAAAACATAAAAAGGCCGAAACCGGTTTGGCTCAGTGGATAGAGTGTCAGTCTGCAGACTGAAAGGTCCCAGATTCAATTCTGGTCAAGGGCATGTACCTTGGTTGTGGGCACATCCCCAGTAGGGGGCGTGCAAGAGGCAGTTGATCGACGTCTCTCTCTCATGGATGTTTCTAACTCTCTATCCCTCTCCCTTCTCCTCTATAAAAAATCAATAAAATATATTTTAAAAAATCACCAAAGAAAAGTTAAAAAAAAAAACAACATAAAAAGAATGGAGATAAAGGTCTGAATTTGCAAAGGAGGATGGAGATCAGATGCATTCAAAATGAAAAGGACTGCCCTAGCTGGTTTAACTCAGTGGAGACCATAACCTGTAGACTGAAGAGTCCTGAGTTTGATTCTGGTCAAGGGCACATGCCCAGGTTTCGGGCTAGATCCTTAGTAGGGGGCGTGCAGGAGGCAGTCGATCAATGATTTTCTCTCATCATTGATGTTTCTATCTCTCTCTCCCTCTCCTTTCCTCTCTGAAATCAATAAAAATATATTAAAACACAACACAGATTTAATAAATAAATAAAAATAAAAGGACTACTGCATATATGAAACTTTATTATTCTTAAACCTAAGGGTAACCACACACTAAAAACCCACAACTGAGACACATAACTTAAAAAAAAAAGAAGAAACAGTAGAAAGAAATATGGAATACCACCAGACAAAAACACAAAGAAATAAACCAATGGAGGTACAGAGCTACCAGAAAACAAAAGATAAAATGGCTGTAAGAAATCCTCATACATCGATAATTATCCTAAATGTAAAATGGACTGAATTCACCAATAAAGAATAGAATATTGGATCAAAACAATAAAACCCAACCATACTGCCTTCTGCTGTAACACAGAGCCATTTGGGGCCTTTATAACCAACCACCCAACCATTCAGTGAGCAGTGAAGAAAACTGATAGAAACTGTGTCCTTATGGACTCTCTATCCTAACGAATGTAAATTTTAAAACTTTTACGTTTCAGGGACTTTGTCTAAGCTGCGAAGAAAAAGTTAAATTCAAAGTAAAAGAGTAGAAAATGATTCTATAAGCAAACAGCATCCATGAAAAGCAGATACAGCCATACTTATATCTGACAAAATAGATTTCAAGATAACACAGGTAAAAGAGACAAAGATAGACATTTTATAATGATAAAGGGGACACTACATTAAAAAGACAGAACACTTTTTAATATATATGCACCAAATCAGGAAACACCAAAACATATTAAGCAACTATCATAGAATTAAAGGGACAAGAGCACATAGTTGTAAACCTTTACAGTCCACTGACAGCTCTAGATAGATCATCCAAACAGAAAATCAATAAAGAAATATTGGCCTTAAATGACACATTAGACCAAATGGATATGACTGACATTAACAGGGCCTTTCATTCCACAACATAAGATGATACATTCTTCTCCTATGACAAAACCATAGCTAGGCATGATGGAAACCATCTCCTGGCTCCTAGGTTCACTCCATCACCATCCACTTCTCTCCAAACTCACAGCTCTTAGAACTCCTCCAAACTGAATTATATGTGTTCCTGGGTGACATGAACAATAAACTGACTATACCATAAAAAGGTCACTTTTTTAAGCCTCCCTGTCAATTAAACCAAGTCCCCAGAGTTTAGCATACCCAGTGAACCAGGTGTACATAAAGCATACTTCCATACAAGGCAATCTCTTCCTCCCTGGCTATGGCAGTAAATATGCAGTAAGAGCCTGTCAGTGTACATGCCTCACTGCAAAAGATCAGAAGGAAAATCCCACATGTATTCAAAATTTATTGCATGGTACCAACATTTAACAGGATTCATTTGACTTCTTTCTGAGCCTTTTGCTCCAGAAATGCTATTCAAAAGGAAGAACCAACATATCCTTGCAATGCCTTTATTTATGAGCAGTTCCCTCAGAATGAAAACTGCCATGGAAAATATGGTTGGCTTGTCATTATTAACAACATCAGAGTTGGTTTAGTGAATAGTTTGCTTAGCCTACGACACTGCCAAGTTCTTCAGGCAACCTCCAGTTCTGGAGCACGGACAGATTAATTATCTAGCCCCAGTTTCAAAGAACAATGAACTTTATTATTTTGCCTTTCATCTTAAAAAAAAAACAGTTGCAGGAACAGAAAAGGAAGAACACACAGTTTGATAGAAATTAACAGCAGAAGTTGACTTTAATGAGAGGTTGACAAATTAACAACTTTATGTTATGTAAAGTGCAGTGACATCTTTTTTTTTTTCTTGCTTCAGATCAAGAAAAAGTCAATGAGAAAGCATGTGTGGATCCACTAAAAAAGATAAAGGTCTTTGCACATTGGGATACTGATGGCTATTTTTGTTCAAATAGGCACGAAGTCATCCACATTCATCTGCAGATTAAAGCAGGGAGACACATAATTTCTCATAAGGTTCTCTCAAATCATCCTTACTGCATCCCCTCACCACAAATCCTCTCTCCTTTCAAAACCTTCTTCTCTGGAACGCACATTCATACATACACACACAATTGTAAATTATTATGGCTGGTTGGGAAGACAAAGAATAATGGAGACAAAGATTCTTATGGTTGATTTTTTTTTAAAATGAAAAGAATAATTTCTCTTCCTCTAGCTTTCCCTCTACACGTATGTTTGAGTAATTCCCTCACACTTAATCCCTAAGCCTTGTGACTAGCTTTGGCCAGTGGAACATTAGCCAGTGAGGTGCAAGTGAAGGCTTGAAAAATTCTGAGACATTAGAGCTTATCTCTTTTGTTTCTTCCTATGACCTGGAGGCACCATATAAATGAGCCAAAGGATGAGAGACACAAGGCCAAATCAGCCCCAGCTAGTACTGAACCAACCACTGCTCATGTGAGTGAGGCCATCCTAGACCAACCTGAGAGCAGCAGAAATTCCTTGAGCCAGTCTGGTCCACAAAATCATGCAAAATAGTAACAGTTTCTTTAGACCACTAGGTTTTAGGGCAAATGGTTATGTAGCCTCAAACTTGTCCTGAAACTTCTCAGAAATGAAAGAAGACAGTTTAGTTCAACAATAATCCACTGAACATTTATCCTATCTGATAAAAACATAATATGCAAATTGATCATCACTCCAAGACACAAGATGGCCACCCCCATGTGGTCAAAGATGGCTGCCCCCAGGTGGACACAAGACGGTTGCCACAAGATGGCCTGCAGGGGAAGGCAGTTGTGGGAAGTTAGGGGTGACCAGGCCAAAAGAGGAGGGCAGTCGGGGGAGACCAGGCCAGCAAGGGAGGGTAGTTGGGGGTAATCCAGGCCTGCAGAGGAGGGCAATTTGGGGAAACCCAGGCCTGCAGGGAAGGGCAGTTGTGGGGGACCAAGCCTACAGGGGAGGGCAGTTAGGGAGATCAGGCCTGCAGGGGAGGGGTCAGTTAGGGGAATCAGGCCTGCAGGGGAGGGCAGTTTGGGGGCACTAGGCCAGCAGGGAAGGGCATCTGGGGGGGGACCAGGCCTGCAGGGGAGGGCAGTTTGGGGGGACCCAGGCCTGCAGGGGAGGGCAGTTGGGGGGGATCAGGCCTGTAGGGGTGAGCAGTTGGGAGAAATTAGACAAGTAGGGAGGGCAGCTAGGATTTACCGACTGGCAGATGATGGCAGTTGGGGGAGACCAGGTCAGCAAGAAGGGCATTTGGGTGGGGGAGGGTAACAGGACTGTAGGAGAGGACAATTGGTGGAGGACAGGCCTGCAGGGGAGAGCAGTTTGGTGGGGGAGGGGGACCAGTCCTGCAGGGGAGGGCAGTTGAGAGGAATCAGGCCAGCAGGGAGGGCAGTTAGGGGTGACTGGCCAGCAGAGGAGGGCAGTTGGGGGAGACCAGTCCAGCAGGGGAGGGTAGTTGGGGGAGACCAGGCCTACAGGGGAGGCCAATTAGGGGGGAGCAGGCCTGCAGGAGAGGGCAGTTGAAGGGACACAGGCCTGCAGGGGAGGGCAGTTGAGGGGGACCACTCCAGCAGGAGAGGACAGTTTGGGGGAACCAGGCCTGCTAGGGAAGAAAATTGAGGGGGCCCAAGCCTGCAGGGGAGGGCAGTAGGGAGGGACCAGGCCAGCAGGGGAAGGCAGTTAGGGGTGACAGGGATATCAGGGAAGGGCAGTTGGGGGCAACCAGGCCTTCAGGGGAGGGCAGTTAGAGGTAACCAGACTGACAGGGGAGGGGACTTAGGGGTGATCAGGCCAGCAGGGGAGGGCAGTTAGGGGAAATTGGGCCGGCCAGTGAGCAGTTAGGTGTCGATGAGGCTGGCAGACAGAAGCAGTCAGGGGCAATCAGGCAGAGGCAGGCAAGTGGTTGGGAGCCAACAGTCCTGGATTGTGAGAGAGATGTCCAATTGCCAGTTTAGGCATCCCTCAAGTGGTCCCAGATTGGAGAGGGTGCAGGCTAGGCTGAGGGACACCCCGCCCTGTGCACAAATTTCATGTACTGGGCCTCTAGTTATCAATAAAGAACTAGCATACAAGACACTAGAATTTATGAGTGATACAAAGATGAATGAAAGGTATTCCCTAACCTCCAGGAGTTTATAATCTAACTGAAGAAACGATGGGTATAGAGATAGTTACAATGCAACATGAAGAAGCAAGCATCATTCCCTCCCATTTCCAAAAATGCCTGACATTCACATTACATTTATGAATTCATTTCTCCAAACAACTTCTCCAGTAATATAGAGCCAACTGGAATCTTTATAACCAACCAACCATCCATCCATCTATCCATCCAGTGTTCAGACCAAGGGAACAGTGAAGAAAATTGATAGAAACTGTGTCCTTATGGACTCTATATCCTAAAGAATATAAATTTTAAAACTTCTACATTTCAGGGACTTTTCAGAGTGCTATAGTACAAACAGATAGATTAAATAATTTAGCATAAATTACCTTTTAAGTGAATTTAATTAATAAAATACTAGAACTGAAAATGTAAGATTTTTATATAATCGGAAGCCTAAAACATCAGTCTGAGAGATAAACTATATTGTTTTATTAGCAGATATATTTTTAACTGACTAAAAATTTATTGAGGTAAAATTAGGAAAGAATTAAAAGCATGCACCTCAAATGCTGTGTGGTAGGTTTTGACAAATGCATACATTTGGCACCATCACCATCACGACATTTCCATCACCCAAATGTCCCCTTCCCAGTCATTGATCTCATTCCCAGCATTATTGATTACACTTATTTCTTATCAATGAAACTGTGCTGTAGTATTTTTAAAGGGACAAAAGAAGAGATGAGAAAAGTACTAGGTTATGGGAGCTTTACAAAAAAAAAAAATGCCCAATTGTGTGAAAATCTTTTAGCTTATGGATTTGATCCCCAGGATGGCAGAGATTTTCTTTGCTTACTAGATACATTTGAAGTCTAGAGCTATGTCTAATACTGTACATAAGACATGCTCAATCTCTCAATAAGCATGTATTTAATGAATTAGGGAAGGGGTAAGGGATGGAAGGATGGGTGGATGATTGTGTGAGTCGGTGAATGGGTGGGTAGATAGGTGAGTGGGTGGGTGGGTCTATGAAATGAGGCAAGCTAGGCAAACCATTACAGGGATAATACAGTGGTACCTCGAGATACGAGTGCCCTAACATACGAGATTTTTGAGATATGAGTCGTCAAGCGAGTGATTTTTGCTTTGAAATATGAGCAACATTTGAGATAGGAGTAATCGCGCACATCGGCCGGCTGCACATGACCCACCAGTTTACCGCGACTCGAGCGTCTCATAGTTTCCCAAGCCTCAGGGTTACAGAAGGAATTAAACTCATATCTCGAGGTACCACTGGATTTTCAAATGCTCAGTAATGCTAGGAATTTATTTCTGGATATAGGCAGCAATCCTAGTTTATCAGAATATTACCATGCGAAAGGATGCTCACCATCTTTTATCCTTTATTTGCCAAAAAACTTCCAAATGTTTAAAAATAAAGTTTCTTAAAGTTATTAAGAATGGCCAACCAAGAGGCCAATACTGAAAGGCATCACCTACACATGGATACAAGTGCTGAGCTGGACTGACTCTTTTTACAATGAAAACTAAAGGGATACCCAGCTGGTGTAGGTCAGTGGCTGAGCATTGACCCATGAACCAAAAGGTCGATGGATAGATTCCCAGTCATGGCACATGCCCAGTTTGAGGGTTCAATCCCCAATAGGGGGCATGTAGGAGGTAGCCCATCAATGATGTTTCTCTCTCATCAATGTTTCTTTCTCTCTATCCCTCTACCTCCCCCTCTCTCTAAAAATCAACAAAAACATATTATATAAAAGAAAAAACACCAAAGGGGAAAAAACACTGACTTCTAAAATCCCCACTTCAGCCAATCTCTGCTTCAATGAACACTTGGAAATTCAATGCATTATCTTCATGTAGTCAAATGAGCTCCAAAGATAATGCTTTGTATTTTTAAAATGGCTACATCTAAACAATAAATAGTATGTGTGACTGTCTGAGGTCAGAATTTTTAAACAACAAATGTCCTAACAGTTGCTGATAAAGAAAGTAGTAACCCTTGGTTGAAAATCATGCCTCCTCCTTAATCCAAAATCTGAGCAAAACTGCTATCCATAAATAAAATTCTATCCTCTATCCTCGAGCTACCTCCCAGCTTCAATTTTTGTACCAAGAAAAGATCAAGATTAACTGATTCTAAAGGAGGTGCAGACTACAAAACTGTTGTCCCTCCAGTGCTTTGTCCATAAGTGATCTGGGCACCAGAGGATTCAGTGCCCTGAGCAGCAGGAAGCCAGAGGACCACACACCTGGCCCCACAAGGCCACTGAGCAACAGCCCCAGCTACTAGTGCTGCTTCCAAATCAATGCTGCCCCCTAAGATAAGTCTTCTATGCAAAATGGAAAACTGCAGACAGCAGGAAAAACACATTTTATAAGTTGCCGTCATTGTTCAGAGACAAAAGTTCAAAGGACTGATTCTATGATAAAACAGAAATAAATTGGTTTATAATGCTTCTCCATAAAATTTAAACTCAGTAAAGAATTCCAATTTCATTTTACTATACTTCTTATTCGTCAAAACATTCTGAAAGGTTAAAAAATTTTCTTTCATCAATGTGTTATCCACTCCTGCCATGGACTTGTAGTAGCCTGCCTCCTCTATTGTTGGAAAATGGAATATTAAGACACCAGTACAATTTAAACTTAAATCATTTGCATTAGTATCCCATCATCACATACATTGAGTGGCCAGATTATTATGACCTCTGAACGCATAATAATCTAGCCACTCAGTGTGTGTGTGTGTGTGTTTATATTTACATTTATATATACATATACATATACATATACATATACATATACACCCTCTCCAATATGGGACCCCTCGAGGGATGTCTGACTGCCCATTTAGGCCTGATTCTAAACAGGAATCGGATATCCCTCTCACAATCCAGGATTGCTGGCTCCCAACTGCTCGTCTGCCTGCCTTCCTCATTGCCCCTAACAGCATCTTCTTGCCAGCCTTCCTTATTGCCCCTAACTGCTTCTTCCTGCCAGCCTGATCACCCCATAACCACTCCCCTGCCAGCCTGATTGATGCCTAACTGCTCCCCTGCCAGCCTGTTTGCCCCTAACTGCCCTCCCCTGCAGGCTTGATTGCCCCCAACTGCCCTCCTTTGCAGGCCTGGTCCCTCCCAACTGCCCTCCCCTGCTGGCCTGATCACCCACAACTGCACCATCTTGTGGTGGCCATCTTGTGTGTTGAAATAATGGTCAATCTGCCTATTACTCTTTTATTAAATAGGATAGGGGCCTGGTGCATGGGTGGGGGCCAGCTGGTTTGCCTTGAAGCATGTCCCAGATCAGGGTGGGAGTTTCCTTAGGGCATAGGGCGGCCTCAGCGAGGAGCCTGTGGTGGTTTGCAGTCTGGCCATGCCCCACAGCAACCCAAGTGGAGGTCCTGGGATCTGGGATTTATTTATTTTCTACAATTGAAACTTTGTAGCTTGGAGTGGACCCAAGCCTCCTGCTCCCTCAGTGGTCCCAGCCATTTCTGTTAGGATTTATTTAACTTCTATAATTGAAACTTTGTAGCCGTAAGGAGAGGCCAAGGCAGGCCAGGGCTGCGGAAAGCTTGGCATCCTCCATCACTGGTGGCAACCCTAGCCTTCTGCTCTCTCCAGCTTCCTGGCTGCTGCCATTTTTGTTGGAATTTATTTATCTTCTATAATTGAAACTTTGTAGCATTGATTGGAGGCCTGGGCCAGCCAGGGTGTGTGGAAAGCTCGGCTTCCTCCATCACCAGGGAAACCCAAGCCTCCTCCTGCTCTCTCCATAGCTGCAGCCATCTCCGTTGAGGTTAATTTGCATACTTGATTGGCATACTTGATTGGCTGATGGGCATGGCTGGTGGTGTGGCGAAGGTATGGTCAATTTGCATATTACTCTTTTATTAGATAGGATATAAAGAGTGGCCAGATTATTATGCGTTCAGAGATCATAATAATCTGGCCACTCAGTGTAGACTCTAATATGCTCCATCCTCCAAATCTAATTCAACAAACATTGTTCACTGTGTTAGAAGAGAAAAAAATCAATATAATTAGTATCTTTAAAAAAGCACAACTTTAATTCAACTTTTATACCTATAGCTCACTGATGTTCAAGGACAAGACTCTCCAGTTAGGGACTCTGCACATGAGCGGCCTGATCCCTGACTCCTACCCCAGTACAAGCCACAGTCAGATGCCCTGAGCAGGACAATGAAAACGCAGAGCAAGTCAGGCATAGGAGTAATCAAAGGCTATGTATCCCGTAAGAAAGAGAACCTATATATTAATAAGTGGGAAGAATAACCAATGCTGGAGGGATTCAGCTGAGAGCACTGTCGGGGCTACAAGCCCAACTCTGCATTTGGGCTCTGGACAAACACTGCACACAGGCAGCTCCCCTTATGGCGCACCATCTTAATCAGTGTGATGCTGCAGCCCATACTCTTTGTGATTTATTCTGAAGCACAGAGCTTAGGGAGTATCTGGAAATCAGAGAGCATATTTTCAAGCTTTTTTTTTTTTAATCATTTATAAAACCCTAGAACAGAGAAACCAAAATGTGTACAGAGCAGACAAACCAAAAGGGTGCATAAAGGGTGGGGTAGGGGGAGACAGGGAGTTTGGACAAAGAATTTGGGTATCCTTCATTATGAAAAACTCATCGGCAATAAGACATTAATAAAAAGCTGGGCCAAAAGGTTCACCAGAAGGGTATTTAGCAGTCACTTCATAAACCACTTCAATCACAAAGCAGTCAGTGCACTATTGATGCTATACAAAAGGGGACCAGCAGTAAGGCCTCAGGAATGCACTGATCCCAGGGCCCGGAGAAGCTGGATTTATCTCAACATTAAGTTCCAAGTCCCGAGAGAGATGGATGAGCATTAAACTCATGGGGCAGCATTCCAGGGACTATAGAGGGATAAGCCAAAAAGAGAAGAGATGTTAACATGGACTCGGAGGACCTGGCAGCATGTGTCTGGAGACAAGTATGAGGACTCTGACATGACACAGGTCTAGCCATGACACAGAAGCTACTCCAGTGTCTAAGTCCCAGCAGCTTTAACATGGGGAATTGGTCATTCAGTGGAAAGAAGATAGGGGAAGCCATCTGGATAGTGAGGCCACCCACAAGGTTACAATAACAGGAAACTAGCATCACTCTTGGGCAAGAGGGACAAAAGGACTAGGAGTATTTTTGGAGGCAGAACTGTTCATGGAAGGGGCCATGTGGATGCAGCAGAGGCCAGTGGAGCAGATTTTGGTTTCTCCCACAGTGCTCCTCACAGGAGCCCAGGGAAGGACAGCTCACAGAGGCCAGCCTCAGGTCTATAAGGCAGAGCAGGAGAAGGAGGTAAAAGGATCGGAATCCAAGGCTGATCCACCTTTCCTCAGCTTTTCTGACTAAGCACTCAAACTTTAAGCGGAAGCATCACCTGGGAATCATTAAAATGCAGCTCTGATGCAGGAAGCCTACAGTGGAGCCCAGGCTTGCACTTTCAACCAGCTCCCAGATGACGCTGAAGCTTCTGGTCCAAGAACCATGCTTTGAACAGCAAAGATCTAACTGACCCTAAGGGAATGACTGGACTACTTTCAAGAGGAATTCAGCTACATTCTTTTGAAGAATAAAAATACACAAGGATATATAAGCCTTTCAAATAGAAATAAGAAAAATAAGATGGAATGCATATATAGGGCCCAGGGTGAGGCCGCTGCCTGCACAATACTCCATGCTACTTCTCCCACTGGGTCATCAGATCTGAGTGGTCCAAGGTTGCAATGGACTGAAATGTGTCCCCCTAAAAGTCACATGTTGAAGCCCTACTCCCAGTCCATCAGAATGTGACTGCATTCGGAGGGAGCACATTTGAAAAGGTAATTAAATTAAAATGAAGCCCTTAGGGTGACCCTTAATTCAATCTGACTGTTGTTCTTATAAGAGGAGATTAAAACACTGGCCAGGGGTGAGGCAGGCATGCAGAGAAAGGATCATGTAAGGACACAAGGAGAGAGGCCATCCACAGCCAAGGAGAAAAGCCTCAGGAGAAACCAACCCTGCACACACCTTGATCTTGATTTCTAGGCTCCAGAACAGTGAGCTGTTTAACTCATCCAGTCTGTGGTATTTCATTCTGCCAGGCCTAGCAAAGAAAGCATGGTTTTGGTTTTGGTTTCTTGATACTACTTTAATCCAGCAAATTTTCTTGGTGAGAAGCGGAGTTCCAAGAGTAAGTACACAGAATGATAGAACCAGTCCTTGCCTGGATCCTGCTTCTGTTTAGAGGGAAATACCAAGATCATCAAACTCAAGATGATGCCAATTCATCAGATGATGAATACTGTGACAGAAGTAAAACCAAACACTGTAAAAGCTAGAGGAAAACAAAATCATTCTACCAGGAACTGGGAGAGACAAGTGATCAGAAAGTTTCAAAGTAGAATCTGACAGGCACAGAAAGGCATGATATAGGACCTGTGAAATGGAGGAGATCACTGCCTTTGGGGCCCAAGCAAGAAAGTTTGGACTTCAATTTTCTAGAAAATGAAGATTAATGAAAAAAAAGGAAGGTAGATAAAGAGGCAAGAGAATACATTTTAGGGGATAATAAAACACTCATTATCGAACTGTCTGAGAACTACCTCTTAAAGATAAACAACTTTCCACCGTCATTAGCTACTTTCATAGCAACCCTGAGTACTTTATTATCTCAGACCCCGCTAACTGGGATGTAAGAAAGAGGTCGCCATTCACCCTGAATTTTCAAGCTAGGAACTAGGGTGTGTGACAACTGTGCATTAGTGATAGGACCCAGGGAGTGAGAAAGACAACTAAAGCCTAAGATCCAAGTTCAGAAGGACAAAGCTGGAAGCCTGATCCTTATCACCCCGGTGCCCCCAGCTTGGCTAAGAACAGCCTTTTGTCAGACACATGTCCACCCAGCAGTCTTTCACTCTTTCTCCATCCCCATCCAACATGACCTTGGATTTCACTCAACCAGAGCAAGCAAAGCCACAGATTAGATTAAAAAGAAAGGAAGGAAGATACTCCTTAGCTTTTAAGAATCCAAGGGCTCAGGATCTGGTGATTTCCTGGGAAATGAAGGGACTTTTAAGAGTAATTCAGACTTTAAAGGATCTTTGTCTTCCATACCAACTTGAGACTCTTTACCATGCATGGATGGACTCCCAAATATTCCTAAGGCAACTGCTCATGATGCACACTGACAACCTAGTCTCAAGTCTCAGAACTGAATAGGAAATATAAGCAGTCAGCACAGACAGCTTAACAATTATGAAGCTCACTCTGGTGGCTGAGAAGGGTTATACTCTTTCCTTAGTCCTCTCTACAAGTAATATCTATTAGTCTTCTCCTATTAGTTGGGCAACAACACAAAATAATATTTAAGGTAAACTTTAATTAAAAAATAAAATTTAAAGACATAAAAAATAAAAATATCCTATTTAATAATGAGGGAATATGCTAATTGACCATCACTCCATCACAAAGAAGACTGCACCCACAGCTGAGGCCAAGTTCCCATAAGGAGTCTTAATGAGCAATCAGCAGGGACCTGAGGCTATGTCCTCCCCCAACCCCATGAGGCTTGACAGGGAACCTCAGGCCATGCCCCCACCCTAGCACCAGGCCAGGAGACCTGAGGCTATGCCCCCCTGCCTGGCTAGGCTTGACAGGGGACCTTAGGCCGTGCCCCCCACCCAGTAGGACTTGATGGGGACCTCAAGGTGCACCCCCAGTTCTGGCTCAGGGGAACTCAGGCCACGCCCCCACCAAGCAGGGCTTGACAGGGGATCTTGGGCCGTGTTTCCCACCTGGCAGGGCTTGATGGAGGACCTCAAGGCATGCCCTCCACCCAGGTCTGGGCTGGGGGACCACAAGCTATGCCCCCTGTCCTGGCACTGGGCCAGGGGACCTGAGGCTATCCCCCTGCCTGTCAGGGCTTAACAAGGGTGGGACTATCCAGGTCTGGATCTAGCCCAATGTTGGGGAGAGGGCCAGCCGGGTCTGGGTCTCACATGATTTTGAGGTGCATGTAGGTGGGAGGGGACTTGACTCTGGGTCCCATGGTGAGCCCCAAACTCTGACAGGAGGAAGGTTTTCATATACATTTTACTAATTTTCTTTCATCTCTGACACTTCTATTATAAAGGGCAAATAGCAATATTAAATTATTTCCTCTAATTAATCCCCTTTTAATGTGCACACATTTTATAGTTTAACTGGATCACTAGTTAAACTATAAAAAACATAATAAAGTTGAGCAAGAAAAAGGAACAAGACAGGTTTTTACTGTACCAAGAAATAACAAGCTGGTCCTTGTATCTCCCTTTAATGCCCAAGGTATTTTGCTCTCTCCAGTCTTCTCCCCGGAGGTCTCTCCCTGAATGTTTAGAATTTGGTTTGGAAGGAACAATATTTAACAAACTAGCAGAGTAAACAGCCAAGTCCTGATGAAGAAGCTAATCCTGGAGATATAGTGCTTCACTAGCCTGCCTCTACAAAAAAAGCAAGTTCCAGGAACTGAAAAGATTCATATTTTAACACAGTGTGTACAGAGTAGACCAATGATCTCAAAGTAAGCTTTTACATTTACACACTTGCCTTGATCTTATTAGGTGACATACACTTCTTTCCCCCTTGAATTTCAGTTCAGCCAAGTGATTTGCTGTGGGATGCTAGCAGACATGATATAAACAGAAGCCTGAAATGTGTTTGCATGATAAGGCCTGTCTGTTTTTGTACCTTGGCCAAGACCATGCGAAGAGCATGCTCTGAACAACCAGCTGGTTAGAGGAGAGAGACATGTGCAGCCGACCTGGAACCCACCCACAGCCTGGATCCAAGCCCAGCCAAACCTACTTGAGCAGCTAACCCACACTAATCTATACAAGCCTGAGAACATAAATGTGGTTTTAAGCCACTGGGTTGAAGTCGGTTCTATGTAGCATCATTGAAGGGTAAGATGTCAGAAATATGGGAAAGGATTATGTGAATCACACAGATATAAACTCATTCAGATTTATCCAGCAACACTTTCCCCATCAATTTCCACAGAATGTTTTCAAAGACATCTGAGTAGCCCTATTCTTCACTTCAGCCATCAGGCACAGTCTTCCAGAAAGAGATGAAGACAGCTCTTATCAAAGGTGAGCAGAAGACAACTGCAGGTTGAAAGCACAGACACCAGCAGAGAAATCCTAAAAGGGCTTCCAAGGTCAAAAGAAGGAAATAACTTGAAATAGCATCCACCTTTCTCAAAACTTTAACACCTGGCACCGTTGTTAGGCAAAGTGTGGCTCGCAAGCCACATGCGTCTCTTTGGCTTCTTGAGTGTGGCTCTTCCACAAAATACCATGGCCTGGGTGAGTCTATTTTGAAGAAGTGACATTAGAAGAAGTTTAAATTTTAAAATTTTGGCTCTCAAAAGAAATTTCAATCATTGTACTGTTGATATTTGGCTCTGTTGACTATGAGTTTGCCCACCACTGAATTACCACATTTCTATTTTCCTCATCTGAAAAGTGAAAAAAATAATAAAATTTATTTTTAAAAATAGAATTGGAATTGGAGGAAGATTTTAGTGTTGGGGTCCATAGGAAAAAAGCAAAAGGAAAAGTTCCGGGTTCAGCACAGTGGTGCCCCAGGAGGATCTCTTTGCAGGAACCACAACCCCGACTACAGCAGCAGGAGAGGCCGGGCAGGGGGAGAGGTGAGGCAGAAGTCCTTCAGTTCACTGCTGTGCTCCCTCCTGTGCTAACAGGCACTATGTACACTGATGACTTTTCAAATAGCTAAGTATTTGCTTTCTCTTTTCCCTAAATGGAATAGATCTGAGCCCTCTCTCTTTGGCAATTTACTGAGCAAAATGTACATTGTGCCATGAAAGGTCAAACGACTTGGATTCATAGTCTGGGGCTTTGGCATCACTCAGGATGGTTGATGCCACTTAAACGATGAAAAACATTACATCTTTGGTGGTGCTTACTCCATACCTGACTATTCCAAAATGTGAGTCAGGTCTTTGTTCAGTTTCCTGCATAGAAATCTCTCAACAAAGGAGAAGCTGAGGAAATAATATATTATCATCATAACCAGAAGGGCAGAAAAGGAAGTCCAGTATCATCACAACCCACCACCACAAATTGCAGCACAACCTCTAGCTTCATGAGAAAAAGTCTTTTAATCTTCAGACCAGAATGAGCTGCCAAAATGGTACATGGAGATACAATGGTATAAGGATAAAACAAGGCTGACCCCTTATTTTTAAGAGAGGGTTTAGATATACAATCGAATGGCAAGCCAGGCCTTCAAAAGTTTACCCCCATGAAAAGATAACTCGGTGTCCTGTTTTAATGTGAAGTGGATCCAAATTAGGGTTTCTGCCAAGATGTGCAGCCTAGCTAATATTACAAGGGGCCTCAAAAACAAGCCTAGGATTCCACAGTCTCTGGATCACAGTCTCTCATGCATCAAGCCAGACAGATTCATTCAAAGCACGGAATTCAATTCTGAACCCCAAACCTGTTGTTGCTGACCCTCTCTACATTTGGCATGGATTTTTGATCAACTCAGCAAAAAGGGAACATAAAGAAACATGTACTTTGAAGCAGAGAATGGAAAATGGTGTCCTTTCATGAGTCTTGCCAAATATGTAGACTATCAGTGTCTAACCCTTGAGACATACAGAAAAGAAGTCCAATAATAAATCACTGGCTTAGGAGTTTCTGAAATCTAACCATGCTCTACACACCTATTCTACAGTAAACTTTCTGTGGTTGTTGTTGTTGTTTTAATTTAACATATCACTCAATACTGCATTTAACAAAAGCAAAAAGGCAAAGTGGAATGTTAAATGGAGTTTAATATGCGCTGAGTCAAAAGTGGAAAAACTCCAAGTGAAAACAAGCACTTCAGGCATCAACATCACTTCTACGGGTTAAAACACACACAGCTACAACAGCTCTCTTTCCCCTTTCTCCAAAACCAAATCAGAACCCCAGTCCCCCAAGAGTCACTAATCAGCTCCATAAGCTTACCTTCAGCAAAGCACATAACAGCCATATTTGAAGGAAAATAAACTTTTACCTATTTAAACCAACACAGTAAAATTAAAGAACCTTTTTATAGTCCTTACTTTCAAAATATTTTGGGTTTCATTCCACTTATTTGTCCATTCCTTGGTCAATTCTTGAACCTAAAAGGAAAAATATATACATTTGTGATTGCTCCAAAAAAAATATTGTGATTTTCTTATAGAAAGTTTCCAACTTTAATAGCTTTATGAAATGATATAGTGTAATGTTTTAAATTGCATGGCAATTTCTAGCCCTGAAAGAACCATCACTAAATATAAATGAAACAGCTGATCTCATCCTACATTAAATGGGTTAATTTTTCCTGATTATACTTTAGTTCCTAAGAAATAATGACTGACTTTTCTTTCTCATTACATGTGTGATTAAATCGCCTGGGATACTGCAGTTTTCTTTTTAGAAGATAATCTGCTTTTGCAGCTAATTAATAGGGCTTACAAATCTCATTCTATCTTTAAAGGGCGGGGGGAGATCTTTAATTGACTCTTAGTAAAAGCAAAAATCTTTTGATAAGAATCAGCTTCTTTCTAATCTGCTGAAATTAGGGAAGAAAATGCACCCAGCTGTCCAACAAAGCAAGACTGTAAGTGGCTTCTCAAAGTTAATGAAAATATTCTGCTACTTCCATAAAACTTTTAAAATAATCATTAAGAAGCAAAAAAATGATTCCTTATGAAAAGGTAGGGAAAAAAATGAATGAACAATGTGTTCTATGAAAAGGGATATACCTATGGCTAAAAGAGAGTGACTTCCAAGAGGCAGTGTGGCGGGAGCACGTGCTTTCAAAGCCTTCCCTCCTCTTTACCCCAGCACTCCTGCCACCTCCCCACTCCCAAAGGCAGACCATCCCACCGACACCTCCCGGTCTTCCCTCTGAGAAGCTGCCTTATTTAACCAGGCCAAAGTGGATGCACTGAATGCATCTGCTTCTACTCTCACCATACAGAAGAAGATCCTTTCCACACACTTAATATCAAATATAGTAACAGGAAAGGGTGTTCGTGTCTGCAATCTTCCTGAAAATGTTTGCAATGGAGGCGAAATGGAGGAACTGGACTCACAGTTTATCCCAGAGGAAAACCAAAACATATCTCATGCATCTAAATTGAACTGGCCATTCCTTTTATTCCTCAATTTATCTCTCATAGGGATGTACAACTTCTAAGTTAAAATAATGTTTCTTCTTTTTTACTATTAATGTCAAAGTATCTCATCTTCTTGGTAAAAAAGAAAGAGAGGGAGGGAGGGAGGGAGGGAAGAAAAGGAAAAGGAGAAAGAAACCTGACAGAGCCTCTCTAACTTTGTTTTTGCTTGTTTTTAATGGTTTGATAAGACTATCCTGATCTATCTGGAACTGGCTGTATACTCCAAACATTCATCACATGAGTGATGCCAACTCCATAGGCTCTGCCAGCAGTAAATGCACATAGCTCTCAGGGCTTTTGTTTTGCAAAAGCTTTCAGCGAGGAAATATTCTTATGCCTTCTCTCTCTACAGAAAGGGAGAGATCAGTGTGCTGAATTTACTAATTTATAGTAATAAATTAAAAGATTCTCACTAGCAATTTCTCTGAGAAACATTTAACAATAAATGCTTCTTTATTTCACCAAAAATAGGTATATGCCCTCCCTGAAGGAACATAAGCCAATCAATTATTTTCCAATTCAATTAAATAATTCCAGCTTTAAACAAATGGTAAGTATGCCTTAAATTTACTATTGAATTTAAAGCAAATAATCTTAATTCATAAAATTAAGAAAAATGAAAATACATGATATCACCGCTAACAATGTGATCAAGTAATAAAGATTTGTAGCCAAGCAGATGACAATTTTAAAAGGTCAGAAAAAAAAAGGTGATAATTTTAGAAAATGTTATGAAAGATAGGCAGTCACTTCTGTCACAGCACATATAATGCATTCAAATTTAAATGTATATTGGTTTCTATTAAATTCTAGGTATTCCTGAAAACTATTATTAAGAAAAAATTTAAGATTATATACAGACATTTCAAAGCACTCAAAATCAAAATATGAAGTACTAAATACAAAATTTCATGAGAAAAAAAGGGATTGAGAAATTAATGATACTACTAGTGCTATCTTCATCAAATTATTCATCATAATTATCCAAGAAAGTGTCAACAAGTTCCTAACAACACCCAATTTATATCTTCAATATTGTGTATTCTTGAGGGAGCTTCCCCAAGAGAATCCAGTTTTCTTTCTCAATTTGTTTTAACCATTCAGAACAATAAACAAAATCCAATCCAAAGTATGTTCTTAATGCCCATTTTTCTTTTCAATCAGAGCTATTTGCCCAGCTGGTGTGGTTCAGTGGTTGAGCATCAACTTATGAACCAAGAGATCACAGTTCAATTCCCAGTCAGTGCACATGCCTATGTTGTAGGCTCAATCCCCAGGAAGGGGCATGCAGGAGGCAGCCGATCAATGATTCTCTCTCATCATTGATGTTTCTATCGCTCTTTCCCCCTCTCTCTTCCTCTCTGAAATCAATAAAAATATATTTCAAAAAATAATAAATATAAATACATATATATGTATATACACTGAGTGGCCAGATTATTATGATCTCTGAATGCATAATAATCTGGCCACTCAGTGTGTGTGTGTGTGTGTGTATCCCAATGGATGGGTGGGGTCCAGCCAGCCTGGCCAGGGAGAGGGGACATAGGCGGTAGGCCAGCCTACCTGCTTGTTGAACTCCTGATCAAGGGGATGATTTGCATATTAGCCTTTTATTATATAGGATATACACTGAGCAGCCAGATCATAATAATCTGGCCACTCAGTGTGTGTGTGTGTGTGTGTGTGTGTGTGTGTGTGTGTGTGTTCCCTTTGAAAACCAAGTAAAACAATGACAAAAAAACAAAAGGTGGACATGATTGTAGCTGTGACTAAGCCATGAGGACCACTGCTATTTCAGGAATGCTGAGCAGGGCCACTCTCTGCCCAGGCCTCCTGTCTGCACTGAAGGCCCAGCGGCCCATTTCATCTCTATGGCCTGCATGTGAATTTCAGTTGTACTTTATCATGTGCCTGACAGACCCCATTTATTCAGTCAGAGAACATGATGAGATATATAAAAAGTCAACTATTGTGCTTCTTTAAAATTTATCACAGGTGGGAGTGGGGGAAATGTTAAGTGTAATGAAGAGAGAAAATGAGTCTCAAAGACAAGAACTAAAAAGCATGTCCTTAAAATAATAGTGAAAGTTATGATTCTGAAATAACAAGAAATCAAGATATCACTTACTCTTGCTTCATTCTGCTGAAGTTTTTCCTCCATACTTAAGGCAGTGGGGGAGTCTAAAAGGGCAATCTACGATTTAAACCATAAAAAAGCAGCAATTAGTAAACAACAATAATCTATAGGAAGGATTGCTCCATGATACAGTAAATTACCATAAATTGTCAAATAAATTATTAAATAGCAGTAAAAAGTATTGCCCAGACCCCGCAAAAAGTGTCAATCACACCACCAAGTCTTTACTACATGTGCTACATATCTCATAATATTCAAAACCATGGTAGCCTGGTAAACCTACATTGGCAATACAAATCAGCAAAGTGATAAACAGCCATACATGTAATACAACTAACATTTTCCCCAAATCACATATGACCTAAATAAATAGAGCCTAAAAAATTTGTTCACTTTGAATATGCACAAACTACAATAATTCAAAATATAAAAAGCTTAAGTCTTATTCAGCCACAGGCTTCTGAAATCTATACTTGTTGCATAGGCAAAGAAAACACATTTATTTTCATTGCTGGGTGATATCCCATGTCCGGTTGGCTACACCAAAATCTATTTACCCACTTTCTCATCCATGTTGCTCAAAGGTATAAAAACTGACATGAGAACGATAAATACCAAATCAGGTTAGATCTGGGAGGAAGAAGGTAGATAGAGAAGGGAGAGGCAAATGAAGCCAGGTGGGGCAGCGCACACAGGGGCTTTAACTACATGTAACTCATCTGACAGGTAGCACACGGTGCTTCTTCAGATATCATAAGAAAGAATAAAGGGGGTCTTGCTCCCTCCCCTTCCCATAGGCAACTACTTCTATCCAATTTGCTAAGTAAACTTGCAATTATTCTGGTCATATGCATGCATGTTTTTGCTGTGTATTTTAAACATGAACACTATTCTGATAATTGCCTTTTTCACTCAACAATACATCTTGGGGGGAATTCAGTACAAATAAAACCACTTCATTCTTTTTTAACAATTCCAGTTCCACCATGGAGCAGAATCATATAGATATTCTATAATTTATGTCAGTGCTCCACTATTAATGGAAATACAGTATTTTTCTAATCTTCTGCTCTACCAGCAATTGCTACAATAACTATCCCTATACTCACTGCCTACAGTATGCATAGTTGTATCAACAGAATAAATTCCTAAGAGAAAATCTGTGACTCATCTATATGTACAATTTTTTTTAATAACCAAGTTGTCATCCTCAGAGGCTGAATATTTTTTTCATTACTATTTACTTTTCAATTTCTATTTGAACAAATATAATTGCTATGAGGTGATCTCACTAGGCTCAGTTAAACATTCAGACTAACAAGACTACCATGGACCGCTCTTGGCATCTCTGTAAACAGCAGAAGGCAGAGCGGCCAGCAGGGAAGGGCACGGTATCATGTGAACTCTGCAGTAGTCACCACAGCTGTACTGTCTTTGGACCTCTTAAGGGGTTGAGACATGCGTGGGGAACCAACATCTCCTGTAACAATGTCACAGGCATATCCTCCAGGATCCCCACAAGGAACACTCCTATTATAAGATTCACTGCTCTCAGGGAAACCCAAAGCTAAGGCTTCTCAACAGCACATTTATAGCTTAAATAGAGTTCATCCTAATCCAGATGCAATTAACCAAGCAAGGGGTGTTTTTATCATTAGAGATGTTGCTTGGTTATACATCTGGCATCCCACTTTTACACAGTTTACAGAGAATAAAACCAGCAAGTTAACTCTAGGTCAAATTCATCTTTAATGGTGGAAAAGAAGTTTTGTTAATGCATTACTTCAATACATCACTGCACCTAGCATGTCCATGTCGTCTTACACATAGATGATACTCAATAAGTATTTTACATTGAAGAAATGCAAGTGGCACATATTATAATGACTGCATCATTGTATATGGTTGACAATTTTTAAAACAATTAGTAACCCTCTTTATAACATGGCTCATTTTAAAGATTTCACTGTTAGAATGTTCATCAGCAATCAAAGCTAAAACATTCCTACCACATTAACTCAAAAGATAATAACTGATTAAATATATACACACAGGCTACTATGCTCACCATAAGTTTTGGAAAATTATTTTAAAGCACACATAAATAAAGATCTACCTAAGTACTTTCTAAAAGAAATCTTTGGTAAGGCTAAAATTTTTGCAATTTACGTATTCTTTGCAAACTGTCTTTTTTGAGGAAAAGTGTTCAGGATTAAATAATACTGATATTAAGTTTATGTGTTAATTCAAGAGTAACACAATATCAAAACTTCAGCAATATCAACTCTATTAATGACATATATACAAGGAACTCTTGCCTCCAATCCTTGCCAATATATTGTCCAATCAAGTGTTTTGATTTTTGGCCATGTGAAGTGAAAAGGGCATCTGTTTTTTAAGAACTTTGAGGTTTAATTTACATATAATAAAATACACGGCTTGATAACTATGTACTATTTACATATACATATTTATTTCACTATTCTTAATATTTGCACTTCTATATTTCAAATGACATTGAGCATACATCCAAATGTCTAGAGGCCATTTGTAACTTTTTTTCCTATAAATTATGCTCATATTCTCCCATTCACTTTTCTGTTGGATCATAATCTTCTTAGTTTTTAATGTCACTTCTCATAAGAAAAGTAATCTTTTGTTGCATGAGTTGGCAATCTTTTTCCTGGTTTGTACTTATTTCAGCAGATTTTCATTGTGCAATGTAAACATGCTGTCTTCACATATTTTTGTCTACATAAGGTCTCATAAAATGAGAAAAAGGAATACAAGTTCCCTGTGACAAATATGTATATGGCTCTGTTTCCTGCAATTTCCTACTGGTGTTTTTTTTCTATTTGTTTCATTATTATTTTTTTTTTACTTTATTTTTCAATTAGTTTACAATCAATATTGTTTTGTATTAGCTTCAGTATACAGCCTAGCGGATAGACAATCATTTACTTTACAAAGTGTTACCCCCAATATTTCAAGTACCCACCTGGCACTATAGTTATTACAATATTATTGATTATATTCCCTATGCTGTACATCATATTTCTGTGACTATTTTGTAACTACCAATTTATACTTTTTAAAAATTTCTTTATTGATTCAGGTATTACATATGTGTCTTATTCCCTCTTTCCTCCCACTTTCCATTCATGCCTCCACTCCCCTGTTGTCTGTGTCCGTTGATTAGGCTTATATGCATCTATATAAGTTCTTTAGTTGATCTCTCCCTTTTACTCCCATCATCCGCTACCTTCCCTGAGGTTTGATGTTCTGATTGATGTTTCTCTGTTTCTGGATCGATTTTTGTTCATCAGTTTATGTTGTTCATTATATTCCACAAATGAGTGAGATAATGTGATATTTATCTTTCTCTGCCTGACTTACTTCACTTAGCATAATGTTCTCCATCTCCATCCATGTTGTTGCAAATGGTAAGTACTCCTTTTTTACCACAGCATAGTATTCCATTGTGTAGATGTACAGTTTTTTAATCCACTCATCTCTTGATGGGCACTTAGGCTGTTTCCAAATCTTAGCTATGGTGAATTTTGCTGCTATGAACATAGGGGTGCATATATCCTTTCTGATCGGTATTTCTAGTTTTTTGGGGATACATTCCTAGAAGTGGGATCACTGGGTCAAATGGGAGTTCCATTTTTAGTTTTTTGAGGAAACTCCATACTGTTCTCCACAGTGGCTGCACCAGTCTGCATTCCCACCAGCAGTGCATGAGGGTTCCTTTTTCTCCACATCCTCACTTGTCATTTGTTGATTTGATAATAACTTCTGACAGGTGTGAGATGGTACCTCATTGTTGTTTTGATTTGCACCTCTCTGATGATTAGGGACTTTGAACAGGTTTTCATATGTCTCTTGGCCTTCCTTCTGTCTTTCAAAAAGTGTCTATTTAGATCAGTTGCCCATTTTTTTATTGGGTTATTTTCTTTTTGTTAAGCTGCATGAGTTCCCTGAAATGTTGGAGATTAAACTCTTATCGTTAATATCATTGGCAAATATGTTCTCCCATGCAGTGGGCTTTCTTGTTTTATTGATGATCTCCTTTGCTCTGCAAAAGCTTTTTATTTTGATGTAATCCCATTTGTTTATTTTCTCTTTAGTTGCCATTGCCTTATAAGCAGTATCAGTGAAGAAATTGCTTCAGCATATGTCAGAGATTTTTCTGTCTGTGGATTCCTCTAGTATTTTTATGGTTTCCCATCATATGTTTAAGTCCTTTATCCATTTTGAATTTATTTCTGTGTATGATGTAAGTTGGTGGTCTAGTTTAATTTTTTTTCATGTATCTGTCCAATTTTCTCAACACCATTTATTGAAGAGACTGTCTTGACTCCATTGTATGTTCATGCCTCCTTTGTCAAATATTAATTGAGCATAGTGGTTTGGGTCGATTTCTGGGTTCTCTATTCTATTCCATTGATCTATATGTCTGTTCTTGTCCCAGTACTATGCAGTTTTGAGAACAATGGCTTTGTAATACAGCTTGATATCTGGTATTGATATCCCTCCTACTTTGTTCTTCTTTCTCTGGGTTGCTGTAGCTATTCGAGGTCTTTTTTTATTCCAGATGAATTTTTGATAAGTTCTTTCTAGGTCTGTGACATATGCCATAGGTATTTTAATGGGAAGTACTTACACTGAATTTATAGATTGCTTTGGGTAGTATGGGCATTGTGATGATGTTGATTCTACCAATCCATGAACATGGTATGTTCTTCCATCTGTTTATGTCTTCCTCTATCTCTTTTTTCAGTGTCATGTAGTTTTCCACGTATAGGTCTTTTACCTCCTTAATTAAATTTAATCCTAGTTATCTCTAAAATTTTTGGTGCAATGGTAAGTTGGATTGCTTTTTTAGTCTCTTTCTGTAAGTTCACTATTGGTACACAGAAATGCCATAGATTTCTTGGTGTCAATTTTGTATTCTGCTACCTTGCCAAATTCATTTATTAAGTCTAATAATATTTTGGTGGAGTCTTTAGGGTTTTCTATGTACAGTATCATGTCATCTGCAAATAAGGACAGTTTTACTTCTTCTTTTCCAATTTGGATGTCTTTTATTTCTTCTTCTTGTCTGGTTTCTTTTTCTCCACATCTTCGCCAATATTTATTGACTTACAGATGATAGCCATTCTGACAGGTGTGACTTGGTATCTCACTGTGGTTTTAATTTGCATTTCTCTGATAGTTTGAACATCTTTTCATATGTTTATTGGCAATTTCCATGTATTCTCTTGAGAAGTGGCTATTACCTAAAGTTTTGTTTTTCTTTTATAAAAGCTGACATCATACTTGATTTTAGTTATGAATTGCACTCTTTATTATGATTAAGTGCTTTTTTTAAGCTCATATAATGCTGTTTTTACACTGTTTACTTTCCCCTTGAATTAGCTGGTTGGTATTTGTTCATCCTTAGAAACATCATATAACTGAGCTTTCCTGTGTGACCATAGAGTTATCTATCTTAATATTGACATTTCTATTACCTATCTACTATCTAAAACTTACTGGTGACTCCATCTACAAAAATGAAGAATTCATCCTACTTTCATCTTCTCTCATTTTGTTTTTTGCTTCCTGACTTCTGTTGTTCATTTTATTTCTACATTGTTTCATTTTCTTGTTACCTCCAGATAAATTCAAGAGATGAGATTTAAGAGACATTTTCTCTCTGCCAAATTCAAAGCACAAATCTGAAAATATGCTTTAAATATAATAATAGAGAACATTTAAAAATACAAAATATCCAAATGCTCAATTTCATTAATCTTCTAAGAAGTAAAAACTAATATAATCAGTGATACCACTATGCACCCATCAGAATGGTTACAGTGAAAAATGAACAGTACCAAGTGTTGACAAGAACCTAAAGGAACTATACTTGGCACTTTCATATACTGATGGTGGAGTATAAATTGGTATCCACTAAAACAGGACATATGTACAGTCATAGAAAATGTATCTGCATGTTCACTAAAAGACATGTAGAAGAAAGTCCACAGTATCACAACAGCACCAAAAATAAAACTCCCCAAATGCCCATCAAAAATAGAACATATAAATGAGTTGCGACCCAAGACCGGTTTGGCTCAGTGGATAGAGCGTTGGCCTGTGGACTGAAAGGTCCCAGGTTCGATTCCGGTCAGGGGCATGTACCTTGCTTGAGGGCACATCTCCACTATGGGGTGTGCAGGAGGTGGCTGATCGATGTCTCTCTCTCATCGATGTTTCTGACTTTCTATCTCTCTCCCTTCCTCTCTGTAAAAAATCAATAAAATATATATATTTTTTAAAATGAGTTGCAAAACATTTATATGATAGAATACAATATAGAAATGAAAATAAATAGCACTATAACTACATGCTCCAAAGTGGATGAATCTCACAAATACAACATTGAGTGAAAGAAGTAAGGTCAAGAATATATATTGCATATCACTTAAGAACACCTGCTTATTTTATTAGGCATCACAAATTTAATTAATCTTGAGTAAGCCTATATTATCTCACAATTTATAGGCTCATACTGTGATAAATTATTTTCAGTTGGACTCCTGTTTTTATTTTAATGTATTGAGTTTATCAAGGAATTTTATCTTCAGTGTGTTATAAAATAGTCAACTACCTTTTCCAACCTCATCCCAAAAACTATAGCAACAAAAATACTTTTTTAATTACATAAAAGAATACCAAATATAAGGAAACTGGCATACACAATACCTCCAGGAAGAATTTGTAAAAATTTTAGTAAATCAGAGCTTTTCTGCCCACATGATAAGGCTCCTTTCAAAATTTTCCTCTATTTAATTTTAAAAGGCTAATCTTTCTTTTCTTTCACTCTCATAATTTAGTAAAACATTAAAAGAAGTTGCACAAGAATTTCCCAAATACTTTCCTTCATATATAGTAGTTCGGGTGATCCCATAAAATCATACTTAAATGTTTACTTCAGATAAATGCTTTAAAAACACTGAAAAAGATCCCAATGACAAAGTGTATAAGTAAAATTAACTATTGGGTTCATGTCATAAGTTATATTGCCTGATAACAACACATACACTGGACTATTTGTACTGACAACTTCATTTAACACACAGGATAGCTCTGCATCAAAAAGTAAAATGTATGTGGACATGTTTTTAGTGTAATGAGCAATTCCTGCACAACTGTTGTCCAGCATCTTTTGGGAAATAACTTTAGTTGTATTTTAGATCACAGGAAACTCAGTAAGATTTTCATCCTGTCAATATCTTCTAAGGTAAAACCACTTATATCAAGGTTTCACGGACATATATTCCTAGATAGAAAGCTGCTCTAGAGAGGGCGCTTGGCATTTAAAGAAAACTAATATTTAGTGATACATTTGACACCTACTCATAGGTTAAAAAAATGGGAAGAAATGTATCTCCATTTATTTCTAACTACAATCTAATGCAAACATTTTGAAAAGTTATTTTTGATTTTAAGAGTGGCCTTTTGTTACAAGTGTCTAGACTTATAAGAACCTAATTCACACTATTCATCAAGAATGTAACTCTTGCCATAACCAATTTGGCTCAGTGGATAGAGCATTGGCCTGTGGACCAAAGGGTTCCAGGTTCAATTCTGGTCAAGGGCATGTCCCTTGGTTGCGAGCACATCCCCAGTAAAAGGTGTGCAGGAAGCAGCTGATTAATGTTTCTCTATCATTGATGTTTCTATCTCTCTATCCCTTCCCTTTCCTCTCTGTAAAAAAGTAATAAAATATATTTTGAAAAAAAGAAGAATATAACACTTGCTCTGGACAGTTTGGCTCATTGGATAGAATGTCGGCCTAGGGACTGAAGGGTCCCAGATCAATTCTGGTCAAATCACATGCCCAGGTTGTGGGCTTGATCCCTAGTAGCAGGCACGCAAGAGGCAGCCAACCAATGATTCTCTTTCATCATTGATGTTTCTATCTCTCTCTCCCTTTCTCTATGAAATACATATATATATATATATATATATATATATACTAGAAGCCCAACAAATGAATATTCATGCTAGAATGGGCTTTCCTTTCCCTGGCTGCCAGCACTGTCTTTCCACTCTGGCTCAGCCCCTTTCTGCTCAGGTACCGTGCCGCCTCTTTCCACTCCAGCCCTTCCTTCCCACACTGCCAGAGGCCCTGAGAGACATGGGGGAAGGGGGAAGCAGAACACCTATGCCATTACCATGGCAACAATTCAAGCATCCTGCCTCCCAGTCACTAGGCAGCTGAGTATGCAAATTAACTGCCATCTTTGTTGGTTTAATTTGCATATCACTCCTAACTGGCTGGTGGTGTGGCAGAGATATGGTCAATTTACATGTTTGTTTATTATTAGGTAAGATGCTCTGACCTGGCCAATGTGGCTCAGTGGTTGAGCATCAATCTATGAACCAGGAAGTCATGGTTCAATTCCTGGCCAGGTTACATACCTGGGTTGTAGGCTCAATCCCCAGTGGGGAGCATGCAGGAGGCAGCCAATCGATGATTCTCTCTCATCATTGATGTTCTCTCTCTCTCCCTCTCCCTTCCTCTCTGAAATCAATAAAAATACATTTTTTTAAATAATAGAATGTAACTATGAATATAAGCTCTGCAGATTATAAGTAAATTCACTGTGAAAAACACAAAGGGACAAGGCCTCTTCCTTAAAATCCCCAAAGATGCTGAAGTGAGGCTGTTCCAACAATCAAACAAGGCCCCAAGAATATCGTCTCAGCCAGGCTACAGGTGTGCCACACATGTCACTGTGTCACCATACTACCTCTGCAAAGGACAGTACAGAACAAAAACTCAGAAAGGTGTTCAAGCTAGTCTTTCCTTCTTTCTGTTAAAATACATCTGTAAGTCACAAAATGCACAAACAGAATTTTAAATATAACTCCAAGCACCTCCATTTCCTTCCACTAATGGAGATTATGCTGCTAATCCTATTGCATGCTAGATTTCCATCCATAATTGGTAACTATTAGATAGTTAACCATTTCAGATTTAGTGGATAAAATCTTACCTACATAAGGAGCACATAATAAATGTAAAGACAATGGAAGAGTGATGTAAAGGAGTGACTAGCTAATTCATTCAAGCTTTACTTAGCACTTATTTACTCAAATCAATACAATAAGTGAGATAATTATCTCATTAAGATCTAGAAATAGATGCCATTACTCAAAGAAAATTATCCATAAATCTCAGAAAAAAACCGACCTGATTTCCTTGAGCAAGCAGCGTTTTCAGTCTGGCTATTTCAGCTCGCAGCTCACGGATGAGTTTGACGTTGGCGTCCTCATTAATGGTAGGCTTGTTGATGATATTTTTGGCTCTATTTGCATAGCGAAGAGTACTTAGGGTTTCTCCATAATTGACATCAGCAGGTGAAATGGCTATGAAGAATGAATTCAAAAAATAATTTATCCAGCATTCCGTGTTTCCTTTAACACAAAGTTGGCTTGTAATTTAAAAGTCAGATTAACCCCAGGTCATTAAATAAATATTCCCTGCCACAGTAATGAATATTAAAAATTAGATCTAAGATTTATAGGAAAAGCACTCACTATACATTTGGCACTTCTTAAGTGTAGAATCAGCCACCGAACCAACTTTAAAATGAGATATGAAGTCCTCCACTGTAGGTTAAGGAGCTTTCTCTTTTAAAAATATTGGAAGAATGCCCGGCTGGCATGGTTCAGTGATTGAGTGTTGACCTATGAACCAAAATGTCACGGTTCGATTCCCGGTCAGGGCACATGCTAGGGTTGCAGGCTTGATCCCTTAGTGGGGGGGGGGCAGCCGATCAATGATTCTCACTCATCATTGATGTTTCTATCTCTCTCTCCCTCTCCCTTCCTCTCTGAAACCAATTAAAAAAATATTTTTAAAAATATATTGGAAGAGGAATTCAAGAGTACAGTAGTGGCCCCTCTTCATTGGGGTGGGGCACATGTTCCAGCCCCCCAGTGGATTTCTGAAAGCACTTATAGTACTTAACCCTGACCGGCACCTGCATCTCTTCTGGAAATGTGTCGGCAGCTTTATGGGCAGATACAGCCTCTGCAGTCATTTTTATATTTTTCAGTTCAACCCTAATCCTGAATCTGTGTAACCATCCCTTACTTGTAGTAAATGGTGTCTCCTGTGTGAGTGGACACCTTGCTGAAGTCTGTATATAATTTCAATGATTTCTGGTGCAACATGTTGCCATAAGTGGGAACACATTCTCTGCTCATGTCTTCCAGCCACAACTGTATGCCTTTTCCATCCTAAGTGCTTACACACACTGTGGTCATAACTATGAAGTCTGAGGTGTGACAGCAAAAGTAGCATAAATTTCTTTTCTTTCTCCACAATTTCATGGATAGAAGATTCAATCCCTACCATGGATATAACATCAGCATATGACCTTTTTATTATTAAGCTGAGAACTTTCACTTTTCACTTAAAAGAAACCCTTTATGAAGTCTATCTGGCATAATCAAATTATCAGCCACAGAGCTCTTACACTTTGGGGCCAATATCAGGTAAAATAAGGGTTACTTGAACCCAAGCACTGTGATATCAGGACAGTGGATATGATAACTAAGAGGGCTACTAAGTGACTACTGTGGAGACACTAAAAAAAGGCATGATCACATCTTGGGTGGGACTGAGCAAGATGGTAGAGATTCTGTCACTGCTACTCAGAATGGTACACAATTTAAAACTTATAAATTATTTATTTCTGGAATTTTCCATTTAATATATTCAGACCAAAGGTGACCATGAGTAACTGAAAACACAGAAAGCAATTAGGGAAGACTACTGTATTTGTACTTCTCACTATTAAGTAGAAATTAAAATATTTTTGAAGTTCTGATAGTCTACCATCTATAAAAATCAAGAGCTTGAAATTTCTGAAAGAGTCAATGTATCAGTTCATTCTTTTCATAAAGCTGTGGTTAACTGCACCTTCTTCCCCTCCACCAAATGTAGGGCTGAAGTGGCTACACAATGCATCTGGGGTGCTTACCCCAGAGTTGATCCCTTACCAGTTAATACATGGCAGGCAGAGTCAGGGAAACAGGGAGACAGGGGAAGGGAAAAGGGAGAAAAAGCGGGGAAAGTATGGTTAGGACGGAAACAAGATTTAAGTTGTCCTCAAGCGTTATCTTCCGAGGAATCCAAGATGGCGGCATAGGTAAACACCTACACTGCTGCCTCGCACAACAATTTCAAAACTACAACTAAAAGACAGAACGGACATCATCCAGAACCACAGGAAAGTTGGCGGAGTGTAAGTTCTACAGCTAGAAGGAAAGAGAGGGGCTCACGGAGACCCAGAGGAGCTGCAAAAAGCCGAGGTACTGAGACGCGCGCGCTGAGAGAGCGGGTGCCGGAGTACCTGGCTGGCTTTCTCTGGTGGGAGGGAAACAGAGACTCCCAACGGCATTGAACCCCTTATTTTACGACACTAAACCCCAGATCCAGCGAAACTCATACGGGGAGAGTTTGGACTGTGAAAAGGGAGAGGTGCACGGAAATTTAGGGGAGTCGCAGAAGATAAGGTCTGGTCTCACACGCAGACGGTGCTGCGCGCAGGACAGATTGCTGATTGTGCCGCTGGCTTTCGCGAGTGGGCGGGAGACAGACCCTCCAAACTGTGCCACTTCTGACTCCACTAAGCCCCTGTTTCGGGCGAAACCCTGGGGACCTAGACTCATGTGGTCCTAGTGCTTGGGGGAGCTGGAAAGGCAGCGGTTAGAGGCACTGTGGGTGCGCACGCACACAAGGACCGCTCTAGGGATTACCTAGTCACATGAGACTCAGGGGCCGTGAAGGGCGGGGCCGACTGGAAGGCAAGGCGGTCCCTTAAGCCCTGAGACCCCACCCCTCCCAAGCTCAACAGAGGCTTCTTTGGTTTTGCATCTGGTATCATAAGGCTAAATCCAACACAGAAATTTCCCCAGCATAGTGAAAATGCCGAAACAAGGGAAGGGATCACAATCAAAAGAAATGGAGGAAAAAAAACTACTGGATATAGAGTTCAAAACCACGCTTGTAAGGTTTTTCAAGAATATGCTAGAAAAATTCGATAAATTTAGTGAGACCCAAGAGGAGATGAAAAAGGACCAACTAGTGATACAAAAGAGCCAACTAGAGATGGAAAAGGTCCTACTAAAGATGATAAAGGACCAAATAGAAATTAAACATACACTGACTGAAATAAAAAATATTATACAGAGTCCTAACAGCAGACTAGAGAAAGGCAAGAATCAAGTAAAAAATTTGAAATATAAAGAAGCAGACAACATTCAACAGGAAAAGCAAGAAGAGAAAAGAATCCAAAAATGTGAACATAAGGTAAGGAGACTCTGGGACAGCTTTCAGCGTACCAACATCAGAATTGTGGGGGTGCCAGAAGAAGAGAGAGAAAAGATACTGAAAACCTGTTTAAAGAAATAATGACTGAAAACTTCCTACATCTGGTAAAAGAAATAGACTTACAAGTCCAGGAAGCACACAGAACCCCAAATAAAAGGAATCCAAAGAGGACTACACCAAGACACATCATAATTAAAATGCCAAGAGCAAAAGAGAAAGAGAGAATATTAAAAGCAGCAAGAGAAAAACAGTTTATTACCTACAAGGGAGCACCCATAGGACTGTCAGCTGATTTCTCAACAGAAACGATGCAGACCAGACAGGAGTGGCAAGAAATATTCAACGTGATGAATAGCAAGAACCTACAACCAAGAATAATCTATCCAGCAAAGCTAACATTCAGAATTGAAGGGCAGATAAAGAGCTTCACAGATAAGAAAAAGCTAAAGGAGTTCATCAACTCCAAACCAGTATTATATGAAATGCTGAAAGGTACTCTTTTAGAAGAGGAAGAAGAAAAAGGTAAAAGCCAAAAAAAATTATGAACAACAAATACATATCTAGCAACAAGCGAATCTAAAAATTAAGTGAATTAAAAATTTGATCAACAGAATAAACTGGTGAATATAATAGAATCAGGAGCACAGAAAGGGAGTGGACTGATAATTCTCAGGGGGGTAGGGGTGAGGGGTGTACAGGGAGAGACTGGACAACAATCATACACCTATGGATGAGATCAATGGGAGGGAGCTAAGGGCAGAGGGAGGGGTGGGAGCTGGGTGGAGGGGTGCTATGGAGGGGAAAAAAGAGAAACAAATGTAATAATCTGAATAATAAAGATTTAATTTAAAAAAAAAAGAGTTATCTTCCCTTTGTATATTTTTCTCTGTTCTGTTTCTTTCAGTTAATTAGTGAAAATATAGAAGTAAAGTATTTTGCTGTTATTATTGTTACTTATTATATTTATTGGGTCTTTTTCCTTTCAATTCTTAATATTAAATTCCACATGTATGGCTTTAAAATTTTTAAGTAAAAAGCAAAGGTTTAACCAAAGGTAAAAATGTAGAGAATTTATCAATTGACATGAATTATTTTTACTTTACATCCCTATAATGATTTTCTTCTATGAGTTAGTGAAGTAAAAGTTTCCATCTTGTACTTTAAGCAGAGAAAAGCTGAGAATTATTCTGCGCGTATCCCAGGTTGCATAACCATGAACATGGAAAGTTTATGGAACCAGCAAGAGGGAGAAAGAGTAATATGGTACTGCAGACTAGGGCACAATTAGTGGTTTTTCTGAATGATAGAAAAAATATTAGTTTTTTAACATAAAAATATGCTATTTCCTAACGAGACTCTTTAAACTTAAACATGTAATTAATTCACATGAAACACTATGTTGAGGAAAAGAACTTAAATTCTTACTGGCAATCATGATAGTTTTAGAATTTCCTCCAAGGCTATCTTTTAACAACCACGTCAAAACAGAATCCCTGTAAGGCACAAAAACTTGCTTCTTCTTTACAGAAGGATTGGCTGCATCCTGAGATAAATCAGCTGTAGGGAAGCAAAAGAAAAAAAAAAAAGGACAGAAAATTATTAAAGATTTTTCCTTCTGACTTGGCTTCAGAAAACTTTGAGGATCTAACCTCAGTTTACAACACAAACATAACTGCTTTGGGCTAACACAGAACCACAAAGAATAAGAGGAGACAAGTGTAAACCTACCTAAGGCAGAAATGACATTGCCCAGAGTCACGAGGGACTTGTTAATGTTCCCTCCTTCCTTCAGTCTGACCCCCGTGGCACCAGTGGCATCAGCACGCTCACTCCCAGCAAGATCGACCAAGTGGATCTTACTCACAGTTTCACATGGCATTTCAGAATCAAATTTTGCCTGCAGCAAAACATAAAGGCAAAATTGAAGAAGTATAAACTTCTTTGATGTTAATTATACAAATGCTAATTGTTTTCCACTCCTATGATCTCACAGCATAGATTTTTTTTTTATGGTTCCATTGACCTTCTCATAAAAATTTCCAAAAGTTAACTGAATACCATATGTGACTCCTAAATTTTCTAAAGAATTATTCCATTATTCAAATCAATCAGGTGTCTCTCAACAAAGGCCTACTGAGTCTGTAATGGAATAGGAACCTAGATACTTAGGGGCACTCAGAGAAAAATATAAGTAAGCAAATAATTAGTTTTGTTTTCATCTAGAATCTATATTTCATGTAGACAATTATGTAAAAGATCATTTGACCATTATTTGATGTTCAAACTTTTGTTTCATAAATAACAAAATGATCATCTGAAATACTGTATTCCTTAATTCTGATTTTTACCAAAATTTTACTTTCTGAAAGACTTTTAACTTACACTTTGTAGTCTGAACCAAAATACTAAAAATAAATCACCATGTTTTGACAAAAATGTAAACCTGTTGGAAATTGGGAATGGCCAGATCCTACCCTGCATTTAGTAGAACACAGGAGAAAAATCAGTGAAGTGAGTAAAAAGCAAAGGTCTAGCAAAAGGTAAAGATGTGGAACATTCCTCAATTGACCTAAGAGAATTTTTTATTTTCTTTTTTTTTTCTCTCTCTCTGAAAATGATACCTTTTTGTATCTGGTATGTTCAATGGCTAATATAAGCCAAGACATCTCCAAACTCCTAACATACTATTAAAGCCCTGAGAGAACCCTACATTTTTTAGCATTCATCTATTCTACCAGCCTAGGTGTTAAAATATTTGCCTTCAATAATTTCCAAACACATTCAAAATGCCCTCTACCCTATGATCAGAGTGAATTCTTACATTAGTACTTTAAAAATTAAAGTATTTTAATATCATTCTAATCATATGTCCTTTAATATCATTCTAATAACCATAATCAACATTGTGGGGTAAGCTCTGTGGAGTGATAATGCACTCCAATGAGTTACTTACATTGGACTACAGCTGGTCTGACTAGGAATCCATTATCTCCTTCAGAGCTTGCAACATGAAACTTTTGCTCAATTAAGCACAAAGCAAGACTTTTTATGTCTTGAACAGGGCAGAGAAGCCTGCTATATATATCTTAAGAGTACACATCAAGACATTTCAAATTTCTGTAACCACAGAGAAACTCAGCACAGGGCATGTGCTCAAGTCTAATTAACAGGAACGTGACAGTCACCTTTTCCTGCTGCTGCTCCTGGTTCAACAATGATGGGTCCTCAGCTGGTGCTAATCAGCAAGTAAGACCTCAGGGATGCAGCCAGATGTTCCCTGAATCTGCCTTACCTGAGTGAACTTGATGGTGAAGATGGCATGAGACCTGCTACTGACGTCATTCATCCCAGTCGCTGCAGTGGTACGATTGATATTTCCTGCATCCATAAGTTCTTCTACATCACCATAGTTCTGTACTAAATGTTTAGATAAATCTGAAAAAAAGAGGATGAAGCAATCTTCCTAATATATAGTAAATGGAATAAGAAATCCACCTCTATGAAATAAAACACAACTGGACAAATCTGTTGTTGGCAGAACTTACTTGTTTCTATAGAGGGGTAGTTTATAACACACTCAGGAGCTGAGTCACCTGGGATCAAGTCCCAGTTCTGCTGCTTGCAAATAGACTTACTTGGTTATGGCCAAGTCACACAGCCCACCATGACTCAGTCATCTGGTCTGAATAATGCATACCTAACACAGGATAAATGTTAGCTATTATCATCAGCCTCATTAGCATCAGTCAGGGCACCCAGAAGAGAAATGTAAACACTAACTTCAGGCAAAACAAAAAGTACTTTTTTAAATCCTCTTTAAAAACTTTCTATTCAGCCAAAACCGGTTTGGCTCAGTGGATAGAGCGTGGTCCTGCGGACTGAAAGGTCCCAAGTTTGATTCTGGTCAAGAGCATGTACCTTGGTTGCAGGCACATCCCCAGTAGGGGACGTGCAGGAGGCAGCTGATCGATGTTTCTCTCTCATCAATGTTTCTAACTCTCTATCCTTCTCCTTTCCTCTCTGTAAAAAATCAATAAAATAGATTTAAAAAATAAAAAAATAAAAACTTTCTATTCAAACATTCTTACAATTCCAAAGTCAAATACTACAAAAGGTACCCTGTGTAAAGGGTGTACCCCTACCCCTATCCTATAACCCATCACCCATGTCCTCTTTTGTCAGGCAACCCAATGTTACAGTTCCTCCATACCCTTCTAGAAATATCCCATACACACACAAGCATTTACATATTTTAAAAATGTATTTTTCCCCTTTCACACAAATGGCAGCATACCAAAAACACAGTTCTGCATCCTTTTTTCTATGTAATAATATAATGAATATTCTGTACCAGTTAGGGTGATGCCTCATTCTTTCCTTTTTTTTTTAATTTAAATTCTTTATTGTTAAAAGTATTACATATGTTTCCTTTTTCCCCCATTGACTGCTTCCTCGACCGCTCCCAGCCCCAGCACAGGCCCTTGCCCCTCCCCCTATTGTCTGTGTCCATTGGTTATGCTTATATGAATGCATACAAGTCCTTTGTTTGATTTCGTATCCCCCACTCCACCCTCATCTGCCTTTCTCTGAGGTTTGACAGTCTGCTCAAAGTTTCTATGACTCTGGGTCCATTTTTGTTCATTTTTATAGCTTCCAGAGTATTATACTGTATGTATGTGCCATAACCAATTTAACCAGAGGTTGTTCACATTTTGTTTCCAATTACAAATAATACTGCTACAAATAATTTTGTACATAGGTATTTTCAAGGATGTGAAAATATTTCTACAGAATAAATTCTTAAGAGGTGAAATTGCTTGATCAAAGCACATTTGAAATTTTTATAGATACTGCAAAAATTGTTCTCCACAGAAGGCAATTTATACCTGGCAGTAGGATGTACAAAACTGTGTTTCTCCCATCACTGTCATATCAGGCTTTCTTACATCTGCCAAAGACAGGTAACAAATGTAATCTTGAAGAATTTTTATTTTGCTTTTCTCTGACTATTTTTTCCTCTATTTTTATAGCTTCCAGAGTATTAGACTGTATGTATGTGCCATAACCAATTTCTTGTGAGGCTGAGCATTCTTTCCTCTATTTAAAAATCATCTGTATTTCTATTTCTGTGAACACTCTTCATTCATGTTTCTACTTGATTGTTGGACCTGTCCTTATTGATTTATAGGAGCTCTTGGTATATTAGAAAAATTAGTCCTTTGTCTAAAATTGGAATTGAAAATATTTTCCCCATTTTGAAATTTTCTTTTTACTTTGCTTATGGTATTTCTGCCAAGTATAAAATTTTATTTTTTTACACTTCAAATTTCATGGTTTCTGGGTTTTAAGTAAAAATTATTTAAAGCCTTCCCTTCTCCAAATTTCTGAAAATAATAACCCATACTTCCCCAAAGTTTGAATAGCAAATTTATTACAAACTAAATCTCCATGTGTACCTACATCAAATCCTGGATGTTTTACCCTGTTTGATTATTCTGTCTCTTCAGAAACCAGATTTATAATATGTTATAACATTTGAAAATACGTTAAAGGGAAAATCTGAAGCACAAATAGACTAACTCTATTAACAATAGTAGCTATTCCACAAAACAAATACATAATCGCACACCTTATTTGGGGCATAAAAGGCAAAAGGTCAATTGGAAATTTAATAAAATGCAGATGGGGTCCTATTGGTGCATATGATATCTGCAGGTAAAACTAATAACCATAACAGAACATCTTCAAACCCATGACCAACTCTCAACCTTGCCTCCAAAAGGACATACACGAAAGACGAAAGCCATGCTAAAACACATCCCTGTGTATGATTCTGACAGGCTGGCCATTACTCCTCCCCCTCACTCAGAATAAGAGAAAGCCTTTTTTTAATAGGAAGAGCATTAAATCCAACCTATTTTTCAAGTAAGTTTTTAATAATTAGCAAGGGCCATCCGCTTACCCATCTATGCTCGTGACATTCCTCACAACTGACTATGATGGCTAACAGAACACCAATGCTGAGAACCTCAGGAAACTTTGTAAATGACCTTCTCAAAAGGCAAGATGTCTCATAATTTCCTTATGGTCGGGCTACGTTGGTGTCAGTAAAAATATACCGCCCAAATGCAATGCCATTAAAAAAGACAGGTTATAGGGTTACTGGTGGTGCCTAAGAACATTGGAAAACAATTCCCAGAGAGTTCTTAAAGCCAGTGGAAATCTATTGGCAAGCCCCAGAAATCCAGTGAAATACAAAATCATTAAATAAACATTATGTAGTAACAGCATGGCATTATTACTATAATAAACTGCCAAAAATAAATAAAATTTTTATATCTCACCATTATCCTAGTTGTCCTTGAAACTATAATTTTTGAACAGATTCCCAATAAGAATAGGGCTGTGAAATATTCATTCTTACCCTCAACATAAGGTCCTTCTTTTGGATGCTCCCGTACTCTTAAATTGAAAGTTTTGGATGACTTCCGCCTAAGTAGATCTCGCACACGCTCATTATAAATCTCTAAGTAGCTAGAAATTTTAAATAGAACTGAATTCAGAAAAATTATTTCAGACATTAATAGTAACAGTAATAACAGCAGCAACATGCATTCATGGGTGCTAACAATGTAGCTGGTACTACATTAAGTGCAATATGTCATTTAATCCCGACAACAACCCAGAGGTAAGTGGTACAATTATCCACGTTTTATAGATTAGGTCAGTGGTTGGCAAACTGTGGCTTACGAGCCACATGCGGCTCTTTGGCCCCTTGAGTGTGGCTCTTCCAAAACATACCATGGCCTAGGCAAATCTATTTTGAAGAAGTGGCATTAGAAGAAGTTTAAGTTTAAAAAATTTGGCTCTCAAAAGAAATTTCAATCATTGTACTGTTGATATTTGGCTCTGTTGACTAATGAGTTTGCTGACCACTGGGTTACGCAATAGAGCTTTACGGTGATTTAGACAACTTGTCCAAGGATGTACAGGTACTGAGAGGTCAAGCACACTTGACTTATAGGTGTTCTCAAAACCACTAAAGAGCCCTAACCGGGTTAGCTCAATGGATAGAGCATCGGCCTGCAGACTCAAGGGTCCCAGGTTCGATTCCAGTCAAGGGCATGTGCCTTGGTTGTGGGCACATAACTTGTAGGTAGTGTGCAGGAGGCAGCTGATCGATGTTTCTCTCTCATCAATGTTTCTAACTTTCTATCCCTCTCCCTTCCTCCCTATAAAAAATTAATAAAATATATTAAAAAGATACAAAAAAAAAACTGGCTCCTAGGAAAGGTTTAATTTTAAAGAGGAAAATATCACCTCAATCATGCAGACTTATTTAAAGAATACATGTATAGTGGTCCTACCAATATAAAGAAAAACACAAACCATATTCAGCTAAAAGATTAAGGTAAGTGAACTGAGTATACACTTACAACTCAAAAGCTCACTCCATTTAAGCAAAACATCCAAAAATGAGTGTTTCTGACCAATCTGGGTTATTTCTACCAGCTTCCCAAATCCTAAAGCAAACTGTCCTCAAGAAAGTCATTGAAAGGAAACGAGTTTTAAGGTTGATGTCCTACTACCATGCTTCAGGAGAGGGCAGAGGCAGCTTCCTCCTTCAGAACCCAGAAGTGTTATGTATCCCGGGTGCCTAAAGGCAAGCTCCAGCCACACTCACAGGCACTCAGGCCCCGGGTCCTACCTGACTTCAGTTCGAAAAGAGGCTTCATCCCATCTGGTGGTTTCACTTATTCGACTGAAAAGCCCTTCACATATCCGAGGTATTAAGCCAGAATCGCCCTGCAGTGGGAAAGAGGGAGGGCAACAGCTGTCACTTGAAAACAAAAGCAACCCATGACTGAATATGTAGATTGCTGGAGGGGACTCGGACTCAAAGTCGTGCATGCCACACCAAATGCCACCCCAAAGCTTACCACCCAGTGCTCAAGTCACACCATTCTAACCACACACACCCTCCCCTGCCACCCTGGAATTGCTTCCTACTCTCTGAAATAAAAAAACTGAGCTTTCTAATTTCTATGCACTGAGATTATAGTAATATGTGGTTAGCAGCTGTTAAACAGTTAAATCATGGCATGCAAACATAAGAAAACAAGAGGGTCTACAGCTATAGAATCAATGTTAAAAATCAGATCTATAACCAAGGAAGTTGAAATTCTTATGATGCACTAATCCCTACACTGGCCTTCCCAGAGAGGAAGAGCTTAATACAGTGTATTACTTATACAGTGGGGGCATGATCAATAATTTGCATGTTCAGTCAGCATTAACAAGCTGATGAACATCAGATCAATATGAAAGATGAGACAAAATGTTGTTAAAAACAAAACTTCAGAGCTTCAATGTTTTCTTCCGAAGTTCATCCCCATCTTTCCTCAATCCCCCACCCCCAGCAAAAAAAGAGATCATAGCTGTAAGAGATTTATTTCTTTATAGCAGCATAAAGAAATAAATCAGTATAAATTCTTATCAAGAAAAAAAATAAAACTTTTACCATATTGTAAGTTCTCACTTTACAAAATAATTTTTTAAAAATGCACAAATAGTACTCAACTGTAAGGTTAGCGCAAATAGTTGTAATTTATGAGTACTTTATAGAAAATAGCTCCAGTAAAATTTAACTTTTAGATAAGGTTTTTTCCAAAGGCACAGTAGGAAAGCAGAAAGAGAAAATTAATGATAGAAAGCAAATGTGTCTTGTTTGTTCTTCCCTATTTATTCTTCCCTGTTTTGCAACACTGGGGACTCTCCTCAAAGCATCATCTACTAATCCTGTCAAGGAAACACCTGAAGCAGAAGTCAAGATACATGTACTGAAATACAGTCATAGAAAGTGACCCAGCCTCCTGACTGCACTGCAACTTCCTTGCACCACCCAACCATTAGTACTAAAGGCATCATTATGCCACCAGCAGGAGACTACAGTTCTCTGCCAGTCTATCTAGAATAGGCCACAGGCCTGAGAGACAGTTTTCACCAGAACATAAGAAAAGTAAAACATAGCACTACTAGATCTAGAGAAAACACAGAGATGATTAAATTCCTGCAGTGATGCCTAGTTGTTGTGTTTTTTTGTTTGTTTGTTTTTTATATATTTTACTAGAAACACGGTGTACGAAATCCATGCACAGGGGGGGGAGGGTTGTCCTTCAGCCCAGCCTGCTCCCTCTCCAATCTGGGACCCCTTGAGGGGTGTCTGACTGCCCATTTGGATCAGGCCTAAACAGAGAGTTGGACAGCCCTCTCATAATCCAGGACTGTAGGCTCCCAACTGCTCACCTGCCTGCCTTCCTGATTGCCCCTAACTGCTTCTGCCTGTCAGCCTGATCACCCCCTAACCACATCCCCACCGACCTGTTTGCCCTTCACTGCCCTTCCCTGCAGGCCTGGGTCCCTCCCAACTGCCCTTCCCTGCAGGCCCAGTCACCCCAACTTCCCTCTTCTGCCAGCTTGGTCACCCCTAACTGCCCTCCCCTGTAGGCTGGATCACCCCCAACTGCCCTCCCTTACAGGCCTGGTCCCACCCAACTGCCCTCCCCTGCTGGCCTGATCACCTACAACTGCCCTCCCTTACAGGCTTGGTCCCTGCCAACTGCCCTCCCCTGCTAGCCATCTTGTGTCCACATGGGGGCAGGATCTTTTGACCACATAGGGGCAGTCATCTTGTGTGTTGGGGTGATGGTCAATCTGCATATTACTCTTTTATTAGATAGGATAGAGTCCTGGTGCACTGGTGGGGGCCAGCTGGTTTGCCCTGAAGGGTGTCTTGGGTCAGGGTGAGTGTTCCTTGGGGTGTAGGGTGGCCTGAGCGAGGGGCCTGTGGTGGTTTGCAGGCCAGCCACACACCCTGGGCAACCCAAGCAGAGGCCCTGGTATCTAGGATTTATTTATCTTCTACAATTGAAACTTTGTAGCCTGGAGTGAAGCTAAGCCTTCTGCTGCAAAGCCATTGAAACTTTGTTGCCTTAAACACCAGCCAAGGTATGTGGATGGCTTCCTTCATCAACAGGGGCAAGCCAAGCCTCCCTCCTGCTCTCTCTGTGGCTCCAGCCATCTTGGTTGGATTAATTTGCATACTTGCTCTGATTGGTTGGTGGGCGTGGCTGGTGGGTGTGGCTGGTGGGTATAGCAGAGGTATGGTCAATTTGCATATTACTCTTTTATTAGATAGGATTGATTTTTTACAGAGAGGAAGGGAGAGGGATAGAGAGTTAGAAACATCAATGAGAAAGAAACATGGATTAGCTGCCTCCTACACAACCCCTACTGGGGATGTGCCTGCAACTAAGGTACATGCCCTGGACTGGAATGAAACCTGGGACCCTTCAGTCAGCAGGCCAAAACTCTATCCACTGAGCCAAATTTGTTAGGGCCCTAGGTTTTTTTTGTTCATTTGTTTTTTACTCCTCCATATTTTGGGGCAAATATAACTCTAATGTTTTTTAATTTATATAGCATAACTATTAAATGCTAGATACTGTGTTTATAACCATATACACTCTATATAAACTAGATCATTCTAATACTTTTTATATATTTGTTTGATTTATATAGTACCTTTCTACCAAAGAGTTAGATTTTTTTTTTTTTTTACAATTTTCTTGGGGGAAAAAATGTTTTAAATAATTTTATGAAGAGAATTCAGTAATTTTATTCAAACTGTTCTGTTGGCAGAAAAGAAGAATTACTTAAGGGCCCAGTACACTTTTTTGATAAGATTATAAAGCCTTTAAAAATGGAAAATGAACTGAGGCTTGATCCATTATTCATGCTTATAAAGTTAAAACTGTTTCTAATTTAAAATCTCTGAAAGGACATTTAGTCCAACTTATTACTGAGTTTTATCTTATTGCAGAAGAATGATCAGAACATGAAAAGCAAGTTAGTACAAACCAAGCAGATAAAAAGACAATTCTATCAGCCCAAAGAGAGAGAATGAAAAATGTTTTTCCCACAGTATAAACAACGTACGGAGTTTCCCATCATTGTGTATGACTTTCCTGATCCAGTCTGTCCATATGCAAAGACACAAGCATTATAACCTTCAAATGCAGACTTCACAACATCTGTGCCAAGTGTTTTGAAAACCTGAAAGCCACAAAAACATAAAAGATATTACCATGGATTTTAATAAAAGTCCTTCAGTGCTGACAATATTCTTGAATGCTATTTTTATCCCAGAAGGATTACACCACATAAATAAATCACTGCAGAACAGTTAACAATAATATATATATATGTGTATCCCAGTTTTTAATGAAAAGGGAAGTTTTTTAAGCAAGCAAAAAGCAACCCCATTCTTTTTCCTACTTTCATTAACAAAACACTCCTTTAAGTAAAAAAATGTAAGTAAGGCAAAGTGACAATTATGTACAAAAGTAAAGGTAATTTAAAAGCATGATTTACCATTTCACAATTAAATAAACTTATATCCATTCTTTCAGAGCTTACAGAAACTAAATATTCAAAACCTGAAAGTCACAGCAGCCAGAAGTTATGCCCAAACTATGCCAAATCAATGCCATCATTTTAAGGGTCTGGCTATTCATCAAAGCAAGTGTCTGAAGGTGGATGAGGCAGAATGGCTGAGCTTCCCAGAGTCAGTCCAGATGCTTTTTTCTACTTGGATGTTTGCCCCTGATGGAGAGGACATGAAGCCGAGCTGTGTGGAGCCAGTGTCCGTCGTGTCTGTTGCACCATATAACTACAGTGGACACTCTGGGGTGAAGGACAAATATTTCACCCAGAAAACTGATATAAATGAGGCAAGTCAAGATGTGTGGTCATCCTACTCACACCTGCCTGGGAAGTGGACCGAGCAAAGCTCTCGAAATCCCCACAGCTCTCATGTTACCCCACCCTCCTGGATTAGCACACAAAGGACACATAAAGCACCTCCCTGCTTTATTTTTTTTACTATATTTTATTGATTTTTTACAGAGAGGAAAGGAGAGAGATAGTTAGAAACATTGATGAGAGAGTGAGAGAGAGACATTGATCAGCCGCAACCAAGGTACTTGCCCTTGACCGGAATCAAACCTGGAACCTTTCAGTCCACAGGCCGATGCTCTATCCACCGAGCCAAACCGGTTTCGGCACCTCCCTGCTTTAAAAACAATGCACATCGGCCGCTGCTGTAGAGATATCAATGGAGGGACTGCAATCGGATCCCGTCAGAGCCAGAGAGAGGTGAGACCCGGCCCTGTGGGGCCATCACAGTCCAAGGTGGGAGCCTCAGCACCCCCTCCAGAGTGCCCAGACCCATCACCTCCCTGCAGGAAGCTAGGACCCTCGGGTGGAAAACCTACCTCCTAGGAAAGGCTACTACACACTGGCCATCTCCAACTCAGCTCCACAGAAACCATCCCACTAACAAAGGCCTGTCATCCAAGATGAGACAAATTACAGCCAGCTGGGCTCCTGCTGGCTTCAGGCACCATTCCTTGTCATTTTGTTTGGACTTTGTTTCCTGTCCGTCATTTCACAAATAATCATTTCAATCGAGTCATTTCCACAAATGACCAGGCTCATTCACTCTGAGTTCATGCTTACCATTTCAGCTTTTAGGAACTGATGTTTTCTGTTATTATTTTCAAATTATGATGACTTACTCAATTCCCAACTGTAAGAACAGCTTACACTGTGCTCATGTGTTCGGCCTCATAAAAATGCTACAGGGTGAACAGTGTTGCTAGATCCATTTTTCAGGGGCAGAGGTTAGGTCACAGAGCATGCAGAGTGAGTGGCAGAGTTAGGACTTGCCACCTGGACCTTCTAACCTAAAAGCCTCTGCATCTAAAAGCTTCATAGCCATGGGTCCTCTTCCCATATCCTGGACACCAACCACAAGGCCCCTATCCTACCTGGAAAGATGCCTTTCCCCATTCTCCTCCATCACCACACCCCTCTTCCCCCAACTTCGGTGAAGAAGTGGAAGCCAGGAATCTCAGGGAGACTCAGGGCTCCAGACCACCCTCTGGTTTTCACTATGATATATGGAATATGAGGAAAAACTCTCAATCTTTCTTCAATTCTCTCTGATTAAACAAAAGGAATGCATCATCTTTACCATTTCACGGAGTGCCAATGGATAGTAAGAACAACCTTTCATAAAGTTCCCATAGAATAAAGAAAGATGCTCCTCCCATTCTTTTGTCTGGGCTAAAACTAAAGTCATGAAAAATACCATGTCTCTTTCACATATTCCAAGTTATCTAAATGAAATTCTTCCCTAGGGTTAAAATCCACACCCACCATTTTGCTACTACTTTATTTTCTCCAAAGCTAACTCAGCTGCAATTCTCTGACAGCCAGTGATGTGGCGCCTTTAGAGCTGGTGGACATGGCTGTAAAACTGAGCCTACACTGTGTAGATCTGGAGGCGCTGAGACCCAGGTCTGGCTCAGCCTCAAGTAATCCATCCAAAGTTGGCTTGGGACCCAGAGAAGCAGCCAGACACTGCCCACATCTCCCAGGTCCTTGGCAAAGAAAAGGGATCCATTGCAGCTCCCACAAAGGAGTTATTTACCATCGCCTACCACACAGGATAGGGAGGAAGGGGCTACTTTAAGAGATTGCTTTCCCTACTGGCATTAACCCCACTGAGAGCCTCACTTGGCCGGCCAGGTTATCCAAAAGCCACCTTGCTCCTTGACTGAGTAGTCTTTACAGCTGATTTCCATAGGAATCCAATCACAGGACCTCACTTTAGGGAAATTGCCCACAAGAGGGCACTGTTAAAACAAAAGACTTCCACCCCCCAGCTTGTCAATTGGGAGATTTTAGGTTTCAAGTTTCTCCAGAGGTGAAACAAGGAACAGGTTGTGTGAGATCAAAGCCTCCCTCTTGAGTTTTGAAGAATCATTAAGAAAATTAGACCTTATTTAATGGACTTTAATTTACAGGAGTTTAGCTTTAAATAGCTCACTGATTTTTTTTTCCTGAATCTAAAATGAATTTGGTCATGTTGATATTTATTTAACATTAGAGAAATTTGATTCGAACCAGAATAATTTGCATAATGTATTTTCTCAAGATGTCTTTTTCTATTTTATTTTATTGTTCTTAATATTCACCCAAGGGTATGTTTTTATTGATTTTAGAAAAAGAGGAAGGAAGAGAAAAAGAAACATCAAAGTGAGAAACATCAATTGATTATCTCCATATGCGCCCTGACCAAGGGATCAACCATAACCTAGGTAGATGCCCTGACTAGGAACACCTTTTGGTGTTCTGGACAATGTCCAATCAACTGAATCACTGGGCTAGGGCGAGATGTCTTTTTTTTTATTATTGGGGTAATTGTTGGGGTAACATTCATTAATTACAAAGGTTTCAAATATATACTTTTATGATACATCATTTGTATACTGCATTGTGTGTTTACCACCCAAAATCAAATCTTCTTTTATCACCATATATTTTACCCTCAATACCCTTTACTAACATCTAACCCCCTTCCCTCTCGTAACCACCATACTGTTATCTGTGTCAATGAGTTTTTGTTTTTCTTGTTTGTTGCATTCAGTTTTATATTCCACATATTAATAAATCATATGGTTCTTAACTTTCTCTATCTGACTTATTTAACTTAGCAGATAATCTCAAGATCCATCCATGTTGTCACAATTGGCAGTATTTCATCCATTCTTATGGCTGAATAGTATTCCATATACAGTGGTACCTCAAGATACAAGTTTAATTCATTCCGTAACATTGCTCGTATATCAAGTTGCTCCTATCTCAAAGCAAATTTCCCCATTGAAATCAATTGAAATGCCATTAATCCGTTCCAGCCCCCAAAATGCCACCCCAGTTGTTCTTGTTACGTGTTTTTGAATAAGAAAACTGTATTTATAAATGACAAATATTGTATAAAAACATAATAAAAGAGAATGTAAAGGAATAAACTGGTTTTATAAAGTGTATTTACTTACTCCTTACACTCTTAATGCTACACTTTATCCCTAAACTGAATGTAACTTAACTAATCTTCACTGAACTTAATTGCTACTGGTCTTTGCATTTTTGGCCGATTTCAAAAAAAAATGTGTCCAATGAGGTTTGCCTCTTCCTCCCTTTCAGAATGTTTCTGAAATGGGTGAGGTAAGTTTCATTGAACAGCTCCGATGCAAGACCAGTAGCAACTTTTTCGGGGTGTTTCTTTTCCACGAAGTGTGACACCCTCTCCCACATTCCTAAGATCTCCTTTATCTCACTTGTAGAGATCTCCTCCACCTCTGGCTCCTCCTCGAAACCAATTTCTTGGAGAACCTCCGCATGTTGCTGAGACTGCAACTCTTGTAATCCCTCCGTGGTGAGTTCCAGAGATGCTCCTCGATGAGCTCATTCACGTCTGTCTCATCTACTTCCAGGCCCATGGATTTTCCCGGAGACACTATCTCCTCCTCCACTGGCACCTTGGGTTCAAATCCTTCGAAGGTCCTTTTGCCTACGGCCTCAGACCACAGCTTCTTCCATGCAGAGGTCAAAGTCCTGGTTGTAACACCCAGCCAGGCCTGATCAATAATTCTGAGGCATATCACGATGTTAAAGTGGTTTCTTCCAGAACTCTAGAAGGGTGAGGTTTGTGTTCTCCGTCACCTCAAAGCAGCACTGGAACAGGTGCTTGATGTACAGCTTTTTAAAATTAGAAATCACCTCCTGATCCATGGGATGCAGGATAGGAGTGGTGTTGGGAGGTAGGTAGATAACCTTTATAAACTTGAACTCTTGGAGGAGTTCATCTTCGAGGTTCGGTGGGTGAGCAGGAGCATTGTCGAGGACAAGGAGGGCTTGCATGGTTAGGTTGTTTTCCTGGAGATATTTCTTAACAGAAGGGTCAAAAACCAAGTTTACCCACTCCACAAAGAACTGCCTGGTGACCCATGCCTTCGGGTTTTCCCTCCACATAACTTGCAGTTTATCTTTTAAAATCTTATGTGACTTAAAGACTCTGGGGTTTTCCGAATGGTATACGAGCAGAGGCTTGATCTTGCAGTCACCACTCGCATTGGTGCACAGTGCGAGAGTTAGCCTATCCTTCATGGGTTTGTGGCCTGGCATCTCCTTCTCCTCTGCCGTTATATAAGTCCCATTCGGCATCTTCTTCCTTCTTCCAGAAAAGCCCTGTCTCCTCAGAGTTGAAGACTTGCTGGGGGATATGTCCTTTGGCTTCTATCAGTTGGGAAAAAGTTTTGAGGTAATCCTCAGCTGCCTTCACATCCAAACTTCCTGCCTCACCATGCCTGACGATGGAGTGAATGCTGGACTTTTTCCTGAAGTTATCAAACCAGCCTCTACTGGCTTTAAATGAGTCTTTCAATGCTTCGTCCGTGGAAGTGCGTGGGGTCTGCTCCAGCAAATCACCGTAAATCGCTCGTGCCTTCTCACAAATGATGCCCTGTGTTAATGTATCTCCTTTAAGCTGCTTCTCCGTCACCCATACCATCAGTAGATTCTCCATCTTTTCATGGAGAGAGCTACAGAGCTTAGAAATTATTGTAACACCTTAGCTGGCGTTATACTCTTTATCAACTCCTTCTGTTTAAGCACAGTGCATATCGTTGAAGTACTACGCCCGTACTGCCTCACCAAGTCAGCCACTCGCACACCTTGCTCATATTTTTCTATGATTTCACGCTTTAATTCAATAGACATCATCCTCTTCTGAGCACTGACCTTTCCACTCGCTTTCTTCGGACCCATGGTTATAAAAAGAAATGTGATAAAGTATGTAAATGCACAAAACATGCTTCAACAAGGAGGTAAATAAGCACACTGACTGAGGCGTGGGAAACTATGAGATGCTCGAGTTGCGGTAAACTGGTGGGTTGTGTGCAGCCGGCCGATCTGCGCGAATACTCGTATCTCAAATGTTGCTCGTATTTCAAAGCAAAAAATCGCTCACTCGACAGCTCGTATCTCAAAAATCTCGTATGTTAGGGCACTTGTATCTCGAGGTACCGCTGTATATCTTCAGATCTTATAAACCTTTCAAAGTACCTTTATATTCAAATGAAAAAAGGAAGAGGAGGGGGAGGAGAAGGAAGCAGAAGAGAAGCAGGAAGAAGAGAGGGAAGAGAAGAGGAAGAAAAAGGAGGAGAAAGGGGAAGAAAGAGAAAAAGGAGGAGAATAAAGAGAAGAGGAAGAAGAGGAGGAAAAAAGGAAAGGAAGAAGATTAAGATGACCAACATCATGCTAAGTTTGCATCTTCTCCTGCTCATAGCAAGAATGCAACCTGTCAGTTCAATTCCTGTGCCAAGTATGGTGGCATGATAACTTTAGTGAATATTTGACACTGAAGCCACTTTTAGAACAACCGCTATTAAAATTAGGGATAAAGGCCCTGACCAGTGTGCTTAAAGTGTAGGCCCTTGCATAAAAGGGTCACAGGATTGATTCCCAATCAAGGGCATATATCTGTGTTGCAGGTTGATCCCCAGCCCTGATCAGGGTGTCTGAGGCAGGCAACCAATTGATGTGTCCCTTTCACATCAATGCTTTTCTCTCTCTTTCTCTTCCTCCCTCTTTGCCTTTCACTCTCTCTACAAAATCCAATAAAAAATTACCCTTAGGTGAAGATTAACCAAAAAAAAAAAAAAATAGGGATGAAGGAAAACATCCTTTTTTAAGAGTTCTTAAAAAATAGAAATTTTCCTAGGTCTATGTTGGTTTTATTAACACCTGATTATACTAGAAAATAGTGTTTACTAACATATTTCATGGTTTTTTTAGTTTTGTAATTTAATGGAACAATCTCAGATTATTTCAGAAAGTTGAAGAACTCAAAGCATCTAAAAAGAACATTGCACAAACACCTGAACCATGAAAATTATCCTTATCAGCTGAAAGCTTTCGCAATCTAAAACTATTTAAAAATTCTGGGCATTTATTTTTATCCCCTAAAAGAGTAAACCACCAATCTTAACTCTTAAGGAACACAAAAATGTTTAACCACTATTCACAAGTAAGTTCTTTCAGTCAATGAATGTTTACTGAGTGTCTTCAGTGTGCCAGGCATGGAGTCACACACCACTCTACTCTCTGTCCCTAAAAGGCCTCAAATAAGAGGGATATATATATCTGCTCATTGTGTAAGTTAGAAGTGGAGACCTTCATGGCTCTTCATTCATCCTCTATTAAAGACATTCTTAAGACTATAGAATAAACTATTTTCCCTTAACAAATTCCCTCATACCCACCTGTCACTTCACTCCCATTGCTATATTAAAGCTAAAATCTGGATTCCAATATCTACAACATTAATTCCTCACCAGACTCCTAGCTGCCCACACTGATTAATCCAGTTATCTAACCACCAAAGTTATTGTCACTCACTCACTCACTCATTCATTTATTCATTCAACAGGGCTGATCTGTCCATCTGTCATTTAGAACACACCAATCCCTTTCTCTTATCCCCTATATATACCAGCCCAGGATCTCAGCTCTACTACTGTCAAGTCGATTCAGCCTATGGGCTCCAGCAAGTTATTTGAGCTCACTGGGTCTCTGCGACAAAGAAAAATGGAGCTACAGTTTACCTCATTTGGTTCTTGTGAAGATTAAGTGAGACAGTGTACTTGAGCACCAAGTAGTTTCTGACAACAATACAAACTCAAGCAGCATCGGCTCATCTTTCCTCTCCTGGCACCTCTTTCATATCAGGCACTTCATCTCTCTTTACAGCTCCCATTCTTATTGTCCTTTCTATATTTCCCTGATGCTGAATCAACATCTGGATACAATCACTCCAGTCCTGTCCTTTGAACAACTTATCTATGTTCACAACCTATCTTCCTCCAACATTTCCAGTGCCTCAAGAAAGCCAATTCCTTTCACAATCCATTTGTAAACCAACTCAATTTCTTAATGTTAAGGTGTGTGTAAATAACTTGGGGATTATGCTCAAAAATGCAGTTTCGGATTCAGAGGCCTGAGAGAGGATTCTGCATTTCTGATATGCTCCCAGACAAGATCCATTATTCAGGTACATGTACACATCAAATTGCAAGAAACCAGACAAGATGCCATCACATGAATTACTACTCAGGACATGATGAAATTCTTATCCTTGTTTAAACACGTGAAGACCTGAAGCAGTTAATAAGCCAAAAAGAGGCCCAGCCATGAAGCCCATGTTCTCCCACACACACATCGGTGCTTCTATATCCCCACTTGGCTCAAACACTCTCGTTGACCACCTAGAGAAATACCCTTGCTCTTTTGTTCCATGAAATGTTACTATGACAGCCTTCTGGGAGGATCTTTGAGTTTGTTTTCCTGTCCATGTCAAATCTACATTTTAGGCTATCAAAGCCTCAGGAGAGGTTTCTTGGACAAATTCCAGTTTTACTCCATGTTCTATAAATGTTTTGGACAAATGTTCTCTCTTTCTAGAATCCTTCTTCCCAGGACTGTAATGATCCGCTGCAGCAGGGAGATGTGGCCTGTGTTTGAAGTCTACTTCTTAAAGCTCTGTCCCACACAACACTTAAGGCTAAGTGGCTTATTTGCTAAGATAAGCAGCATATCAATGTTTCCCAAAAATGCTTTATTTACAGAGCTCCTTCAAATCAGTAGTATCAAAGTTTTGAAACAAAAGTTATGATTATCATGCTTAAATAAAAAAATAGACCTTTTAGGAAATGAATTCTCAGGTTTAAGATATATAACAACCAAAAAGAAATGACTAATTTTATATAAATTGTATTTTTCAAAAATTAGATGTTTTAAGGGGTATAGGATAGGCATGTTTTCTTGGTATAAATAAACCAAAATAAAGATTCTGAAAATATCTTACCATTTCTTGTGAAACATAATCTGGACTTTTTGTATCAGCAGAATAAAAAGAAAAGTCATAAGTGAAGGTCTTGGTCCGTTCTCTCCCTGAGTCCCCAGACCCTCCTTCAGGTATCTAGAGAGATATATGATAATAATAATAATAATAGAAGAAGAACACTGTCAGTTAACAAATAATCTAATTTTTTTTATTTGTAAAAAATATGCAATGATCACCATTTCTCATATTTACATCCTAAGAAGCATTTAATCCCTCCTAACTGTGTGCCACCCACCCCCAACAAATCAAAATAAATCCAGAGTCAGTCTATGATATGACCCAAGGCTACTTCCCTGGATGTTTTACCATGATTACTTTATATGAACCCAACACTCCAGCCAGACTCTATTTTATCCCATTGTCAGTGCATTTACTGTTCCCTCTACCAGAAACCACCAGCGGCTTGGGGGGCTGCATAACTCCAGGGAGTGCTATTCACTTAGATCCTGATGGGAATGGAGTTCCCTAGAGTTGTGTGATTTTGTGGCCCCACTGAGAACTCCAGATCAGAGGCTTCCTCTTCCATGAAGCGTCCCTTGGGCACGCCTAGACTCTCCAAGACATATCATATTATTGCAAACATTTGGACAAATGTTTGCATATATCTTGTCTACCTTCGTCCATAACTAAAGTGAACCAAAACCCATGTTTAAAAATCTTCGGATGATTTTAAAGCCTCACACAGCTTCCAGGACACATGCTGACTAAATTCAATGAGCATCATATTTTTCCAACATCATTCAGACACTATAAAGAAAAATTGTCAAGCTTCTTCTTATTAAAAATGTTAAATGTCTGGGTATATATTTTGGCTACATCAGTTGAGGAAATGCTTGTAATCTCCAAAAAGCAACAGAGTAATCAAGGAAAATAGACTCCACTATGCACAAAGAAAGGAGGCCTCTCACTTTGTTTCAGTAAATGCAACATTTTAGTGATTAAACTTTTACCACAGCACTGTGAATATACAAAGATACATGAAGCAAAGATAACTAACAGCAGGGAAGGGACAAGTGGTGACTGGCAGAAACTAAGAAGATGTGGGAGGTCAAAGGAGGGAAAGCTAAGTGTGAGCCAGACAAAGCTAGAAGGTACAAGGACTCAGATCAGTGGAGGAAGAAAGACATTCCAGTGGAGAATGCCTCAGGCAAAGGGACACCAGGGCTTCAAAGAAGGCCTATCAAATTATTTAGGGCAAGGCCCACTGGAAGACAGGAGCATTCCCTAGCTCCTATCAGAGAGCAAGTTGCACCACTTTGAAATCAGAGTTCAAAGTGTCCAGTCTCTGGAGCCACAAATTAAGAGAAATCCAACCTGAGACTGACCTGAACTTGACCATGGAGCAACAGGCCTCAAAAATGCAAACCTGCAAGTTTACCACGAGTATCTAAGGAGGAAGGGGATGAGTCTATAAAGCTCCTGACTAATTATTAATATTACACCCTTATCTCCTTCCCCTCCCCCCAAGCAAAAAGTATTCAGGGACTTAACAAATTCACTGATCAAAGAAATGAACAGGACATTTTAAGTGCAATAGGAAGAACTTGTTATCTTAGAAAATTATTTTTTCAATCATTTTTCAGAAAAAATATTCAGTGTTTTTATCTTTCATCCCCTAAATTTTAAATAATACCAGATCCTCTTATAAATATCACTTTTTTTTCATTAAAAATAAAAACAAATCAAGAGCCAAAGTTTATTTAATAATTCACAAAATGTAGTCAATGGCCAGGCTAAGGATCCACCACAGGATACAGAATAAAAACGCCAGCGTCTAGACTAAGCCAATGAGCTCCCATGCCAGAGCAAGAGCTTGGTCTGGTTTTCAGATCAAAGGAAACCAGGGATAGGAGAGGAAACAGGATCAATCCTCTTGCATCATGATGGAGCCCAAAGCCAAGAGCAAGTTGACATGCCTAAGTGAACTGAGAAAGGAATACAGAAATGGCAAAAGTGTCTTTTTATCCACTAGTCATTAAAACAGACAGGAGCAAGGGCAGGTTGCTACTTGCCTTTAAGTTTGTGATTGTTGTTTTGCTTTTCTCCATTTGTATAATGAATTTGGCTTCCAAGTCCTTTTCCCTACAACACAAAATATTCAGTTTGGTTAGGAGAGAAAAGATAGTTAAAAAAACAAACTGTGTTACTTACTTTTTACATATAGGAGTTTGTTTTTAAATGGCATCTGAAGCACAATCACTGATACCACTCCTCCAGAATCCTTACGAATATAAATATGAAGACACACAAAACAGATACCATACCACCATCAAAAACTAATACTGACAACAAGTTGTTCAAACCTAGAAAAATGTCTAACTGTAAGTTAGAAGGAGTGGAAATGAAATGACAGAAACTAAAGAGGCGTGTGAATCATGAAAAAAGCAGCCCATTTAACTGGTTATAAAAAGAAAGACACTTTATCCCTCCACCCAAGATGAGAGCTAAGAAGGAAATGGAGTGAGTGGTCACAACCAGGTGCTACTTCTAGAAGCAGCCAGGGCACTGTCCCTACTTTACACCTTCTTCCTATATCCATTCAGAAGAGGAATTCAAGAGAATATAGTTCCCTAGAATAAATGTGCATGTCTATGCAACAATGTTACATCATTGGGAAAAAAAATCGAAGAGCTCTATACCCGGCTATTGAGTGGCAACCAGAATCAATTTATTTCTGAGCAGGGAATGCAAGGTGGAGAAAAAACAAACAAGAATACTACTTCTTATACTTAAAGATAAGAAGGATAATCTAATTATTTTTCAAAAAACTGCCTATGAAACCCTGGCCAGATAGTTCAATTGGTTGGAGCACTGTCCTGATACCCCAAGGTTGCAGGTTTGATCTCATCAAGGCACATACAAGATTCAAACAATGAATGCATAAATGTGGAACAATAAAAACCTCTATCTCTCTCTCTCTCTCTCTCTCTCTCTCTCTCTCTCTCTCTCAACTCACTCTTCCTCTCTCTCTCCTTCTCCCTCTCCCTCTCCCTCTCCCTTCTTTTCTTCATCTCTTTCTCTCTAAAAATCAATTAATAAAAAATGTTTTAATAAAAGCTACCTGTGGGAGAAGAAAATGTACTGAAGGGGGCAGTGATAAAAGCTAGATTTCTAAAACAACAACAACAAAAATAGACCTTTATGTCTAAATCATCTTTAGAGTAACAAAATAAAACGAAATCTTATGCATTTAAAAAAAGTTTATAAGGGTTTATTAGAGTTTATTAGATTCAAACAAAAGATATGCCAGGAAGCAAGATCTCAACAGACAGAAAAATGCTCCCCAAATTGTATTTTAAAATAACCTAAAACGGAAACTTATAAGTTGAAGCAAATAAACCTAACTGTGCACTGCACAGTAAGAAACGATTTTAATTATGACTGTATGGAGGAATATGACTGTAGAATGTAGTGGGACATAGCAAAAGGAGAGAAAGAACTATAAAAAAATTAAAGCATTTTCAGTAATCATACTTTTGGTGGGGAAATAAGTATCATCATTCTGAGATTTGTTTGTGTACTATGGGATAATACATGAGTAATTATGTCAGTGCCACTGAGAAAGAAATACAAACATAATATTCATGAGATTAAATAAAAGCTCCATCATCCTAAATCTGAAAGAAAAGAAACTAGCAAGAACTTTATCTAAAACTGATAGAGCCCTGGCAGTGGGGAAGGTCAGCTGCCTGTGTACTGAGGAACTGAGAGTTGCCAGCAGCCATGTGGTGAGTGTGCAAGTGCCCCACCCCATCCACACAGGAGGTGACTGTGGAGCAGGCTGGCACCTTAGAGTGCAGTCTTGAGAGACAATGGACTCTTGACCTACAGAAACTGTTAGGTAATAGTGTTTTAAGCCCCTGCATTTGCGGTAGTTTGTTACACAGTAAGAGCTAACTGATACAAAGGCCATGTTGAAAGGACCCAGGAGTCAACCTAAGTTCCTACTAGCCAAAGTGGAGCGGCAAGAAGAAGACTAACTGCAAAAGAAAGATACAGAAGATGCATAAGTTCATGAAGTCATAACTGAGAAATAAAAATGAAAATGGTCCCCTTTAGAGGATCAAAAGAATCCCCTCATTATTTTGAAAGCTAGAAGATAAAGGAAAAGAATCAAGTATTTCCCTGGCATTTCCTAACAATCTGCATACCGGAGTAACCAAACAATTATAATAGTTGTAGAGAAGAAGTTCCTTTTTTCAAGATTCCCAGCTAATAAATGAAGATAGAATGAAAACACTGGAATATCACCATTTTGCAACCCCTGCTGAATTAATGGCACCAGGGAGTGACTATCAATGGCTGCTAACTGCACTCCTGCTCTGTAGTCTCCTCCCTCAGGAACCACCGGGAAATCTGGGGTGGGGGAAACAATACCAAGAGTGCCAGGGGCCAATCAGCACAGTCCAGCTTCTGGGGAAGCTGACAGATAAATGAACTCATTTACTCAACAACAATAACAAGTTGCAAGGAATATAAAGATGGAATATTAATCGATTTAAAAAGATTTAAAATTTTTTAAAAAATAAAATACTCATCTAAAAAAATAAAAAGACTTTAAAGATATAACCAATTGGATCTCAATTCAAACAGAAAAGGGTGTTGGAAATTATATGTAGAGAATGTTAACACTTAACATATATTTGATGATATTAAGGAATTATTATTACTATTTTAAATATGATAATTTCTTTAAAGTCTTAATCATTTAGAGATAATTAATGAAATATTTACAAACAAAAATGGTATGATGTCTGGGATTTATTTCCAAATAACCCAGGGCTGGAGGAAACATGTGTTGTTGGCATCCTGGCCAACTCCAGATGAACAGGCACAGAACATGTTATAAACACCACTCAGAAACTACAGTGGATTCACAGAGAACCCGTTTGACTTTTCCAATCCAGTGTGAATGACTTTAAAAACATACAAATGAAACCCATTCCATGTGCAAGGTGCTTCCACTCCTGCACTCCAGGGACACCTTATGATAAGCAAATGTTTCACAAACTAGCCCCTTTCCTGCAGCATTCTACTGAGGAAAGTACTAGTATATCCTGCCCAGCAAGAGAAATGCATGGGTGAGGCTAATATCAAGTGGGCCACATCTAAATTCTTCCCATTCCTGTCGAGACTGGTTTGGCTCAGTGGATAGAGCGTCGGCCTGCGGACTGAAAGGTCCCAGGTTTGATTCCGATTGGGGGCATCTACCTTGGTTGCGGGCACATCTCCACTGTGGGGCGTGCAGGAGGCGGCTGATCGATGTCTCTCTCTCATCGATGTTTCTGACTTTCTCTCTCCCTTCCTCTCTGTAAAAAATCAATAAAATATATTTTAAATAAATAAATAAATAAATAAATAAATAAATTCTTCCCATTCCTACATGAGTCATTTATTTCTCAGCCACTTGTTAACCTAATTTGTCTAGATCTCTCATTTCAAAACCACTATGAAGATTCAAAACCTGTGGAGGTATAGAATTATGGAGGTACAGAACCTGTAAAGGTACAGAATTATCCAGGGATCTAAGATTAGAAGTAATCCTGATAGGTGACCACTTGTCAATTCTTGTTTATAACAGGAAGCAATGCAGCTGCTACCACGCCTGCTGCCTGGATTGGAAGCGAGGGGTTAAGTAATGCCCCAGCTCAGAGCCTTTACCTATAAGGCCCAGCTCAGAGCCTTACAGGGCTTTTCATGCTATCATTTATTCTAACCTGTAGGTCAGCACAAAAGCATTTTCCACACTTTAAAGTAACATCCATTCTATAAAAAAAAAAAAAAAACTAGGAAACATACTGACTGACAGACCATTATATAATAAAAGCATCTTTCTATTCACACTCCTCAAATCAAAACTGAAGATGCGAGGTGGGTTTCAAAGGTTTCACCACCTCCTTGACATTATATAATTCAGGTGTGGTGGTAGGGGAAGGGGGTGGTGACAAGTTCACTGTTCTTGAGGATCCTAGTTTTCCTCAGTTTCTCAATAATAATATCTCTGTGCCCCAAAAGATAGGCATCCTGGCTCAGACCCTTAGTAGTCAAAAAGTAGCCTAGCAGCAGCAGCAGCCCTGGGGAATTTGTTAGAAATGAGGGAGCTCAGGCCGCACCTCACACCTAATGAATAGGAAGGGATTGCACTGTAACAAGAGTTCTAGGAGATCCCAATGAACACGGGTGTGAAAAGCACTGCTCTGACGTTGCATTAATATGACAGAGTGATAACTGGTCTTACATTTACTCTCATGAAGTAAACTTTACAATGTTTGTACTTTGTACACTGGGAAACTCACCAACTTTGTACTTTGACCTTTAAAGTTACTTTTTAAATTGCATGGGAGAATGTGCATACAGCCTAAGTCAGCTGACATTGTTTTCACCCTTTACTCTTAAAATGTACATTAGCTTCTGACCAAGAGTAACAAATGCTAGATATATCGGATCTAAGTAGTCACCTGAGTGGCATCACATCCAGGCTCTCCCATTCTCACCACTCAGCTTCCAGCCCTTTCCAGTATCAGTGTTGGCTGCTAACAGCTTGAAGTCATTTTAAAAGTAATCACAGGCCATCAAGATTAGATAGAGGCCATCTGTTCCAGAAAGGAAATCTCACAGATAGCAATGTCCTATACTGTTTCCTTCGTAAGCAAAAAAAAAAAAACTAAAAGAAAAAAGATATATTTTTACTCCAAATATAATCTAACAGTACAATATTTATAACAAAGATGCTAGCTAGAATTTTAGCCATAGAGAGCCAATCTCACTCTAGTTCATGAAAATACTTATGGAAAAGCCAGTGTAATCTCCATAGCAGTTATAAAGGTTGGAGTTATTAAATGTTGAAACTAACCCTTTAGTGCATTCATCCCTTGTAAATTGTAGGAAGGTTGTCAAACTTTCAACATATTTCAGAGAGGAAAAGAAGAAAAGCTCCAGGCCCTTCTTTCCCTCCATACCCTCCTGAGTCCCCTGAGACTCACAGGAGACTGTTGACTGCTCATGACCTCCCCTTCATCCCAGGTGACTTCAGGGCCCATCCAACAGCCTTATCTCCTACTCCCTTACTCCCACAAAACTCTCAGTTATTTAGTCCTGCCCAATCTACCCACTACTTGCCAACCTCAGCCACATCTCCCCTCTCCATAGCTACAGTCTCATTTCAGGCCACCATCAACCTCTTCCTAGTCTCTTTGCCTCCAGCTTTGCCCCCTTCCATCCACACTCCACTCTCACCATGAATCTCCCATGCTTTAAACTTCAGTGATTTCTCAAAGGCTACAGGATAAAATCTAACTCTCTGCAGTATACAAAGTCCTTTGTGATCTGATGGTCAACACTGAGTCTGTCCTAGCCCTTCTCCTGGCCAACGCCCAGCCATCCTTCCAGACTCAGCTGAGACCCCAAACCCTTAGGAGAGCCTTCCCAAACCCTCTACCCCAAACCCTCATTGGATGGCCCACCTGCTTGTTTACCCACCAGACTGTGAATGTCTCAAGAGTAAGAACTCTGCCAGCTTAGGTTTACATCCCCAGACCCTTGCATAATACCTGCCACTTTGAGGTGCTCATGAAATGATGTTGCATGTGATGGACTGACTGACTGAAAGGCTAAATGAATGGTTCTACCCGAGCCTACTCTTCACCACGTGTATCTTCTGCTTAATGACATGTATCTTACTAGTTCCCCTAGCATCCTTTGTTCTTGCTTTCCCACACTCTACATTACCTTCCAATTATCAAGTATTGTCTCAGGTCTAGTGTGATTCACTTACCCTTCATAACCTATCTCACTTAGCCTATTTATATGGGTTTTATTCCTGCTGATGCCATCCCTCCAATTAGTCTAGAGCAGTGGTTGGCAAACTCGTTAGTCAACAGAGCCAAATATCAACAGTACAACCACTGAAATTTCTTTTGAGAGCCAAATTTTTTAAACTTAAACTTCTAATGCCATTTCTTCAAAATACTCGTCCAGGCTGTGGTATTTTGTGAAAGAGCCACACTCAAGGGGCCAAAGAGCCACATGTGGCTCACGAGCCACAGTTTGCTGATCAGGGGTCTAGAGAATCCCAGAGAAGAATCCAGATTCCTTCACACTCCACCGAGCACAAGGGGCAACATTGGCAATCTCGCTCAGTGCTTTGTCTCATTCCTTCAGCTGAAAACCGTGAAACACCAGTCACTGAGAATTCCCTTGGTTGGGTCAATTTCCTCTGACATTTAAGAAACATGGGAAATAAATCTTGATATTTTTCTCATATTGAGGAAAATGAATAATCCTAAAATACTATTTGAACATTGATTTGATAATAGAACAAAATGAACTATGTCTCTCCCTGGCCACTTTAGTGAATTGAGTTTCTCAACCGGAAAGTCAATTATGGTCCCTTCATACAAATAAGTAATTTATTTGAAAGTCTGCAAACTAGATCATAAGATGCCATAAATGAACCAGCTGGAGTACGTATACTGAGTTACAGATCAATATTGGGGTGAAGTGAGGTAGGAAGGAAAGAAAAAGATGTAAAATATCCAATCAGAAAAGGTGATAAAAATGATATTAGCTCTCAGATATGTAAGTAGGAGAAAGCTTATTGGAAAAAAAACAACAACCCTATATTAATTCAAATATTTTTAAATGTTTTTAAATTATCCAGCAATTCTAACTGGTTCTACTTGCTCACTGTTGGCATAACGGCCACTCCATAATAAAGAGCCTGATTGGACAGTGCTGAATCTCCTAACTGAGCCATTTGCTTGGAAGATCCTAGAGAAGGGCTTATTCACCCCAAGTTCTGAAGACAATTAGTACCCCCCCCCAATTCACTTTAAAACTTATATACTAAGAACCAATATTTAACTGACTTTATATTACAGGATATCCAACAGCAAAAATAAAAAACTTTGATGTAAAAAAGAACGTATAAAATATCCCCAGGTACTATGTGGGAAGAAGCCCAAGGAACACTGTTGAGTGGGAGAAAAAACAAGTAGCAAAACAGTCTCCCATGCTCCAGTCTATAGTGTAATAAACACAGTGAGGCAGAACATGCACATCCATGCTCCTGATGCCCGGAACATCTCAGAACATTCCAGAAAGGATGAGAAGGAAGCATTAGCAGTGGTTACCTCTGGACCTTGTGGGGGTAGGGAGGGGGGAAGAAAATAAAGTGAATGTTTCACTGCTGGAATTTACTGTAGCATGACTTCATATTACTTTTATACTTAAAATAAATTTATTTAATTCAAAGACCCAAAGTCCCTAAATTAAAACTTTGGGTGGATCCTCAATGCTCTAGGGCTGTGTCTGTGTCCTTACATACATGTAAAATGAGGGCTGGCTTATCAGGCTCCTCTCCTGACTACTCAGCTATACAGAGGACCACCCCCACAATAGATATCCTGGTGGCTGGCCTGATGTACCTCTCACCTCTCCTGCCTCTCTGCAGATGGTGCTCAAGATTCAAAGCAGCCCAGATTCCCCTCTTTTGGGCAGCATCCCTGATCCCCAATGCTCAGTGTTTTGCTCGGACCCTCTGCTAGACCCAGCATCACTTCTCTTCTTCTCTTTTATTAGGATCCCTGATAAAATAAAGGACGCCTGATGAAATCTGAATTTCAGATAAACAAATAAATTGTTAGTATAATGATATCCCAAATATTGCATGAGATCTATTTATCCTTTACTGTTGTTTGCTAGACCCACGAAGGACACATTTCTTATCCAGGGATGCACACCCAGAGGACAGTTCCTGTGAAATGCATTTGTATCTCCATTTCTCAAGCCCAGAGTGTGACTGAGTCTTCAATGACACCCTTAGCACGCAGTGGAGTACTGGAAGGTCCATAAATATACCACCTCACTTATGTTCAAGTGTGGAAACAAACTCAGGGAGAGCTGTTCACCTGAAGCCATGTTTCCCACACCCTTCATGGCTGGTTCCGAGCCCTCAAAGACTCTGGGGTCTGCTGACTACATTTAGTTGCTCCTCTTGGTATCCCTAAAACCCACAACTTAGTTTTTGAGAGAAAAAAAACCGTGGGGAGACAGATACTGAAGAAATTTACAGAGTGGGTTTTTTGGGCAATCACCTGCCTTCCCTTCGGCTCTTCGGAATGTGCCTCACAACACAGACATCAGCAGCACCAAGACCTATTGGTACATCCAAATGCCAACCTGGAGGGGCAGCCAGTGAGAAGTCTGTGCGGCCTCCACTCCATTCCCCATGGACGACCATGATGAATGAGCCAAGGAAAACAGTGTTGTCAGGCTCAAATGCTCTGAGTGCCCCATGCTAAGTTAAATCCTCCACTGACCCCTGAGGAAACAGGAAGGAGCTATTAAGCTGAGTCTTTTATAATCTCCCCTGGTCTAGAGAGGGTATAATAAACTAAAACACTAGGCCAGTGGTCGACAAACTCATTAGTCAAAAGAGTCAAATATCAACAGTACAACAATTGAAATTTCTTTTGAGAGCCAAATTTTTTAAACTTAAACCTCTTCTAATGCCACTTCTTCAAAACAGACTCACCCAGGCTGTGGATGAGCCACACTCAAGGGGCCAAAGAGCCGCATATGGCTTGTGAGCCGCAGTTTGCCAACCACGGCACTAGGCAAAGAGCCAGTTGTTAAGGTTGAGATTCCAGAGAGGCAGAAAATCGGGGGGAGTTTAGCATGCAGGGTGCTCAGTAAGGTGCTCTTGGGATGGGTCAACACCTGGAGGGAGAGGGAGGCAGAAGCAGAAGTGGGTATGTATCTGCAGCGCAGGCCTAAAGACAACCTAGGCAGACCCTGCAGGCAGTCCTGGAGCTATAGCAGCCCTTCAGAAATACCCAAGTTGGAACAAATGGCAGGTCTTTATACCCCACAATGAGCAGTCACGAACTGTGGGCTGCTCAGTGAGGGCCAGGCCCACAGTACCCCAGCAGCTGGACAACATGCTTCAGCAAAGGAAGCTCTGGGCAGCAGGGCATGGGACCCACCATACTAACCCTCCTGAAATGCTTGCTCTAGGGCATCATCCCAATTCCCCAGCAGAGTGCAATGGACAAGAAAGAAGGCAGCTACTTCCTGTTTCCAGCTGAAGTACAGATTGACTAAAAATCAGAACCGTCTCAACACAAAAGAGATGTGCAGAGTCTTCACTAAGGAGGTTTAGTTGGAAGCTAACAAATGCTTAGCTGGGTCACTGTATGGGAAGATGTGTGTATTCATTCCATCTACAAATAGTCTGTGAATACTGTTGACATGCCAGATAATGCTCTTGGTGTAGGGAAAAAGTGGTAAACGATACAAATTCATTCTGGACTCTGTACTTCAGGAGTGGGTGAGCAAAGACCTGACCAGGATAGTGCTGAGAGCAAGGCGAGATCTGAAGAGCATTTCGGGTAAAGAGAATAGCAGGTGCAAAGGCCCTGGGGTAGAAACCAGCCAGAGGTTTGGGGGACAAACAAGAAGGCCCGTGTGATTGCAGAAGAGAGAGGGGATGCCAAGTGGAAGATGAGGCCAGAAAAGGAGCCAGGCCTTAATGGCCTTAGTTCAATGGCTAAGACTTTGGAACTAAAATGTGATATGAAGCCATGGACATGGGATGGTTTTGGGTACAGGGTAATGGCACAATCACAATTAAGTTTCCAAATGATTCCTCTAGCTGCTGTGCACAAGACTCTGAGCAGGGGAAAGGGGATAGTGGAGCTGGAGCCCAGTGAGGAGGGCCCATAGGAGATGCTGGGCCAGGAGTGAGAATGAAGATGCACCCAAAACACAACAGGGCCAAATTTGGATTCCCAAGCCCTTCTGATCAACAGAAGCATCTGAAGAGCCTAACCCATACCCACCAAGTGAGAATCCCAGAATGGGGGACCAGGGATCTATATATTTAACCTCCTAGATGCTGATGACCAGCCAGGCCTAAGAGTCACTGCCTAAGTTGGTCAGTGATCCCTCCTCACCTCTGCAGAGCTGAGACTCTATACAGTGAGAAAGTGTAAATGCCTTTCAGCTCTGAGATGATGCTTCGCTAGGTGATCTTGGCCTGTACTCATATGAAGCCCAATTCACCTGCCCCTAACTCCAGACAGAAATCCAGAATGAGACTGCCTTTTGGGTTACCTCTATTGCCCTTCACCTGGGGCCTCTGATCTGAGCCCTACAACACCCAAGTCTCTGAGAAACACTGTAAATTGGGGACAAAATACAAGGAGCAAAACAGTATGAAAACTATTATCCAGTTTGTGGTAAAACTGCAATCAGATATAATATACACATTATTGAGTATGAACCTAAAGAAGGCTCATAATTGGTACCATTCTAGAAGCACAGGGGTAAAGTTAATTCACTCAAGGCATCAGGCTTAATTCTGTCATGCAAGCCTGGTCTCAGCTGAGAAAAGCTGAAGAATTTCAAACATTAGAAAATTCAAGCCCAAAACCATAAATAACTAAATGCTGCTCAAAACTAAAGATGACACTTTCACTGGTAATTGTGGATACTCCGCAGAGAGGACAACTGGAGCCAAGAATGTGAAGGGCTTGAGAGCCAAGATGAGGCTGGGGGAAATGGAGCACTTGACAGAAAGAGGATGGACTCAGAAGACAGGACCTCCCCTCACACAAAGAAACTGAGGCCCCAGGGGGTTAGATGACTCACTCAGTTACTACTAGTCAGCATTGTGAAAGGTTAGAGGAATTAAGCAAGAATCAATACTTCAAAGCCACAGAAAACTGCTGAGAGCAAAGCCAGCCCCCTAACTTGATTTCAGCTATGTCCTCCCATGGGAACACAATGGGCCAGTCAACACATTTAGGGAATCCATACAAACAGTACTCTCCAAACAGGTCACATAGTCACTCAAACTCCCCCGACCCCCATCCCATTCTAAAGAACTCCTCCTTTCAGGACTCACAAAGACCCTCATCATGCTGGTCCCTCTGCCTGGATTATCCTTTTTTCCTCCCTCTCACTTTTCCTTCACAGCCCTTAAGGATGTATCCTCCTCCAGGAAGTCTTCCCAGACACCTCCTAGTCAAACAATTCTGTGAAGTATTCCTTAACACACCATAGCAGTTTCTACATTCTGTTTCTGTTGGTCAACATATTTGTCTTTCCCACCAGTCCAGCTGCTTCCTGAGGGAAGATAGTGCCCTAGTGCCCTACCTTTTATATATACATACTACCCAGCAGCCCTGCCATACAGCCAAGCACTTAGATGAATGAAGGAATAAGCAGTCCAGGAATGAATAAAGAATTGAAATAAAGAAAAAAAGATACTATTCTTGAACTCAAGAACTAAAATAAAGTCAATGCTTCAAAATGCATCATGCCCTAACCAAGTGAGTCAGTTGGTTGGAGTGTTGTTCCATGCACCAAAAAGGTTGTGAGTTCGAGTCCTGTCAGCCCACATACCTAGGTTGCAGGTTCAATCCCCAGTCAGGGCACATACAGGAGGCAACTGATCAATGAATGCTTCTCTCTCTCTCTCTTTTTTCCTCTCTCTCTCAAATCAGTAAACCTATTTTTGGGTGAGCATTTTTTTTAAGTTTATTATATACATTTTCAATTTTTAAATGCAGATGTGTTTTTTCTATAAATATCAGTTAACTTGGCAGATGCTAACTCCAAAAACAGAAACGAAGCTTGGCTCTTCCTGCAGACCCACAGCTGTCTTTGACTCCAGGACCAAGGCATAGGGACCTCTGTCTCTTCTGAGACACAAAAGAAGGGGAAAAGGATGTGCATATGACCAAACTTCTTCAATATGCTTCTCTAAAACACACAAACATCTTCTTAAAAGAAAAGTGGACGTTTAAGAGGAGTGATATAAATATAAATATTGAGAACATTGAATGCCCTGAGATATTCCTGTTTAGTACTCCAGCACCAGGAAACACCAAGAAATTAGCATTCTCTGCTCTTACCCACTCCATCATTACAACCCTCCTTCCAGATTTATCTGTTTTAGAAAAGTACTCTCAGTGACAGCTTTTGAAGAAAAAAGAATGTGTGCGGGTGTGTGTGTGTGGCTGGCCTGTAAAAAGAAAACTGACTCCTTTTACTATATTGCTAGCCAAATATACCAGCTAGGAGAAAGATATGCTTCAAAATACTAAATTGCAGGACTTTTTCCTCAAAGACTTTCATTCAAGTCAGAGTGGAACAAAATGAAATCGTAGTCTAATGTGTTGTCATTTTTTCACCAAGCACAGTAGCCAATGTCGCCAAGCAGACTGCTTTAATAATTGTGAGGCGTAAGCACTGGCTTCAGGGAGCTGGGTTCTAACCCTGACTCTCAAAGATTCTTGTCACTTTGGCACCTTATTTAACTTCGCCAAGCCTTGGTTTCCTTACCTGTAAAATAACTTAAAACCTACCAAACATGGCTGCTAAAAAGTTCTAATTGTGCAGCAATTCTGTATTAAGTTATCTTGGTGTATAATTTTTTTGCTGATAGAAGTGATAGAAGAAAATAAGTGACATAATGCCAGTGTGCAACAGACAATCAATACATTTATTTCCACAACAAATCCAAAATCTATCCATTCGTTCATCAAATACTTATTGTGCCTCTACTGTTGGAGGTAGTCAACATTCACCCATGAACAAAACCACCAAAAAGCCCTGTTCTCTTGCAGCTTACATTCTGGGAGGGGATATTTATTTTCACAAAACCTCGCCAGTACTCTCCCAAAATTGGTGGAAATGGAGAAAATTCAAATAATATATTTTGCCAAATTTTCTAACCAGCTCTCAAAAAAATGAAGAATCACCATATTGTTAATTTTCGTGTTTTATTTATGAATGCTTTACCCGGAAATCACAGTTCATTAAAAAAAATAAGAATATCAAAAACTCCAAAATTATTTCACTTATTTGCAAATACCTGTGAATTATATCTGGTAATTCTGACTATATGCTGAATGTCCAATATGAAGATATGTAATACATGCTGCCCTTGCTCCCCGAAGGCAAGCTTGCAATGTTCATTCCCATGTTAATTAAAGAGAGCATCAGCCCTAGGTGGTTTGGTTCAGTGGATAGAGCGTCAGCCTGCAGACTGAAGGGTTCCAGGTTCAATTCCGATCAAGAGCACATGTCCAGGTTGCGGGCTCGATCTCCAATGGGGAGCAGGGACCGGACCAGGGGGGAGAAGGAGGAGGGAAAGGGGGTCTGCAGGAGGCAGCCCATCAATGATTCTCTCTCATTATTGATGTTTCTCTCTCTCTCCCTCTTACTCTCTGAAATCAATAAAAATATATTTTTTTAAAAAAAGAGTAAAAGAGAGCACCAGTAACCAGAGGAGGGAGTGGGCAGTGGATAAATGCAGATGTCTCCCCTTTACAAGGCTTTCTGGAAAATACAGAAATGTATAATCATGTTCTTGCCTTCAATGGCCCATGACCACCCCACATAGGTAAGAACAAGCAAACTCTAAAAGCCCATTTGGGGAGGGGCAGGGGAGAGCGGGGAAAAGCATGGGAGGCCAGGCCAAAGGGAGACCTGATTTCAAATGGCCTGACAGTGAAACATAATCCGTACAAAAAGGAAGCCCGATCAGTGCCTAGGGCACACCCACATTTTGTATACTGGGAGAGAAGGGCCTAGGTCACCAAAACTCCCTTACAGAATATTCTCAGAACATCAAACTGAGCCACCCTGCCTTCTTTGGTGCTAAGCAGCCGTGGGCTGGACAAGAGCTATTTCTTCTGCCTTTTCCCTCCGATTTGGACCACAGAGAATGCCACTCCTCTGCCACTCGCCATGCTTTCTAAGAAGCAAGGTTACTCACACAGCAGCAAAGAAAAAAAACAGGAGGAAGAAGCCACAGTCTCTTAGGCACATTTTCATTTTGTCACCACCTGGGAAACAACATCAGGAGAGCACGCTGACCATTATCCAGGGTGTCCAATACCTGGAATGTGTCCAGTAAATCAAATTCCCACAAGGAATTCCAGCCCATGAGTTCTCCAACTTGCCCAAACACAGAATCTCCTGGGAGCTTTAAAATTCCTGATGCCGCCCTGGCAGGTGGCTCAGTTCCGCTGGAGTGTCTTCCCATTCACCAAAGGTTTGCAGGTTCATTTCCCAGTCAAGACACATACCTGGGTTGTAGGTTCAATTCCTGATTGGAGAGCATGCAGAGGATAACTGATCAACGTTTCTCTCTCACATCAATATCTATCTCCTTCTCTCTCTCTCTCTCTCTCTCTCTCTCTCTCTCTCTCTCTCTCTCTCCCTCCCTCCCTCCTTCCCTGCCTCCCTCCCTCCCTCCCTTCCTTCCTTCCTTCCTTTCTCCTTCCCTCCCTCCCTTCCTTCCTTTCTCTCTTTCTCAAAGTCAGTGAAAGCATACCTTGAGTGAAGGTAAACAAATAAATTGACACATACATACATACCATATAACATAATTCCTGATGCCCTGCTGCACCCCACATCAGTTAAATCTGACTCTATGGGTTGAGAAGCCATCAGTTGAGACATGAGGCCAGTGTCCTAACCTCCTGGTTTCTCCACCACCCCATGTTAAATACAACAGGTCCAAACGAAGTCACATGTGCTAAGCCCCAGGTCAGTAAACCAAGACTTAACACCTATCCTACCTGCAGTGTCAGCCTCTCCAGGAATGGAGTCTTAAACCAGTCAATGGGAAGTTTCCAGTGAAGCACTCTGTCTGAAAAAGCCTGCCTGCCATGCTGATCTCTAAGAAAAGGTGACCGGGACCTGAAACACTGCGGTATCTTCCTGTCCTACATGCTTCTCTGCCTGTGAAAGTCTGTCATTTCATTCAACTCCTCAGAGTTCCTTTATATTTCAGAGACAGGATCCTGCCTGATTCATGAATTGGTAAATAAAATCCAAAATCTTTACTCAGTTGAAGTTTTTTTTGTTTGTTTGTTTGTTTTTTATTTGTTTGTTTTCTATGTCTCAGAGGGACAACCTGGGGTTCCTACATATTCAGTTGTCTCTACCAAAGCCCAAAGGAGAAAACAAACCATGATATGGACCTGGGCTAAATCATATTAAATGGACAAAGGCCAAGCAGGCCACCAAAACCATCAGGAAAGAAGGCAGGCAACAGCACAGAACCAGAGCAGTGTGGCCAAGCATGTCAGAGGCCGAAGATCAGTGGAGGCTCTGGATTCCTAACTGACCGGTGCTTAGTTAACCACTGAGCCTGTCTCCCCATGTGGAAAATGGACTGAGTCCTGCCTGCTCTTCTTACCTCAGAGGTGGCTACAATGCAGAGGAAGGATGTGAAGCACACAGTGAAGGACACAGTCTATACAAACGGAATCACTGTTCTTCTTCAGCATTAGCAGCACTACTTGCAGAAGCTCCTTAAGAGCTATACCTTATCTTTTAGAGGACTGCGTCTCCATGGCCCCTCTTTCCTGATCTTTGTGGCAACCAGGAAAGGAGCAATCTTTGAAGGCATTCAATGAAATTCAAGGATGCTGGGGGCACAACTACGAAATGAGCAAAAGGCACACACAAAGATGTTACCTCCCCAAAATACCAAAACACTAATACTGTAGGAGAGTGGTCTGGGGAAATGGTCTAATGTAAAGTTTTAAATAAAGCAAATGAAGGAGAAAGATTTTTAAACATTCATTCTAAACTGGAAGTTTTACAATGGCATCCAGGACTAGGACTGTTGCATTCTGTGTTCTAAAACTCTTTACTTAGTTATCAGTGTTTTAACAATTAGAGGATTTTACATAAAAATCTGGATTTCTGATTCTCTGGAAATATGGAAGGACAGGGCACTCCTGTGTCCCATTCCACAGGACAGCAGGGGTGACTTCTGCCACCATTCCACCCAGCCCACTGGGGTCCGTTGCACCCCACCTGGCTCCTCAGGCCCTGGAGTTAGGACCTATCTAGGAATTCCAGAGATTTCAGAGAAGGGATTATGCATTTAACAGGGAAAAAAAAAACTTTTTTTTTTTAAATGACTAACTGGCAACAAATTTAAAGGATCTGATGGTCACTACTCAAACTTCATGTGTTTTCTGTTGAGTTGTGTTCTCTTCTCCCACCCATGGTCTCTAAGGGAGAGAAAGTAATGAGGATGCTGGCTGAGGTAATGAAGCTAATCAAGCTAAATTTTAATAAATAAAGGATGACTTAACCCAGCTAAGGGCAAACAAGGTTTGTTTGATTTGTTCAGGTCTTCCAATTTCCCATTTAGGATTTATTACAGAAACCACCAGTGAGGGGCTTTCTCTCTCATATCTTTCTGTCTTTTCAGGGTGGGCTGCACCTCCCTAATTTTCAATCCCTGGGACTCCACAAGTTATGTTCCCTTCTAAGGACCTTTGAAGAATGAAGCTGCTATTGCCCAGAGCTGTAATGCAGAGGCACTATTAGCAGGTTCTTAATACTCAAGAATTCATCCATCCTAGATTCCTTGAAATTGAGCACACTACCACAATTTCAGGCAGAAATAAAAGAAATGATCTTGTTATCAAGCCAAAAGGGCCTGAGGTAAGAAAGTCCTCTGATGTCACCGTACTCTTTGCAATAAGACAGAGACAGAGCAAAAACAATCTGGCCTCCTTTCTGTGGCTCAACTGATCAGTCTCTGCACAATAACACAGGCCTGCTCCTTGGACAGACATATGAGGTCGAAGGAAGTCTCCAGTTTCACCTGGCATCATCCTTACACCTCTAATTTGGCCCTCCTTTCAAAGAAGGTGAGGATGAGGGCTGGGAGCCAGCACATAATGTAATGGCACTCACTGTCTAAGGCCAGAGACCTCATCTTGAGATAACAAGATGACATCAAAAGAGCAGGTCTACTTGTTTCACTCAAATCCTCAACTCTCAAGTGTCGCCTTTCTGTTCTTGTTTTTTCATGATTAGTCATGCTTTTAATTCTGCCTCCATTCTCCTGCAAACTGACCCTTCCTCTGAGCCCCTTAAGTGTTACCAGGCTATATTTGCATTTCCAAAGCTTGACAAACCCAGTTCAACACCTGCAATAGGAAGCTCTCCAACAGGAATCCAAAGAAAAGAGACCCTTAACTTCCATGAGCCACATGGGAAAGGGACTTGAGAACAGCTATGAATGCCTCTGAAAAGAAATAAGTGGATAAAATCACATCACACTGAAGCCACACAGAGAAAGCAAACTGCTGGCATCATTCTAGCAAAGGCAATCTAACAGGCAGCCATGATGAACTCCTTCTAGTCCCAACTCCCACCACAGATGTCTGCAGCACCACAAATCCTTGTCCAGCAGAGGTGAGGCCTGTGCCTGACTTGTGCATCACTGTATCTTCAACATGTGTCCCCAATGGCTTTTAAAGGTTTCAGGGGTATAGGGAAATCTGCAAGGTCAAACTATTCTCATGATATACCAAGATATCATCTGCCTTTTTCACTCTCACTCTCTCATGACTGTGCAGGGCTACAGGACTGTGATGACGAATCATTCTGATGGCTAAGAGAATGTATGCTTATGGACTCCTATGTTTAAAGTTTTTCGGTTTTAATTCTAATGTGATAATATATATTGATATAACCCAAAAAGGAAAAGCTTCTTGAGGTCCTCAATAATTTTGAAAAATATAGGGGCCCCTAAAGCAAACACTTTGTGAACTGCTGGTCTAGTACAAGGCCTGGCATATACCCGGCAACAACGTTTAAACACTGCGCAAATAATCAATCAACTCTATCACTAGACTAATGTCCAGTTAATCATTTGTTATAGATAAAATATGAAAAGAAGAGGTTACCAGGGGTCAGTTTTCACTCTCTCAGCTAAGAAAGAAAAGAAACAGATTTGAAGGAACCATCAAATGAGAAAGAGCCAGGACCATCACAAATCCGTGACTCCACACCAATTCTTCCCATGGTCTATCCAGCATGTTCTGATGTGGTGAATACTACCTTCTGGGTTATTTAAAAATTGGCCAAAGATAGTGTTATCCATCCCATACCCCAGCCACCCAGGAGTTGTCACCCATTCCTTCGCCCACCAACATCTTGTCAGTCTTAAACTACTAACTCTTAAATATCTCTTGAAACCTTCAAGATTTAGGTTGGCTGTCCTTCCTCCAGGCAAATTTCCTGGGTTCTTCTCTCAACCAAGTCTCTCTATCATAGGTTTTTTATAGAAGTTGTTTTTTTTTTCCTTTTTTCTCACAGCACTTTCGTCAGTCTCTAAATAGACACCCATCTGTGGGATTTTCATGTCTGCCTCCCCAACTAGATCACAAGCTCTGGAAGAGCTGGAACGTGCTGGCCTTAGTCACCACAGTATCTCATGCACCTGCCACAGGAGTGTAGGAGCTTAATAAATGACGAATGGATTATTGGTTGGGTTGATAGGTGGGTGAGTGACAGGGTTTGTGTGACTGGACAAGTGGTTGGTCTGAGTAGGTTGGTAGTTGGATGAATGAGTGGATGGGTGAGTGGGTGGGAAGGAAAGAGTGGGCAATGAAGATGGGTAGTGGGTGGACAGATCACTGACTTGGTGGCTGGCTGGAACCTGAGTAAGCGAGTGGGAAATTAGATCCACTCCAACTGCAATGATTAGCTCAGGTTCCTGTTTGACCAGTTATATCTATGACCTCCCAAATAGGTCTGGCAGCTATCTCACTCCCTGGCTTACGAATACACAAATCTCATCATGTTACACCCATTTATGAAATGGCTTCCATTACCTACAGAATCAGTTTAAAGTTAAATCATTTTTAGAACAATGGAGAGGGAAAAAACAATAATCAAGTTGAAACTTCACAAGTGGTCAAATCTGACAACACCATAATCTGAACTTCACACTCCAGCCTCGACCCTCATCAGCCATCTGAAGTTCAGCCATGTTATAATACTGTACAGTACTTTGCAGTTCCCTAATCATACTCTACAGTTTGGAGCCTTTATACCCTTTCTGCTTAAAATGCTATTGCTCAACTTGTCTGCTTGGCTGATGCATTCTGCAGAGTCTGCCCTCAGTTTGATATCCTCAGAAGTCCTCAGTAGGTACTCCTATCATCACTTCCCCATCTCCTCTGTCGTGCCTGGAGTACACTATTATTACCTTGAGAATCTGTGAGCATCTCTTTGTTCCTGTTGCTCACACTAGATCATGAGCTGCTAGAGAATAGGGATCATGCAACTTTTTTCACTTTTGAGGTAGTCTCCATCACCTTGAATATTTTATCTTGAAAACTCCCTGGGGAACTTTTAAGTCCTACTTAGACCTCAGAGTGATTTACCTGTGCCCCAAGCAGAATCTCCAAGCAGAACCACTGTGATGGCTTAGATTCTTGTTAATAAGAGCCTGAAAATAAGAACCAGCAGGTGCAACCAACTGACAAACTATAAGGCCAAAAGGGCCCAAGAATAAAAGCTCATGAAAGTGAACATCCCATGGTGGGTTCAAAATCCTAGATTCTTAAAAGGCTAAAATTCTCATTCAAAGCTTTTCCTCTTGGGATCTAAGTCCCCACTCCCTATCCACAAGCTTCCAAGAGGCTTGGGAATCACTCTAAAGGCAACCTAATCTCAGCCTTCTTTCATGTAACAAAATCAGATTTTACCAACTTCTGCTCTGGATAGTAATTTCACTACACTAGGGTTTTTCAAATTACAGATCATAAAATCAACTTAGTGGGTAACAACCATCTTTTCTTTTTTAATAAAACTGGAAGTCTGGTGCACGACATTCATGCACTGCAGGGGAGGATGGGCAGCCCCTCAGCACAGCCTGTACCCTCTCACAGTCCAGAACCTCTTGGGGGATGTCCGCCTGCCAGCTTAGGCCCACTCCCCTGAGAAGTCCTTAGCACTACGATGGAGGCAGAAGAGGCTCCTGCACCATTGCTGTGTTCGCCAGTCATGAGCCCAGCTTCTGGCTGAGCAGCACTCTCCCAGTGGAAGCACACTGACCACCAGGGGGCAGCTCCTGTGTTGAGTATCTTCCCCCTGGTGGTCAGTGTGTGTCACAGCAACCAGACATTCCACTGGTCAATTATTAGGGTTTTATTATATATGATAATAGAGAGTAGAAAATATCAGCATTCATTGGATAAGAAACCTCTTACTCTGAGTCATGTTTGAAGTAAACAGTCCTGTATAGTCATCATCAGCCCTCCAAAACACAGATGGCCTTCATTTTAAATAAAATGAAAATCTTTTCTTACTAAAAGTCAGAGGGAAAACATGTTTTAAATTAATCTCCATGGGAGAAAAATTCTCTTACAAACTAAAGTCAAAAACTTCCTGCAAATGTCTCCCTCAAGATATTTATTAATTACAAAGAGAAAAAATACATAACATTATGAAGACAAACTTAGCAGACACCACCTTCACCAAGTGATGAAGGTCAACATCACCAGTAATAAGACATGTTGACGTTATATAACCTCTGAAATGATATGAGGGAAAAGAGCACAATATTAATTAGGTGGTATTCTTATCAAATTTGTATAAACTTCAATTTAATTGTGATACAACATCAGGGAAACCCAAATTGAGGGTCATTCTACAAAATGAATTAAATTAGATAGTGATAAGATAAGATTTATCAGAGTTTCTAGTAAGTGCCTTAGTGGCTAGAAATAGTAATTGATGACAAAAGTTACTGATCAACACCATCACAGTAAAGCACTAACTTTCTCAATTTTCTTAAAATTAACTGGCATTTCTCTGATATTGAGAAACTGTCCCAGAGAAGAAGAGATTAAAGATCCTGGAATGGATCCTAGAACGGGAAAAGGATGTTAGAGGAAAAACTATATTTCAGTTAATAGGGACATAACAATGTTAATTTATTGGTTGTGATAACCATACCATGTTAATATCAGGGAAAGATGGGTGAAGCATACATGGGAACTTTACTAGAAGTATAAAATTATTTCAAGATTAAAGCTATTTAAAAAACATTTTTCTGAAGGACCAAGAGTGTTCTGTCCCATAAACTATGTATTATTTAAACACAGTAAGAGTGGTGTACCTCAGTTCTCTAACCCTAAACATTATGAGCACAAGATGTGTAATCTATATATGTAAAAATCTAAGCAACCAAACAACCAAATGACCGAAAGGCCGGTTGACTAGTTGCTATCATGAGCACTGACTATCAGGGGCAGACGCTCAATGCAGAAGCTGCCCCTGATGGTCAGTGTGCTCCCATAGTCAACCTGCCATGGTTGGCCTCACCCCCCGGCCAGCTAGCCCCCATTGGCCCTCATGGGGACTGGGTGAGATGACTCCTATTGGCCCTGATCACTGGCCAGGCCAAGGGACCCCACCTTTGCACATATTTGTGCACCTGGCCTCTAGTTTGCATACAATTAACTTAATACACAGGGAGAGCAGTGAAGCTGTCACTCTTTAACCAGCTCTTCCTCAGCTCTCTCCCACCTGTCCCACTCTCCTAATACTTAAAAGGAAGATCACTAAGATTCCCTTTTCCTCCTCAGAGGGAACAATGTGAGACATCCTACAAATGCTGGCTTACAGATTCCTAATTCCTTACAAGCTCCCACAAACATAAAGACTCAGGTGGGGTGGCAGTTATTAATGCAATATATTTTCTGAGTACCCATCTCGGCCAGGCATAGTTCTAGGCTCTGGGGAAATAGAAACAAGACCAACAAGATTACTGACTCTCTTGGAGTTTACATCCAAGAGAGAGTGAGACAATAAACAAGAGAACAAACAAAAATGTATTCACATGCACACAGCACACATGTGCGCACACATACACACCCACATCCCCCACACACACACCCCTCCTCTGCCAAGCCTGGGTCTGTGATGCCCAGTGAGGGCCAGGGTCACAAAATCAGTAAAAGAGCCTGGAAAGATTTCACATGGGAGTCAAACTTTACACAGGCGAACAGGGATCAGCTCTCTTCTTCCTTTAATCCCTCCATTACCACAAGGGCTGTCAACAAGTGCCACCAACATGCCCCCAGACTCCTGTACCTCCTGCCCCATCCCCCCAACTAAAACAGCTTCCTCCAGAGACAGGAGCCAAAGGGCCTCCACTTGTGCAGCTCCTGAGGCTGGTGCATCCCTCCCTTCCCCCCGTGCTGACCATGACTTTCCACTCTCCTGCTTCTCTCCCTCCTCTCACTGCTTACCCCTCCACACCTGCTTCCTCAAGTGTAGGCTGGCAGTAACAACGGTGATTATAAAAAAATTAATTGTAGCTACGATTTAATGAAAGGTTAGGATGTGCCTGGAAGTGTGCTGGACACTCTCTATTCTCCTCCTTCTAATCCCCTCCACATCTCATGCAGTATCATTTAACAGCAGCATCTTTAAATGCTGTGGCATCAAAAACTACTAAAGAGCCCAAAGTGCTTTTACCAATGTAGGCAAACCTATTTATAGTTACCATATTAGAAATTAAAACTGAAAAATATTTTAAGCACAATGCACAGCACCCACATCATCATTACATACCATACAGCTTCTGAAGACTCCACTGCACCCCTGTGAGAGATGAGGGTAAAAAGGAAAAACATCCCTGTGGCATTACTGTGGAAACAGTTGACTACAACCCCCCTAAAAGAGCATCAGTGATGCCCAGGCATCTCTGGACCACACTCTGAGAATCACTGTTCTACTAGAAAAGTAACAGCCTTAAAGAGTAAAATCCGTTTGCCCAGCTCACTCAGCCAACCTCCTGAATAGCTCTGTCCTCATCCAGGTTCTGCAATTCTGCTGTGCTCTCTGTCCCCTTTGTTCCCCTTCACTCTTCCCTTTCTTTGCTACAGTCTTCCTTGGAAACAGTGATCACTCCCTCCACATCCACTATCACCTGCAAGTGACCCATCTCCAAATGTGCATCTGCAGAGCCGATAACTAGCATGCGCTCTTACCACCTGAATGGCCCGCCAGCACTGGAGCCAACTCAATGACTACTATAGCCCTCCACTCCAGCCAGCTCATCCCCGCATCCTGACTTTTTGAGAAAAGTAATTCTTCTACTTAATGTGGCCCCAAACCATTCAGTCAGACTCTTCACCTCGCTATGTCCTGCTGATTGGTCTTCGGAATGTCTTTTGCAAATGAAAATGCAAAAAAAAAAAAAAGGATATAAAAAAGTGTACACGTTATGTCCCTACACAAACTGGGGGGGGGGGGAGGGGCGGAGAGACTGAATTCAAATGCACCAAGACTTTACAAGGAGTTATCTCTAGATCATGAAATTATGAGCGAGTGAGATCAGATTTCTTTAATACACTTTTGGGTATAGCACACATTTTTTATAAGCATACATTATTTGGCATAGCACACATTTTTTATAAGCATACATTATTTTCACAATCAGAAAATACTGAACAATGAAAGCTTCCTCTCGGTCTGATTTGTAAGTTTCATCCCTTGACCATGCCCTTTTCCATTACAATTCCAACCTCGTCCAGAATCACACTCTCATGAGTCACATTTCAGTTCTCTTTATGGTCTTCCTGCACTGGCTTCTTAGGCCTTGGGGTCTTGCATCACAGAATATGAGAAGAAAGTCAATGGGATACTAGACACTTAGCACAGTGCTTGGCAAATAGTAAATAAATGTCCATTATTGCAGTTTGATGCAACTGCTATTAGATGAAACTTCTGAAAACACTAATTGGCCAATGACAACCCTATTTTAAAACCATCAGTAGTTCCCAGTGCCTAATAAATAACAACAGCCAATATCTACAAAGCTCTTACTTTGGGGCCCAGCACTACTAGCAAGCATTAGCTTATTCAATCACCATCTCAGCCCCATGAGGTGGGTTCTGTGTGAGCTACATTTTACAGGTGAAGGGAATGAAGCAAAGAGAACGAAGCTAGGATGTGGTAGAGCTGAGAGTCAAAGCCAATTCACAGAACTTTCCACAATGATGGACATTTTCTATATCTGCATAATTCTGTATGGGGCTACTGAGCATTAAAAATGAGACTAGTGAAACTGGGTGTCTAAATTTTCCTTTTATTTCATGTTAATTTAAATGGGCACATGCAGCCAGTGGCTATCACACTGGCCAGCATAGACTCCCAAGCTTGGCAAATAAAAGATCTCACAACACTCCTACTTTCCTCTCAACTAATTCTTACAAAAAGCTTCAGTAAGTCTAAAAACCCTGGTAACTGCACTCAATCCTACCACCAGCCATTCCTGCCCTCTTCTCAACCAATCCTCTGGTTATGGAGGGGCTTTAGAAGTTGGAGTAAGATTGAGTTCAAGTCCTGGCTCCACAGACACCTGACTGTGGAATTTGGAGCAGGTTGTTTTCGCTGGTGAGCCCTTGAACCTCATCTGTAGAATGGGGTGACAGTGCCACCTTCCAAAGAGCATCTGGAATGACACATCTACCAATATACCTTCAGGGCTCAATTCAAACTCCACCCTCTCTTCTAAGAGGCCAATGGAAGCCTGAGGGTTCTCCTTCCCTCACTCCCAGGCTCCACTTCAAATGCACAGATTCTACAGTTGTTTGTGTGCTGGTGGCTATGTCTTCTGTGAGGGTTTGTCATCAGTGAGCTTCCCAGCAACAAGTCCCCTTTCAAGGGGCTCTAGAGGGAAGTGCAGCCAGCTCAGCCAGTATTATTTACTATCTGAGGGGTCCCTGATTCGCTCTGTAAAATGGGATAAAAGCCCTCAGTCAGTCAGTCAGTCAGTGGGAGGAGGAAACGATGTTGCCAACATAAAGAAATAAGCATGGTAGCCCTGCTGGCTTGGCTCAGTGGTTAAGTGTCAACCTATGAATCAGGCCTGGTCAGGGCACAGGTCCACCCCAGTGGGGGGCATGCAGGAGGCAGTAGACTGATGATTCATCACTGAAGTCTCTATCTCTCCCTCTCTCTTCCTCTCTGAGATCAATAAAAATATATTTTAAAAAAAGAAAAAAAAATGAATTTGATGCCAGGTGCAGGCAGTACCTCAACAGAGATCTCCCATCCTTAGTATAAGCGATATCTGTTGCCATCATCACAGACTTAAGAGACAAACATGAACTATTTTTGCTGATACTAGCTGCTCTTAAAATGGGAAGACTTCAGTACATCCTAAGCATATCACTCCAAGTCAAAATACTACTGAGGGTTTCTTTCTCTTTTTAAGTTGGTAGACATGATACTAAATTCCACCTGAGAGGTTCATCAGGAGAGGGGAGAACAGTCAGAAAATGGAAGGAATGGGGAGGACATGCCTGATCAGATAAGAAAGCACATTACAAAACTACCACATGGCCCCTTGCCAGTACTCTGTAAATATAATTTTTTGGTAAACCATTTTTAAATACTTGTTATTAAATAAAGTTACAGAAATTAAACTGTAAAAACAACAGTAATAAAAATAACCAGTCAATAGTGAGCCCTTGCCAGATGTCAGCGTGTGGAAAGCTTTATCCACATGTACAGTATTACCTCATTTGAACCTCATGACAGTGTTTTTCACACTGCCAGCTGCAGCCCCTTAATGGATCTTGAAGTCAAGTTAGTAGATCTAGAAATAGCATCTTTTTAAAGGAGACAGAATAGAATAGGACAGAATAGAAAATATAAGAGAAAGTTGTGTGAAACAACCCATGAATCTTTTATATTATCTACAGAGTTCCAATTTAAAATATTTGTTATTGTGAGTTATAGTAAAATCTATTTGAAAAAAAAAGATCTCTTCTCATAACTTATGAAGTATATATAATTATTACCAGCATTTTACAGATGCAAAAACTGAGACTTACAATAATTAAGTTACTTGCTCAAATTTACTCAGCTCATAAATGACAGTCAAAATTGGAACCCAGGCAGGCTGTCTTCAGATCCTGACCCTGTGAATACTGGCAGATCATTGGGATAGGACCCTGCAGATCAATTAGTGTTTCCATGGGGGGGAGAGGGGGGCGGGGAACAGCAAGTGAAACCAACAGAAAATGGGGAAATTAGTTCCCAAATTATTATTTTGTTGTCTCGTCAGAGGGAAACAAATTATCCTAATATATAAAAATCCAGGGGCCTTCAGGATTGAAACCAGATGGAGACCAAAGAGCAGGCTGCATGGGGCCACAAGGCAGGCAGGGGGGTTAGTGAGGGACAACCAAACAACTGAACAGCAAGCTGCATGGGGCAATCAGACTGGCAAAGGGGTTAGTGAGGAATGACCAAATGACTGAACAGCAGGCTGCATGGGCAGAGGAGGGATGGGAGGGAGAGAGGTAGTTGGGGGTGACCAGGCTGGCAGGGGTGGGGGGAGCAGTAGGGGGTTACCAGGCCGGCAGGGGGGTTAGTGAGGGATGACCAAATGACTGAACAGCAGGCTGCATGGGGCAACCAGGCCAACAGGAGGGCAGGGGGAGGGGGGGGAGGTGAAGGGGTAGTTGGAGCGACCAGGCTGGCAGGGGTAGGGGGGGGCATTTGGGGGCTACCAAGTCAGCAGGAAGTTAGTGAGGAATGACCAAATGACTGAACAGCAGGCTGCATGCAGCGACCAGGCTGGCAGGGGGAGTAGTTGGAGGTGACTAGGTTGGTGGTGGGGGCAGTTGGGAGTTACCAGGTCAGTGGGGGTGGGGGGGGACAGTTGGGGGCAACCAGGCTGGTGGGGGGGGGGCAGTTGGGGGTGATCAGGATGGCAAGGGGGGACAATGAGGGGCAACCAGGATGGTGGGGGGTGCAGTTAAGGGCAACCAGGCTGGTGGGGGGGGGGAAGCAGTTGGGGGTGATGAGACCAGCAGGAGGGGGCAGTTGGAAGCAACCAGGCCGGTGGGGGCGGGGGGACAATCAGGCAGGCAGGCAGGTGAGCAGTTAGGAGCCAGCAGTCCTGGATTATGAGAGGGATGTCCAACTGCCAGTTTAGGCCCGATCCCAGAGGGATCAGGCTGGGCTGAGGGCCCCTCTCCCCATGCACGAATTCCGTTCACCGGACCTCGAGTATCTTATAAAATTATAGAAAATGACCAGTAAAAAGACTAGTCATAAAAACAATGGGAGAAATCATAAAGAAAAAGATATACAGATAATACATAAATGTCAAACTTTTGCCCATAAAAGTTATGGATGATCACATTTCTGCTAATGTTTTACCCATTTTAAAAAGCAGAGCTATGAATAGCCTAAGAAACAGACTTTGGACAATTAACTATGTTTCCCAATCTGTAAAATGGTATGACAATAATAGCATCCCCTTGCTAAGCCTGTTGCAAGTATTAGATTTTATACCTCTGGCACAGAGTAAATTCTCAATAAAGGTAGCTGCTATTATGTGATGCAACACAATGACTCTTTGGAATGTGAAATTAATACTCTGCCACATAACCAAAAGCCACAAATGTCAATCCTTAGATCATCTGAGACTTAAGCCCATGAGTCTCCCTGCAAAAGAACAGTAGAGAGATGGATGTCTTTACCACATTCCAGATAACAAACAGGGGTCAACACGTAGGCAGCACTCTGTGCTGGACACTGTGCTTGTACTTGATACTTACTGTAACTCATGTAACTTTACATATCTGAGAGAGAACATGCCAACCTCACTGTCCACCTTCCCAAACCTCTTCTGCTTCCTTGATCATCAAACCTCAGTTAATGACTATGAGCTTCCCTTTTCCCCTCCTTCCCACCCAAGAAGCTGCCAAATCCTATCAATTCTACCAGTAAATGTCTTTATTTTGTTGTTAATCCTTACCCTCACCGCAGGACATTTATATTTTTCCCACTGATTTTTAGAGAGGGTAGAGGGGAGGGGGAAGAGGGGAAAGGGGAGAGAGAAGAGAGAAAGAAACATCAATGTGAGAAAGAGACATAAATTGGTTGCCTCCTGCAATCATCCCAATCAGGGACAGGGATAAAACCTGCAACGCAGGTATGTGCTCTTGACCAGGAATCCAACCTGCAACCCTTTGGTGAACAGGCTGACACTCTAACCATTGAGCACACCAGCCAGAGCAAACACTAAATACCTTGATGTATCTGTCTATCCAGCCTTTCAATATCCACCTCTGGCCTGAACCCTGCTTCCTTACCTTTTATCCCAATCTTGATGTCACCACCAGAGTTTTCTGCTGACAACACAAATATCATCACTTCAATTTACGTCCTTCAAGCACATGATTTTTGGACATGTTTCTTGCCATCCCTCTGTAAGCCTGGGCTCCAGGCCTACGACAGCAAGGCACTGCACTTGCAGCACCCCTCCCAGATAGCTCTCACCAGACAGTAACTCTTAGAAGACATTGGTCAGACCTCAACACCTTGGCCCCCAGACAGCACCCAGCATAATGCTGTGCATTTGGTGGGTGCTTAATAAATGTTTTCTAAAACTACTTGAACCAATCTTCTAGCAGGTGCTCATATCATTCCAAAGAAGGAAAGGGACTATATAATACATGTAAATCCAGAACAAATAAAAATCTTTTAAATCATCTAAATGCCTTTAGGGTCTGTTTGTCTTATATGACTGTGTGTGTGTGTGTGTGTGTGTGTGTGTGTGTGTCTAAGAGAGAGAGAGTGTGTGTGTGTATAGATACATATTCTCTTAGAACTTAGAAAAAGGTCAAATTCCTTCCCTAAAAAAACTTAGAAATAACTTGAAAATCACAAAAGTACTGGTTCCCAATAGTTAAAAGTCCCTATTTGCCAACAGAAACAGAGTCAGGTGAGTCAAAGAAGGTTCTGATTTTTTGATCTTCTGGTGCCCCAATCACCTGTCAGAACTACCAAACAATGACCTCCACAAATCAATATGATGAAAGGGGGAGACCTTATGGAAAGTCAAATGTCCAACAACTTGACTGAAAGCCAATTAAAAACAAATGGCCTTGGTCAACTGTGCCAATCAACTCGGAGGAAACACCATTTAGGCCTACTTCATTCTTTAAAGTTAAAACAATTTCAAAAGTAACTCTCCTAATGCATCTTTCTAAACTGATTATAAAGAGGTCATTGAAAAACAAGTCCAGATTATTTTTCCATCAATTAAGAGTCAAGTCATTCTGAAAAGCATTACTTTGTAGAAATATAGAAGATAAATTGTGCTTATAACTCTGCCCCTCTATTAATGTCAGCATATTTCAAACACGTGTACTTAAATGTCTTTTTATGTGTGTGTTTTTCTCCTATAGGAGTCAAAACTGTGTTAAAGTTTTCTCATGCACTCGTTAATCTGAAGTTAACTGTAAATTACTGATTAGAAGTTAAGGTTCATATTCAGGGAATCGAAATTTCTTCAGAGATTTTTTTTAAAAAAATAGGCTATCATTGTTAGCACTTAAATTTTAACTCCTGAGTTGGCATAACTGGAGGAGAGTTAGCCTGACAGCTCGTGGCGTGGCGCTCCATGACCGCTGGCATGCCCCCTGAAGAATTTTACACCTTCATGAAAGTGATCACTTCATTTTTTTAAAGGGGAACAAGCAAACCTCAAGTTCATCTTTTCCGTGGGCACGTGAACTCTTTACCCGCTGGGTCTCCTCCAGGGCAGCGTGAAAGGGACAGCAAAGCATCAAGTGTTCCAGGCCCCCAGAAGCCACAAGCAGGACCAGGCGGGCCAGGGACCAGCCCCCGACCCTGAGCCCAGGCCGGCCTGGGAGGGGAAGGAGAGGCCAACTTCCTCGGGGTGAGCATACTGAGGGGAGCCGCCTGCACCGCCCCCACTCACCTGCGATTCAGGGGCCGGACCCTGACGGCCACCTTGACCGATGCCATTGCTCATCCCCGCCCGGCCCGCGCGGGGTCCCACTCGCTCAGCTCCCCGCGGCCGCCCGCGACTCTCGCAACTCCGACCGCCACTCCCGCCCACTTCCCTCTCGGCCCCCGCCCCGCGGTTCCCGGCCGGACCGGGCGTCCCGTGGCGGCCCCACCTGCCCGGCCACTGAGCATGCTCAGAGCAGCTCCGCCCCGCGTGACCCGGCTGGGGCTGGGCGGCGGCCCCGAGACGCGGAGGGGCGGGGCCGGCCGCCGGGCCCCGCCGCCTGAGGTCGCGAAGTGGGCACGATCCCGCGGAGGGCAGTGACCTGGACTCCCCGAGGGCGACCAGGGCAGAGTGGTTTCAGGAAAACTGGAACCGCAATCTTATCCCGTGGAAAACTGGGGAGAAAGGGGTGGTCGCAGTAATTTAGGGCCAGAGCAAGGACCACAGTCCTGGAGGACAGGTTGCTAGGGACAGTATTTCAGCCTGACACCGGGACCTGGCTGGGCCCCCCAGGGCAGGAGGTCGCTCACCCAATTTAGAGGGCGAGAAACTAAGGCGCAGCGATAGTCGCAGCTTGTTGGTGGCATCTCCCCAGGGCCTTCTCTGCTGCTTTGTGTGTGTCAGCTGTCGCCATTCAGGGATACAGAGAAATTAAAAGTTACGAAGGCACTAGATGTTTTTAATGCGGACGGAAATTGCTATTTAGGCTGAAATCAGACCTTACTTACACTTTCTTACACTTATTTACAATTTAGTAGTTTAGTTTTAATTATAAGGGATTTAGGGGTGTGGATGACCTCTCTTTAAGTATTAGTGCCTCTAGGAGAAGGGAGGTCCCACCCAGCCTTTTTTTAGTTGAATTATCCTTTCTCCCCTCCCCCACTCCCCATCCCCCAAACCCCACCCCCACCCTCCCTGCGCCCAGCCTTTACCAGGATGTAAGCTCTTTCTTGCATTCTTGCATGCATTTGTGCAGTGCATTCACTCACACACCCAAGAGTCCACCATGGAGCCACAGGATTACCTGCAGCTCATATTTAACCGAGGCATCAGCTCTGCCTTCCTCCTACTGCCCTGTTCTGGGAGGCTCATCACCACAGCCCACCCCACTCCCGCCCGAGGATCCCACCTTTCAGCACCATGGCTGACACATGGGGACTGGCAGGCCCATTGAACACAGTGCTCAGCCCTCGAGATCCACTTTGGCCCCAATCTCCTAACGAGACCACAAAGGGATAATCTGCCCTCCCCCTGCCCGCTCCCCGCCCCCCGCCAGTATTTCACATCCCGGGGCACCCCGAGCCAGCTGGCTGCGGCCCTAGTTCAAATGAAGGGAAGAGGACCCGGTAACGAGGGGCTGCTTCTCCAAAAAGCCACGCTATCGTGGAGGCCGAAAGGAGCCTGGCTGGGCTCCAGGGTTTGAGCCCAGCTCCCACACTAGCTGTGGGAGTCCTGCAGTCTGAAATACTGGGCGCCTCTGAGGCTTTTCCCTTACTGAAAATCAGCCACATCTCTAAGGAGTTGTTGGTTAATGCATTGAGATGTTGCCTACCGACTTGTGACTCACTCAGACTAAAAATAAATCACTATATCATCAGCTTCCCTAGAGCCCCGCGGCTAGCGCAGCATCGACGTCCCTAGGGTTCCTATAGCTCTGAAAACGCCGACCCTTCTTCCCCGGCGGCGCCGCGGCGCAGAGCCGGGTGCGGATTTGACCACAGGGCTGCAGTAAAACCCGGAGCGGGGGCCCCTGGAGCGGGCGGAGCATGCGCAGAACAGCCGGTTGGTGGGACGCGGGGGAAGGGGCGGGCGCAGAGCCTATGCCGCCCCAGGCAGGGGCGGGGTCCGCCTTATAAGGGAGCCGCGTGGAGACAAACTGCCCGGGCTTCCCTCCCAGCAGGGCGTGACCCAGCACCCCAGGGTGCCACCTCCCTCAGCGCCCGCAACACCAGAGGGCCCCACACTCGGCAGTACTAGCCTAATTCTAAAAGATCACGAATCAAACTCCATGGTTCTAGTTTGCTCATTAAAGCGATTCTTGTGCCTGGGTTTTGCTCGCTGGTTGGTTGGGAGATTCCATTCTTCATTTGTTAATGTGTTTCCAGCAGCCTACACCTGCTGGTAAACCCCCATCCTTCAGTGACGTTGCCATTGGACACAGAGACCGTCGCAGACCCGCAGACACTGTAGACCCCAAACAGCGCGCCTGGTGCTTATGAATAGGGACGTGGCAGTGGGGCTTCATATCACCCCGGGTGGGGAGGAACAGACACTAAGTCAGAGGATATTTCTAATGGAGAGTAAAAAGACGTTTTTGAAAGGGAAGATTAATTATAAAATAAGAGGTTGGCCCAAACTTTAATGGTCATACTTCCGAATGCTTTGCAAACTTGAACCCATACGAATCATCTGCGGATCGTGTAAAACTGCACATTCTGATTCTGCAAATCTGGAGTGAGATGCTGCATTTTCAACAGGTTCCTGGGATTATGGATGTTTATAGTCCGCCACCCACACTTAAGAGGAGCGAGGGATTAGTGATCTCTAAACAGTGTGGGAACTTTGAAATACTCACAGTGAAAAACACTCATGGGTCTCAATGCAGAGTCCCAAGGGTCAGTGAATAGAATTCTGGAGTTCGTATCAGTTACGTATCCTAAAAGTCCAAAATTTAGGAGCTTATAAAGAGAATCATTTATTATCTCTCACTGTTAATGGGTTCCTGGTCCCACCTTCTCAACTTCTGTATGGAGTTAATGGCTGGAGGTGGGTTCAGTGTCTGGCAAGCCTTTTGCCTCTTTCTCTTTTTCATCCTAAAAAAGCTTAGACCAGGTTTCTATTTTTTTTAATATATTTTAATTGGTTTTAGAGAGAAAAGGAGAGGTAGAAATAGAAACATCAATGATGAGAGAGAATCATGTTTGGCTGCCTCCTGCATGCCAAACCTGTCCTGATTCATAGATTAATTCTCAACCACTGAGTCACTTCGGCCTGACTATATGAAGTTTCTTTGTTTAGCAAGGTAGCCTTCTTGCAGGGCATGCCCAGTGACTGATGTCCCATTGGCCAAAGGCAGCAAATCTAACATCAGTGTGGGAGGTGTCACCCACTGGGAGAGGGTTCCCATGGGAGCCACTAAAGTTACAAATTTATCAGAAGGCTCATAAACTTTGATGAGAAAACAATATATATTTCTGAAATAGCCTCTAAGTAAAATGAGGTAGTTATAGTAATACCAGAGATTTTGACACCTCTAAACATCACAAATATTTTCATGTCAAATTAGAATTGCTGCATCTTTCTCAAGTTGTTAAAATCAGTATTACTTTGAAATTATGCTAGTCACTAGACGGACACTAAATGTTATTTGTGTTATATTTTAATATAACTACATATTCTCAATCACAAATTATTTTTATTTTATCTTGAAAATTGCATTTCATTATAATTTTCTTTTTAATCTTATGTATTTTATTTTATGCATTTAAAAATGTTATTCTAAAAATGTTTCCATCAGACAACCAAAACCATCCATGGCACACAAATGTTTAAGAACCCATAATTTAGAAATTCATTTGGATCTGTAAAGGGCATTTCTCTCTTCCTAAAAAGGTTGAATGGTGCCTGGTCAGTGTGGCTCAGTTGGTTGGAGTGTTGTCCCATACACGAAAAGGTTCTATTCCTGGTTAGGGGTCAGGATGAATGCCTGGGTTACAGGTTAGATCCCTAGGGATGAGTGTGGGAGGTTGACAATTGCTGTTTCTCAACTTAAGAAAAAAAGACATATATATCTATATATCTTTCTCAACCCTCACCCTCACCCCCATCACCACCACCAAAAAAAAAAAAGAATCAATAAAAAAGATTGAATGGTGATGGAAAGGGAAAGAAAAGATCCCAAGCCTGGGTTAAAAACCCAAATGGTGCTAAATGAGATTGAAGTATTAACCCAGTCACACGTGTGTGTGTGTGTGTGTGTGTGTGTGTGTGTGTGTGTTTATTTTGTTTGCTTGTTTTGATGTAGTTTATTTGAGTCTCCATTTATTGTTGAATTCTTTTTTCTTTCTAATGTTCAGCAATCTTACTACTGCCAAATAATTGTGATTTAAACTCCCTGAATCTTAGCGTCTTCATTTCAAAGTGAGATAGCACTGGAATAGAATGTTCACTGCACCTCAACGAAATACTCGAGTCATCTTGAAATACCATTATCAGGGAAAAAAAGACTATATCCCTATCAGGTATATATACAGCTATGTATTTTCCCTCTAGCCTCCAAGGAATAAAATTGATTACTTTTTCACAAGCATGACTTTTAAAAAACCTTGATAAACAGCAACCTGGCACACTTACATTGGAATAAATGATACAACTGACATCTCAGAAACTCATCTGTTTTCCTGTATGCTGGAAGGCCTGACCTTAAGCTTTATATCACACAGTGCACTTAATATCTCCTCATTGGGGTATTTTATACCATGGGACTCAAGTTGAATTCGGGAGCTATGAAGTGAGCCAATAAACAAAAGTTAAGTGCTCTCCTTGATTTCGCATAATAGTATCAAAGACAGAATTCATAGATATTAAATCCAAACCCATTTATGTTTTCTAAGTCAGAACATGTAAAGGTAAATTTAGGACCTTCTAAAATACTAAGCATTAAAAGCAAAGATACTTTGGGGGGAAAAAAAGTGTTCTTTGGGGCCTGAGAGTGAAACCTGAACTCCAAAGTAAAGTAAAAATAATCACAAAAGTCATACATAGTAATTTTGCTACAAAACCAGAAGCAGGCAGCTATGAAGGCAGGCTTTCTTTTACGGAAAAAGTGAATAAAAAATGACACCAGGTTCAATTAATAGAAACTATCACCCTATATAATAGTCATTTATAAACTAAGATGAAAAAAGATCATTTTCAATTGCATAAAACTATACGTACGGTCACAAATAGTTCAAAATTGATGGACTCTGTAGAGTCTATGGCAGCATTTCAACTTCTTCAGAATCAGAAACCGCAGTTTGTTGAAGTGATATGGAAAAAAATTCATGAGTGAATCAGTTTTGAAGATGGGCCTTGCAGAAAGGATAGAAATCAAACCCCAATATGGGTAAGGCACTGACTTTCTGAAAAGAGAAAGTAGCTTAAACAAATGTTGGGAAAGCAGGAGCCCTGCTGTGGGAATAGTGAGAAAGCCTCTTTACCTAAAGCAAAGTGTGAGCAGTTTAAAGATAGTTATTGTTGACCTAAGAAATGTCCAAACCTGTAGAGAATTTTTATTAATTTACATATTTGAGCCAAACTGAGAACAATGGCTGAGAAGCAAAATCTCAAGGAATTGAGAAAATACTCCAGAGGATGACAATTTTGCAGTTTATTTTATGCCTCAGGCTCAAGGAAGAGACTTAAAGAAGGAAACATGAAATTCATTGGTGTTAGATAAAGGGGGCAGGAGAAAGCAAAGCAGGAAAATCTCTGGGATTGAATAAAAAGTAAAATGGCCCTAGACAGTTTGGCTCAGTGGATAAGAGTATCAACCTGCAGACTGGTGGGTCCCAGATTCAATTCTGGTTAAGGGCACATGCACGGGTTACGGGCTTGATCCCATTTTGGGGTATGCAGGAAGCAGCCAATGGATGATTCTCTATCATCACTGATGTTTTTATCTCTCTCTCCCTCACCCTTGCTCTCTGAAATCAATAAAACTATATATTTTTTAAAAAGTAAAATGGAGAAACACATACTGAGTACAAGATAGTTGTGGGAACCCTAATCAAGTATGCTGGACATTCAAGGCCAAGGCCAATTTCCCAGATGCAGGTGCAAAAGCAAGGACACAGAAGTCTTACTGTACTACACAAGTGTGCCTTTCTGTAACCCAAAAGACTTGATGTCACTATTTGGGCAAGAAGCCTCTTTCGTCTAAATTAGTATACAGATGTGTTACTGACCAGCTAAGGCTAGGCTGCTTTTTTTTTTTTAATATATTTTATTGATTTTTTACAGAGAGGAAGGGAGAGGGATAGAAAGTTAGAAACATGGATGGGAGAGAGACATTGATCAGCTACCTCCTGCACGCCCCCTACTGGAGATGTGCCTGAAACCAAGGTACATGCCCTTGACCGGAATCGAACCCGGGACCTTTTAGTCCGCAGGCCGACGCGCTATCCACTGAGCCAAACCGGTTTTGGCAGGCTAGGCTGCTTTTATGTAAGACTGCTGTATGTATAGTGGCTGATTGGTGGGGCTACCATGTTTGTATAGCTCCTATAGTGGAGGCTGCTTTGTAAGAAAGATGTATTATTGACCAGCCATGTGCAGCTGCCTACTTTATGGGACTGCTATAAATAATAGTTTTGTCTAATAACTCCTTGTTAGCAATGGCTACTGGGGCTACAGTAAAGATTCTCTTATATACCCACAACTTCTCATATCTTCTCTGTTTAAAACCTGGCATCCAGGGAGGTCCAGTTCTGGTCAGGGAAACTGAGGACTCCACAATAGTTTAAAATTAGCATTTACAACATGATGGTATTCTGGTGCATGAGTGTGCCCTGAGATGGTCTGGAAATGGAGGTTAATCTGACATTTCAAAGGTATAAACAGTACCTTTGGTATAGATTTTGTCTAGGAAGCTATAGGCCTAACACATGACTATATACCATGACACACTTTTAGTAGGAATTTTAATGTTAGGACATCCTATGTGCTTCCTTTTATGGTAGGGGCTTAGTCAGACATGGGCAAAGCAAGAATGATAGCCCAGGTACAAAAGGTCACCATGGTGGAAAGCCTCAGGTACCTAGCAACTGGACAAACTGGACTGGGACCTCACTCCCAGGGTGAATGTCCTCCCCATAGCATATGCTGGTCATGAGGTTTAGACCCCTTGACTTCTCATATGGCTGGTTATGGGGTGCAAACCCTCCCCTGACCTTTCCTCCCCTGGCATGTTGCTAGTCATGTGGGTTAGACCCCCTAAGAGGAGGAATGAACAAGGGGACCAGAGACTAGCCCTTAAACATTAAGCCTCCAGGACAATGAAGTTCTAATCTGAATTAAATACATCTAGGCCTCAGGTGTGTTTCAGCTCCGGTCCCAGAGAAGCAGCAGAACCAGAGGAGCGATGCCATCACTGACCTCAGGATCATCTGCACTGACTAATGAACCCCTGCGCTGGTACCAACCAAGTAGTAGAGACCATGACCCTGAAAGGACACACCTGGAAAGCTGATGAATATTCTATTGGGATTCTCCCCTGAGACTTGCAAATAAATACCCTTTAGATAGAGGACCCAGTGCTGCTCTCCCTCTAGGAACACGCCTATGCCTTTCCCATTCTCCTTTATTCCCCCTCCTTCCTACCCAGGGGAGTTACCCTCCTCCCTACCCAGGGGAGTTACCTTTACCCTTCTCTTTCTCTCTCCTAAGCTCCAAGAGCCCTTGTTTTGCCTCTATAACTTGTTTTCTAAATCTATTCCTTCTACTGCTCATTTATTCTACCTCGGTGACTTTCTAAATAAATTTTCTCTTATAGTTTAAGTCTTGAATCTGAATTCTTTCTTAGCCAGAACTCAGGTTCTCAGGTCCTGTCTTCCTGGAAGCCGATCATTGTTTTAATAATAGAGAGCTGTGGACAGGGAATTCGGAAAGCTGGTGAACCTTAATTGCTCTAAAGGGTTAGAGCTCATTACTAGATATTGGTAGTTGACGCAGCCCCCACCTGTTAGTCCTAAATTCACTGATTGGCTTTTATTGGAATTTCCTGCCTAAGGGATATGAGTGTATTGTATAATTTTAATCTGAATAAAAGGGATGAAAAAGCCAGAGTGAGTAGTAGTCCTTCCACTAGAATTGGACAACCGCCTGGCCCCTATTTCCCAAATTAATACTTTCCGAAGTCTTTTTTTCATTTGTGTGTGGCCTTCTCCAGAACCCGAACCCTGAACCGGAACCTTGAATCACACGAGACATGAAAGGGGTTCCCACACCATCTCACCTGGTGTTGTTTCACCACTAACACTTTTGGTCTCTGGGTTTGGAAAGCCCAACATATAGGCTTCCATATAAGAGCTTGTTGGGTTTAATATGTGGCCCCTTTTTCATTCACATTATAAAATCTTCATTGTAGTGGTACTTTTGCAGCAACCTTCAGTCCAGTGTGGGAGTCTGTTTCTTTTTTCAAAAAATATGGTTGTCCTTGTAACTTGGTCTTGTCATAGAATGCAGCAGAATTAACTTTGTTATTACCCATTCTAGGCCTCAAAAGGCCTTGCTTGCTCCAGGGCTCCTGCTGCTGCCATGTGAGTAAGCCCAGACTAGCCTGCTGAATGATGGTGTTGTCAGGGGCAGAAATAGAATATTAGGGACTAGCTATAATTATAAGAAATATTAATCTTGGAAAATATGTTCTCCCATGCAGTGGGCTTTCTTGTTGTTTTGTTGATGGTTTCTCTTGCTGTACAGAAGCTTTTTATTTTATGTAGTCTCATTTGCTTATTTTCTCCTTAGTTTCCATTGTCCTAGGAGCTGTATTGGTAAAGATATTGCTACGACATATATCTGATATTTTGCTGCCTATGGATTCTTCTAAGATTTTTATGGTTTCCCATCTTACATTTAAGTCCTTTATCCATATTGACTTTATTTTTGTGTATGGTGTAAGTTGGTGTTCTAGTTTCATTTTTTTGCATGGATCTGTCCAATTTTCCCAACACCATTTATTGAAGACACTATCTTGACTCCATTGTATGCTCTTGCCTCCTTTATCAAATATTAACTGAGCATAATGGCTTGGGTTGATTTCTGGGTTCTCTGTTCTGTTCCATTGGTCTATATGTCTGTTCTCGTGCGAAAACTAGGCAGTTTTGAGAAGAGTGGCTTTGTAACATAGCTTGAAATCTGTATTGTGATCTCTCCTACTTTGTTCTTCTTTCTCAGGATTGCTGTGCCTATTCAAGGTCTTTTTTTATTCCATGTGAATTTTTAGAGTTTATTCTAGGTCTGTGAAATGTTTTGTTGGTATCTTAATGGAGATTATATTGAATCTATAGATTGCTTTGGGTAGTATGGACATTTTAATGATGTTGATTCTATCAATCCATGAACATGGTATATTCTTCCACTTGTTTATGTTTTACCCTATCTCTTTTTTCAATGTCCTATAGTTTACTAAGTACAGGTCTTTTACCTCCTTAGTTAAGTTTATTCCTAGGTATCTTAATTTTTTGATGCAATGGTAAATGGATTGTTTTTTTTTTAATTTCTCTTTCTGTGAGTTCATTATTGATATATAAAAAAGCCATAGATTTCTGGGTATTAACTTTGTATCCTACAAATTCATTTATTAAGTCTACTAGGTTTTGTGATAAGGGTCTAACCTGCAAAATTTACAGGGAACTCATACAACTTAACAAAATGAAGATAAACAATCCAATCAAAAAATGGGCAAAGGATTTAAATAGACACTTTTCAAAAGAGGACATACAGAAGGCCAAGAGACATATGAAAACATGTTCAAAGTCACTAATCATCTGAGAGATGCAAATCAAAATGTCAGTGAGGTACCATCTCACACCTGTCAGAATGGCTAGCGTCAACAAATTAACAAATAACAAGTGCTGGCTGGCAAGGATGTGGAGAAAAAGAAATCTTCATGCACTGCTGGTGGGAATGCAGATTAGTGCAGCCACTGTGGAAAACAGTATGGAGTTTCCTCAAAAAATTAAAAATCAAACTCCCATTTGACCCAGTAACCCCACTTCTGGGAATACATCCCAAGTAATCAGAAACACCAATCAGAAAGGATATATGCACCTCTAAGTTCATAGGAGCACAATTTACAATAGCTAAGATTTGGTAACAGCCTAAGTGCCCATCAGCAAATGAGTGATTTAGAAATCTATAGAATGAAATACTACACTGTAGTAAAAAAGAAAGAACTCTTATCACTTGAAACAGCCTGGATGGACCTGGAGAGCATTATGCTAAGCAAAATAAACCAGTCGGAGAAAGATAAATATCACATGATCACACTCATTTGTGGAATATAATGAACAATATAAACTGATGAATAAAAATAGAGCCAGAGAAAAAAATATTTTAAAATATAATAGAAGTAATCCTGTTATATGCAGATTCTTAATATTTCCTATAACTTTTGTGATATTATACTATGTTATTATATTTAAAACCTTCTTTTGAAATATTAATGTTTATTGCATGTAATATTATATTTAAAATTGTTTTTCTTGAGTTATTAATGTTTGCTGCATGTAACATTAATATACTTAAAATCTTTTTTCTTGAAATATTAATGCTTATTGCATGTAATATTATATTTAAAATCATTTTTCTTGAATTATTAATGTTTGTTGCATGTAACATTATTATATTTAAAATATTTTTTGAAATATTAATGTTTATTGCATGGAAAAAAAGAAAAATTAACTATGATTATTGTGTTCTGATTAAAGAAAGCACATTCTAACCTGGCTAGGTGTTGTATGCAGGGGACCTGGGAGCTCACCTAGAAGTGAGGCCCATCTTCCCCATCCCAGAGCTGCCTATTATCATGGAAAGATTAACAACCTTGTTGCAGAAACCAGAGGCACTAGCCCTTTGCAAATTCCCAACTGGCATTGTCTGTCATCTACAACCCTTATACCCATTTTTATTCCTTTTTGTCCACTTCCCCATGTAATCTTTGTCACTGTATCCCATATAAGCACCTGGCTTATAGGGGGGATGCAGAGCAGATTTTCAAGGATGACCTGCTGCTCTCCCATACTATCTGTATTATTGAAATAAACACTCATACATGATTCAACCCTGTCTCTGCTTAATTGGCTCAAGCAGTGACAGGCAGCCGGGACACATGGCTTCTCCGGTTTCATTATGACCCAGCCAAACCTAGTGCCAAAGCCAATAGCCAGTCAAACACCAGATGTGAGAGTGGGGTGACAGTGCACCAGCCAGCCCCAGGCAACTCATTAGCTGATCACAGATATATGAGTGAGGGAGCCCAGAATGACAGAGCTCATCCAGACCACCAAGCTGACTTGTAGACTGAATATGTCACCTCAAAATATGTCACTTTGGCATAGGAATTACTTTAAGCTGGAGGCCATAAAGAAGAAGCAAAAACACAATAGCTTTTTGCCCTCCCTCATCTTCCTAAAAGTAGAACATAATTTCCCTCTGTGAAAGTGTCCCTCCTCCCTCTCCCATTCCAAAAGAAGAACAACTCCTACTACTAGAAAAAGAAAGTCAAAGTTTACTAAAATAACCATTATCTTCCATTATATGTGCCACAGTATACTGTCCCTAGAAACCCAAACCCTCTTTCCTTTGTCTAGTCATTTCTCCATAATTTGTTGCAATTTGTTAAAGTGGTATGTAAGCTCCCAAGCCTAATTACTTTTGAGGTTTTCATTTCTTTTCTGTGATGCCCTTTATGTGCATATAAAATAAACCCTTCTCCTGCTAATATTTCTTTTGTCAGTTTAATATTCATGCCCCAAAGAGTAAATTTAGTTTTTTGTTCCTCCCTAACAATACTCATAAGCAATAAACCAATGGTTCTTGTTTAAGTCATTTGGTTCAGGGTATATGAGAACGGTTTCAGATTATGGGTGGGGAATAGGTCCTCAATATCATTTGGCCTGGCCCTGACAGGTGAGTTCATTAAATGTTTGACCAAATCTTGCAGGCTGAATTTTAAGTTGATAATTTTGTATGGCCCATGAATGATGCTATAAATATCCAAGTGGACTTGGCAGAAAAAAGGTTCTCCACCTCAGTTTTAGATGGATATAGTAATTCAAGAGTCTTTTTTAATTATACAGAAATATGTGTGACAAAAAAAAATCAAAACCAGAAATCTTGTGAAACAAGGACTGTTAAGAGTTGTAATTTGCCATTGAAAGGGCCTTAAAAGTCATTTATTAGTTACATATGAGGAGACTAGGGCTCAAACAGGCAACTGACTGTGGATGCCACTTGCCTCACCACCGCTCCATTCAGAGGAACTTAAATCAATGATGCAAATGTTTGGAAGAATGAATGCTCTCTGAACACATTGTCTGCATTCCCACTGCCATACCTTTGCTTAAGCTGTGCAGCTCTTCCACTCACTCCTCTTCTACCTCCAGTTCTTCCTTTGAGTTCTACTGTTCCTAGTTTCTTCCCAGTGCATCAATCACTCTCTATTCAAAATGCTCTGTAGTATGGTGGACACCACTCACTTGTTACTCGTTGAATTTTAAATCTTGATTTTCTCTGCCTCTTTTTCATTCATACTAGAAGCCCAGTGTGCGAAATTGCACGGCCCTGCTCACCTATGCATGCCTGGCTGTGCTCATAGCCCTGCCATCCTACGCATACCCCACCCACCTGCTGCCCAGCCACACGTGCAGCCCCCCCCCAACTGTGTGCACAGCCCCATCCAACCACATGTGCCTCGTCATGCCCGCCTCACCATACCCACCTGCCCACTGCGATTGGAGCCTGCAGGCCAAGGGGCATGAGCTGCAAGCCCTGCCCTGCTGTCATGAGTGACTTGTGGGCCAGAGAGGAGAGGGGGGAGGAAACAAGAGTTGCTCCATCTATCTCCTGGTGACAAGTCTTTGGTTGTTACAGTGTTACGGCATTACAGTTCCTTGCTTTTTATAATATAGACTAGAGGCCTAATGCACGAAATTTGTGCACAGGGGGTCCCCTCAACCCAGCCTGCACCCTCTCCAATCTGGGACCCCTCGGGGATGTCTGACTACCAGTTTAGGCTCAATCTGGCAGTCAGACATCCCTCTTACAATCCTGGACCACTGGCTCCTAACCCCTCACCTGCCTGCCTGCCTGCCTGCCTGCCTGATCACCCCTAACTGCCTCCCCATCAGCCTGATCACCCCTGGCTGCCTCTGCCTGCCAGCTTGGCTACCCCTAATTATGCCCTTCTGTTGGCCAGGTCGCCCTTCACTGACACTCCCCGCCCCTTCCATCCTGGTTGTCCCTAACTGCCCCCCTCTGCCTGCTTGGTCACCCCATGTAGCCTGCTGTTCAGTCGACTGGTTGTTTCACTAGTCACAGTTACTGCATATATATATATATATATATATATATATATATATATATATTACAAACCCTTTAAGGGTAAATAAAGGGTCTTACAGTTCTCAGCTCTCCCAGTAGTGCCATATTGGTAAATGCTGCAGTTGACTATTAGCAAAACCAATAAACTCATTACACTATTCAGTTTCTTAGATAGGCACTATATAAATATGAATTTCTATGGGATGATCCTTTGGGCCATTTTGTCCTATTTTGTTCCTCTAACCAGGTCTTAACATAAAGGTTATACCATTTGTTACTGTCAGAGTTAATTAAGCCCATTATAATTTGTTAACCCCTGTGCTTGCTTTGTAACTAACATTGATTAACACAAACAAGTACAAAATAGACCATCAGCGCTTTCCAAAAGAGCTGATTACAATTATATTGGTAATTCAATACACTATAAAAGATGGTTAGTAGTTTGTACTTTCTTTACACAGAGGCAAATGATACCAAGCAAAACTAAACCTAGAAACAAAATACTTTGTTCACGAGGTTCACTTGATTAAATTTTCACCTGATTAAACCCCACTACAATGGTTAAAACCTTGAGTAGGATTACTGAAGGCACAGGTCCAAGTAACTCACGTTATTGCACACTGGACCACCGAGAGAGGAAGTGTTTCAAAGCTGACAGACAGATGGTGGAGTGTCCAGGCTCAGCAAAGCAGAATCCAAGGCTTATGACAGACAACAATGGGGCCAACGTGGCTTTTTGTTCTGAGATAAGCCCAGGTTTGATGGCACAGGTTGAAGATGCATAGCAATGAGCACCCAGAGGCATGGATCCAAGTGCTCAGAGTGATTAATAACCTTAAATTATATCTGCTACTCAAAATGCAAAGTACAAAAAACAAAAAATGCCCCCCACCCCATATTCTAATGTATTCGAGAGTGAGTTTATGTGCCTCAGGGGTCGGGTACTTGATCTTGACATCCAGGTGAAGAGGAGTCTACCATGCTCACATGTGACTGTGGTCGACTGCCAATAGGGATGGGCACACATTTGAACTTTTGTTTATTTTTAGAAAAGAAAAAAAAAAAAGCTTGGATGCATACAAGCTGCCACAATTTGTTTGTATAAAATAAATAAGTGGGACTCTGCCCCACAGCACTCCTGAAAAGGATTAACAAAATTGATAAGATCCAAATCAATTGGCCCTGTGCAGATGACTTGATAATGAGGCCAGGAGGTTCTCACAGTTCCCTATTACTGCTCCAGAAAGTATGCTATGGAAATCATTCAAAACCCCTAGAAGAAGTGTTAGTACAAAATGGAGTGTTTCAAAGTCATTGCTGAAAGATTTGTAATGTTCATGAAGATTTCTGAAATACTAAGACTTCTGTATAAAAGTGTGAGTCAAAGAGAAAAAATCTGCCAGATGGAAAAAATATAGAGAAATTTGCTGAAAGTCCTATAGCGTCTAAGCATTGAACTTGGGGGTCTGAACCCAAATCTCTGTGGCCTCACAGGTAGGCCTTCTCTTTTCACCTCCTTCTCTTCAGTAGAGGATTTGTTGAACAAAGTGTTAGGAATAAAAAGCATCTGTCAAAAGCATCATTGAATAGATAGAAAACTAAAAACAAACATTGATACAAATGATCAGCCTTAAGCAAGACTATGACATTGATGACATGTCCCTAGCTTTCCTTCCTGCCATTATCAAACAACATACTTAGGAGCTTATATCAATCCCATCAGGGTTGAACAATCATTTAATACTCCCTCTTCTAGTATTCTCTCTCTCTCTCTCTCTCTCTCTCTCTCTCTCTCTCTCTCTCTCTCT
>JAAGEH010000006.1:17335226-17418603 GCA_011751065.1 Lasiurus cinereus | reverse complement strand
TCTCTCTCTCTCTCTCTCTCTCTCTCTCTCTCTCTCTCTCTCTCTCTGTGTGTGTGTGTGTGTGTGTGTGTGTGTGTATGTGTGTGTGTGTCTCACACACAATAGGTATGCCCAGACATTTTTTTCTTTATTTTTGAAAATAATATATAAAATACATTCAGCAGGGCACAAAGTATACAAATGCTTACTGTACAGCTTAATGAACTCATGTGTGTGTGTCTGTATGTAACCACCATTCAAATGAGGTTCAGAACATTTCCACCATCCCAGAAACCTCCCTCTTGAGCTACAGGTTTCTACTGGAAACCCAGGTTTATTGAGGTATCATTTTCATGCAGTGATATTCACCCTTTTTAGTATGCAGTTCTACAAGGTTTGACAAGTTGTGTGGCCATTAATACAATTAAGATCTAGAAATGCGCCACCACCACCACCATCTCCCCTGACCCCTGCCAAATTTTCCTGTGTGCCTTGTAACAGATGCCTTCCTCTATCTCCACCCCCTGGCAATCCTAATATGCTCTCTGTCCCTGTATGTAGTTTTTCATTTCTAGAATGCCATATAAATGGAATCATATAGTATGTGGTCTTTTTAGCCTCATTTCTTTCACTTACCATAACACATTGGTGATTCATCCATGTGTTTTTATGTATCAATAATTGCTTCCTTTTAATTCCTGAGTAGTACTTCATTATACCACAGTCTGTACTAGTATATCCATTCATCAGTTAAAGGACATTTGGATTGTTTTCAAATTTTGACAACTATGAGTAAAGCCACTATAAACATTCATATGCAGGGTTTTGAGTGAATCTACGTTTTCATTTTGGGGACAGAGGGTAGAAACCCAGGAAGTGGATTTCTTGGTCTATGCTAAGTGCATATTGAAATATATATATTTTTTAAAAAGTGCCAAACCAATTTCCAGAGTGCTAGTACCATTTTGCATTCCCACCAGCAGCAAATAAAACTTGTTTTTCACTTCTCTGATTTTATTTGTAAAAAAGAATGCACACAGGCTGAGCAGCACTACTGCCCTCCAAATGTTGTCTCAGTAGAACCTTTCCAAGTAGAGTTGGCCAGTGCATTACTTTTTCTTTTACCTGTGCTTTATTTGGAATAGTTGTCTTTTCAGACATTATTTTTGGACCTCCTAAAGATATATGATCTTGGGGAAATGGAGGCAGAAAAACAGTCACTCCCTCCCTGGCTCCTGATACCTGGTAACTAAATACTTCTTGATCTCCTACCCTGGCCATTTGGACTTCTGACCTTTTGCCTGGTTGTGGTGTGTGTATTTTTTTAATTAAATCTTTATTATTCAGATTATTACATTTGTTTCTCTTTTTTCCCCTCCATAGCTCCTCTCCACCCAGCTCCCACCCTTCCCTCTACCTTTACCTCCCTCCCGTTGACCTCATCTATAGGTGTATGATTTTAGTCCAGCCTCTCCCTGTACACCCCTCACCCCTTTCCCCCTGAGAATTATCAGTACACTCCCTTTCTGTGCTCCTGATTCTATTATATTCGCCAGTTTATTCTGTTGATCAAATTTTTAATTCACTTAATTTTTAGATTCACTTGTTGATAGATACGTATTTGTTGTTCATAACTTTTTATCTTTTACCTTTTTCTTCTTCCTCTTCTAAAAGAGTACCTTTCACCATTTCATATAATACTGCTTTGGAGTTGATGAACTCCTTTAGCTTTTTCTTTCTATGTGAAGCTCTTTATCTGCCCTTCAATTCTGAATGATAGCTTTGCTGGATAGAGTATTCTTGGTTGTAGGTTCTTGCTATTCATCACGTAGAATATTTCTTGCCACTCCCGTCTGGCCTGCATAGTTTCTGTTGAGAAATCAGCTGACAGTCATATGGGTGCTCCCTTGTAGGTAATGAACTACTTTTAATATTCTCTCGCTGCTTTTAATATTCTCTCTTTGTCTTTTGCTCTTGGTATTTTAATTATGATGTGTCTTGGTGTAGTCCTCTTTGGATTCCTTTTATATGGGGTTCTGTGTGCTTCCTGGACTTGTAAGTCTATTTCTTTTACCAGATGTGGGAAGTTTTCAATCATTATTTCTTTAAGTAGGTTTTCAGTATCTTGCTCTCTCTCTTCCTCTGGCACCCCAACAATTCTGATGTTGGTACGCTTGAAGCTGTCCCAAAGGCTCCTTATATTATCTTCACATTTTTGGATTATTTTTTCTTCTTGCTTTTACAGTGGAGTGTTTTCTGATTCTTTATATTTCAAATTTTTGACTTGATTCTTGCCTTCCTCTAGTCTGCTGTTAGGTCTCTGTATAATATTTTTTATTTCAGTCAGTGTATGTTTAATTTCTAGTTGGTCTTTTTTCATCTCTAGTTGGATCTTTTCCATCTCTAGTTGGTTCTTTTTCATCTCCAGTTGGTTCTTTTTCATCTCCTCTTGGGTCTCGCTAACTTTATACAACATTTCTAGGATATTCTTGAAAAACCTTATAACCGTGATTTTGAACTCTATATCCAGTCTTTTGTTTTCCTCCATTTCTTTTCTTTGTGATCCCTTCCCTTTTTCTGGCATTTTCACTATGCCTGGAGAACTTCTGTGTTGGATTCAGCCTTATGATACCAGACTTGCAAAAGTGCAAAAGCCTCTCTGTTGAGCTTGGGATGGGTGGAGTCTCAGGGCTTAAGGGGCTGCCTTGCCTTCCAGTCCACCCCACCTTCCATGGCCCCTGAGTCTCACGTGACTGGGTAATTGCTGGAGTGGTTCCTGTGAGGGCTCTCTCGCAGTGCCTCTATACTGCTGCCCCACCAGCTCCCCTGCGCTCCGGGATCATATGAGTCTGGGTCCCCAGGGTTTCGCCCGAAACCGGGGTTTAGTGGAGTTAGAAGTGACGCAGGTGGGAGGGTCTGTCTCCCGCCCACTCGTGAAAGCCAGCGGCACAATCAGCAGTTGGTCTTCTGCACGCAGTGCCGTGCGGGCCACCAGGCTTCTGATCTTTTGCAACTCCCCTAAATTTCCATGCACTTCTCCCTTTTCACAGTCCAAACTCCCCCCGTATGAGTTTCGGGGTTTAGTGACGTAGGATAAGGGGTTCAGTACAGTTGAGAGTCTCCGTCTCCCTCCTGCCAGAGAAAGCCAGCCAGGTTCTCCGGCACCCACTCTCTCCACACACTCGTCTCCGTACCTCAGCTTTTTGCAGCTCCTCTGGGTCTCTGTGAGTCTCTCTCTTTTCTTCTTGTTGTAGAATTTCCACTCAGCCAGCTTTCCTGCGGTTCTGGATAATGTACATTCTGTCTTTTAGTTGTAGTTTTGAAATTGTTGTGCGAGGCAGCAGTGTAGGTATTTACCTATGCCGCCATCTTGAATTCTCCAGCGTATAAAACTTTTAGTTACTCCATATTCTCACCAGCACTGAGCAATGCCAAAATTTTTAAAAGTAATTTCACTAGGCATGTGGCACAGGTTTTTAAAGCTGAACCAATATGTTCGTAGGATTTATTGCTATTGTCAGAGTAGACTTGAAATCAATCTTAAATATCTAACTATAGATATGAGAGCTACTTGGCTGCATACTAATTAGGCAGTTAATATTAATGATTTTCGCTGGAGTTACTTCTCATTCAGTTTCATTATGATTAGCTATCTACATTTCAAGCATCATTGATGCCAATTTCCTTAGCACACTTGTTAAAGGCAAGGATCTTGCATCTTATTTGCAGCTGCCCTAGGTGCTCACTTCCTTTTGGCATCTTAAAAACAATCAACAATCTAATTCGAATTACCTTTAGTGTGTTTTCTGTACCCATAAAATCAAACATTCCTCCAGCTTTTAAGAATATGCTTACCAAAAACACTCTAAACTGGGGGGCGGGAGGAAATGCTTCATTGCAGTAAACAAATTGTCACACTCAGGGGATTGCTAGAGAATTCAGTCACTTTCCTGCTCTGCCTTCGCTACCCACAGGGTTGCACATTGCTATTCTTTGGAAGTAACCGCTGCTGATTTTTCTGACTTATGCATGAAGCATAAGTCAGAAAAATTGTGCTTGAAGGTGGCTTAAAGGTAGTCAGAACCTCATCCTCTCAGACATGTCACAGGACTGCCTCCTTGGCCTGTTTTCAGATTCTCTCTGGATCTCCGTGCTAATGCCTTATTCATTTGCATCCGTCTACCCCATCTGCTGGTTCTAATGGTGTGCTGTCAGCAATTAGACTGTGATGCATGGGCCACCTCCTGTACATTTCTTATATCCCTCCTCCCTCCCTGCCCAGCCTCAGCTATTTCCATCTTTCTGCCTCATCCACAATAGAGGAACATACCAGACAATTCAGCTGCATCTTTTTATTTTTCTCACTTTAAATAGATAAATGAGCACAGAGAATAAATTCAAAATGTACAGGACATAGAGCTAGAAGATTTTCATTCTCTTCCCCAATTCTCTAAGTCCCGTGCTCAGAGAGAACTACTACTGTCACCAGTGTCTTGTGCCCTTCCAGAAAGAGATAGTCTACACATCAATAAACATACAATTTATTTTTACTCTGCAGAAATGGTAACAAGCTATAACACCTTTTTGCATATAGCTTTTTTTCCTCATAAAACATATGTCTTATAAAGAATTTATTCTGAGTTTATCTGCATATACTTCACTAGACTTGCCTCAATCTTTTTAAGAATTGTTTAATGTCGCATGTTGTATATCTACAATGATTTATTTTTACCAAATTCTCATTAAAGTATGCAAAATAATGATTTAGTGACTGAAATGAGACAGAAGCTTCTGTCATAAAAAAGATAAGCAGAATTAAGTGGCTCAGGGCTGGTATTGGTAACTACAGTCTCAGAGACTAAAAAACCTTCTATCTTATTGCTCCTCTGTTCTTAGCATGTGAATTTTTCCTTGTGCTTGAAGGTGGCTACTTAAGCTCCAGCCTTAAATACTGCATTCCAGCGGAAAGAAAGATCAACATATTCTCTCTCAGAAAGGATACTTTTCAGCTCACAAATTCTTTTTAGTTATATACCGTTTTCCAAAACCTAGTCACAAAGCCAACCTACTTTCTACAAGGGCAATGTGAAATGTAGTCAGAATCCAGGGAGCCTGTTAAAATGTTGGAATTTTATTACGAAGGAAGAGGGGTAGAATGGTCATTGGGGTACAAAAATCAGTTTCTGTCCCAGAATTGTTGCTAGTTCATTTGCTCTTAGCTACAATGCCAAAAAAAGCTATATGAACATTCCATTTCAGACTATGTGGGATGCTTTCTAGAATTTCTGAATCACAGGGTATGTACATGTTTATTTTCATGAATAATATCAATTGCCATCTGTTGACAATGTAAAAATTCATGCCTATGTTGACATATGAGAGATTCTATTTCCCCATATCCTCAACAGCCCCAAGTGTGCTCACATTTTTAAAAACTTTTTTATTTTTTATTGTATGATGGTTTAAGTATAGTACCCCAAATTATCTCAACTGCATTCGGTGGAACTTTCTCTGATGGTTAGTGAAGTTGAGTCCTTTTCTAAATGTCTGGGAACCATTTGTATTTCCTTATCTCTGAACTGTTTCCATCATTTGCCCATGTGTTCATTGAATTATTTCCTTGTTTTCTATAGAAATTCTAAATCAGGGAAATTAGCATTTTCAGTAGTATTCATTATACTTTCCATAATTTTGGCTGGGTTTATGTTTCTATGTGGATTTTTAAAAGAATAGTAAGCCCTTACTTCTTTGTTTCATAAGCAAAGCTGGCTGAGTTAGTTGCTTTTTGGTGATTAGGCAGAGATCAAATCCCATATTCTCTTCCTGCTCCTCAGACTCTCCCTTTGCTCCAACCTCGGCCTACATGTTGTCAGCACCACGAGCAGCCATGAGGGCAGCAACTACACATGCAGCTGCATCAGCCAAGAAGGCCTAATGTTTACAGCAAGTGGAAAGGTGTAATCAGTCTCCACAGACAAAGCCAGGACTTGCTTGTACCCATTGATGATAGAATGGGGTATCGATGCAACAGGTGGGTAACCTATCTGCAGACATATGCTGGTAATATGGCAGACACCCCCTCCATATGTCAAGCACTTCAGTGGTAGGAACTGCTGTTGTCAAATGGCTGCTGAATGATCAGTCCAAGGAGGTAGGGGTCTGGTTCAGCAGTGTGGCTTTCTCTCCAGTCTTAATCAGCTGCACAGCTCTCAGGATGTCAACAGTGATTTCTTTATGTAGGTAAATATATTCCTTTTAAAAAATTGCTATTGGGTTTTATGACATTCTTAGGATGGTACTTCCCATACTAAAATTATATTAAAAATTCCCTCATGGTTCTCTTTTTTATACTAATAAAAATTACAAAGAGGCTCTAACTTGATTTATTTGACATGACTTCTCATTATTCTGGTCCCACTGACCTATCCATCTTCCCCCATGAATTTGATAGCTTGGCTGTATCATAAAGGGAGACAGTGTTTCTTTTTTTTTACTTAATATGAGGGATAGCAATTCCACTTTTTATTTCATATATTTTGTACTGTTATTGATATTAGTCATTACATTTTAGTTGTACATTGCAGTTGATCCAATTTGCCAATAAGTGGGGTTAAGCACTTGAGATTCAAGCATTCAGACTTATCTGCTCACACTGTAGAGGTTGGCCATATAATTCTAAACTGCAGGAGTTGTGGGGAGAGAGATGAAGGCTTTGGAGTTGGTTGTGGGCTGACCTGTGTCCTCCTCATGTTTATATGTTGAAATCCTAACATCGAGCACCTTGGAATATTACTGAATGTATCAATTATCTTTAAGCAGGCAATTAAGTTAAAATGAGGTCATATAGGGTGGTCCCTAATACAAAATGACTGGTGTCTGTATATGAAAAGAAAATTAGAACACAGATGCACACAGAGGAAAGACCATGTGAAGACATGGGGAGAAGACAGCCATCTAAAAGCCAAGAAGTGAGACCTCAGAAAAAAACAACCTGATAATACCTTGATCTCAGACTTCTAGCTTCCAGAACTCTGAGTCAGAGGTTTAGTCAGATCTGCTGTGTTAGGTCATGTCCTCTGGACTCTGCAATGGGGGCCTGCATACAGCAGATGCAGTGAGAGTGGTCACATAGCCACAGTTGTGAGGGAGTAAAAGAAATGGGAGGAAGAGAACTTAAACTGTGACGTGTGATGAAATTGAAGCTGGGGCCTCAACTGATCCTAAGGCATTCTGGACCTAGGGTGACTGTCAGGGTCTTTGTAATCCAGCAGGCTGTCCCCCAGAAGAGGATCTAAACTTAGGTGAGAAAGCTCCATGTGACTGAGGGCAATTGCTAAGAGGACTTTATCTGTGAATCATCAGACTTTATCTGTTGGCAGTGTGAGAACCAGTACCTTGTTCTAGAGAATGAGCCTGGGGGGTGCACTCCTGCACCCACCACACCCATCTATGCACAAGGGAAGTTCATAGCATGAAGAGACACTTTGAAGAAGCAGAACTCAGGACAGACATGGCCCAGTGTGACCAGGAGGGTTTGGAATGCAGGAATAATATGAAGTTTCTTTAAGCCAACTAGGCAACAAACACTGGGATGAATTAGCCCCAATTATCAATATGTCATTTTTTCCAGGATTCAGATGCATAGGAGAAAAGTCTACTTAGTCTCACTTTGATCACCTACTTGCCCTTTGGGCAGGGGAGGGCATGGGTCATTTATTTTAAGTTCCCAGAAGATAGCACAATATGGGGAAAGTCCCCAAAAAAGGCCAATTACAATGTCATCATCAGAAGGAAAAATAAGGATACTAATAAGGAGGAAGCAATGTGCATCCACTAAGGCCCAGGCCATCTCAGTTGGAATCTCAGTTTTGGGCATCCTTGAACAAGGGGCTTAAATCCATAAAATTAAGTGTTTCACCTATAAAGTAGAAAAAAATAGTACCTACCTCATATAATAGTTCAGGCTTAAATTATATCTCTATTATCTATCTATTTATCTATCCATATGTGTATATACATAAACAAATTATGCATATATACATGAATCTGAACAATTATATAATGTATTTATGATGCCTATATAATTATAGCCACCATTTAGTTGACTGTCTACAGTTGTGAGGATCTCATCAATTGTTTGCTATCATTTTATCTAGGTGCATTTTGATTCCCTGCCCCGCCTCCCTTTTTTTTAGAGAAAGAGGAGTGTTTTATTTGTCTTCTTGAATGTGCTAAATCCCCAGACTCTATACCTGAAAAAACCCTCAGAATTGTTGTCTCTTTTTATAGACAGAACTGTGGAGTTATAGTTTTACAACTTTATATGACTCATATTGGGTGTGGAATGTGCATAATTTTGCATTTAAAAATATAATTTTGCATTTAAAAATAGGAGTGGAATGAGAAAACCAAAAGGAGAGTTTGCCTGATTGATCTTCTGCTCCCTGGGGTACACCTTCTTATGGGGTTCTCAAAACCAGATGGTCTAAGGCAGGGTCAAATAAGAGCAAGAGAGCTCTCTTGCTCTTATTTGGAGTTGGTTGTGGGCTGACCTGTGTCCTCCTCATGTTTATATGTTGAAATCCTAACATCGAGCACCTTGGAATATTACTGAATGTATCAATTTACCTAACACAGGGTCAAATAAGAGCAAGAGAGCTCTTCCACACAATTGGCTACCTGAGCAAAGATCAGACACCAGTGGTGTTCCAGAGTGGGAATACTAGTTCCATTTCTTTCTTTGCTGACTGTACACAGATATTTGTCATGGGACCAGGCCGAGAGTGGTGAAAAGAGGTTAGGGTTAAGGCGGGGGGGGGGGGAGTGGCATTTTCTCCCATTCATCTATTTTAAAAAATGATCGAATTCCAACAACAACATGCCAACTTCACTCCCACACACAGGCACCAAGAGGGATGACTTCTGTGGACACTTCTCAGCTTGCAAATGTTCCTTCCCCGAGGTCACACAAGTCGCTGGTATATCCATTTACCTGAAATAAATGCCATCATGCAGGTCCTCATTTCTGTCAGAGGTTATGAGCAGCCTTGATGGAGTTGGGTAATCACATTGCAGAGGGACTGAAAGGGTTTGGGATGCGATTTCCTATTTAGTTCAGACAAAATAAAACCATTACCTGTGCTCTATCTTTTTTAAAGAGATTGTTTTCTAAACTCTTTCATGCTTGAAGCCTGTTGCAGCACAAGGAACTATCAGTCTGTCACAATTATAGATCAGCTCATCACTATAGTCAGCTTCCAATCTCCTTAACTCTTTCCCAGGGAAATGATTTTATTGAGTCTATCTTATCATTTTGCCTTTTGAAAAATATGGTGCTGTAATTATCCATTAGCTCTGCAGAGCTATCTGATAGCACAGACCCAGGTACCTTGGGGAATGGGCAGGGAGCCATTTATGAGACACATGGACTCTCCCCTTCCCCCCACCCCACCCCCATTCACTCAGGGGTCAGCAGAAATGAAACACATGTGGATGTAATGAGGTCAAGTGTTGCTTAAAAAGTCAAGAATATAGTTAATGTTGACACATACAGGGTCCCTAGGTACATTTTTAAACCACTGCTGAGGTCTGCCCAGGTCAGTGGGCTCATGTAGCCAGGCTACAGTGAACATATCAGGAGAGCTCAATTAGCCTCACTCTTACTTACACTTTTACCTCTCGCTAACCTAGGAATAGGAGACAGTGCTTCTCCCATGTACAGTCACCAATTTGTCTGTTGGTTCTTTTGTATTGTGGCAAAATAGACACAACCTCAAATTTACCATTTTAACCATTTTTATGAGAATAGCTCGATGCCATTAAGTACACTCACATGATTGTACAACCATCATCACTATCCATCTCCAGAAATTTTCCATCTTCCCAACTTCACTGAAGTAGACCTAGAAAGGCTGAATCCATTGTCCATAGCAGAACTTGGTTATCTTCACCAAGATAAAGGTTTTACTTCCACTTCCTTGTTGTGCCTCACTCAAAGGTGGAATCTAATGAACAAAATAAACTGATGAACAAAATAGATCCTGGATATGTATTTGTCAGGGTGTGTTTTACCTTAGATAAATTTTTATGTAACTATCATATAATTTCACTTCATTATATGGTCATTCATTTGCTTACTGAATTCCTTCATTCACTGACTATTAATTTACTAACTTATTATATGGCAGAACATTGCTGTAGGTCCTGTGTATAGATGCTGAGGGAAGAAAAGGTTTGTCCTCATAATTTTATAGTTTAATAGGGAAGACAGTCTTTAAATAAATGAAAAAAAAATGTATAATTGTCATTATGACAAATTGAAAGGAGAGCTACATGATGGAATAATAAAAGCTTCTCTTAAATTCTTTTTAAGGATTAAATGAGATATCATATGTGAAATGCTTTTAAATTATTAAGTTGTTAGTGGTCATTAATATTTGGGGTTGATGTGGCAGTCAGTTGCTTTTAAATTCAGTCCTTCACATAGTGCCCCAATCACTAGCACTTTTTAATAGTTTCATCCATATTTTTGGCTGTACATCCTTCCCCTATCCCACTGCCCTGGAAACTTTAGATGCCACTTGCCCACACAGCCTGGAATGTACACTGCACGGAAGTGTAACCTGGCACAGGCCCCTGAAAAGTTGGCTTCAGATTCTCTGAGCAGCTGGCTTTTCTCACAGATTACTCCAGGGCAGTTGAAAACCAGCTTCTTTGGAGGGCCTGCTGGCATGGTGTTGGAGAGGATCCAAGCACTTTTGAGGAATTGCCAAGTTCAATTTTCAAAGAGTGGCACATCTGCAGATTCCAGTATCTATTCCCAAAAGAGAAATTTGATGCTTTTCTGTCACTGAAATCCCTTGGGATCATCAGTGTGGTGAGATCCATTTACTTTTCAGACATTGAAATGATTACTAACACCTAAGCTGAAAGATGTGAGGCAAACACATAGGTTGTAATGCAGCGAGCAATATTAGTAAGAATGAGAGGACAAGAAGTGTCAGCAGAGTCTCCAAGGGGACTCTGGGAGCCACACCATCCTATCTAAAAAAAGAGTACTATGCAAATTAACCATTACTCTGCTACACCCACAAGCCACGCCCATAAGCCATGCCCATAAGTCCACCAGGAGCGAGTATGTAAATTAACTCCAACCAAGTTGGCTACAGCCCAGAGAGAGCGGGTGAGAGGCTTGGGTTTCCCTGGCAATAGAGGAAGCCAAGCTTTCCACACACCCCAGCAAGCCCAGGCCTCCACTCAAGGTTACAAAGTTTCAATTATAGAAGATAAAAAAATTAATTTAAAAAAAAAATGTCAGCAGCCACGGAGCTAGAGAGAGCAGGAGGCTAGGGTTGCCCCCAGCAACGGAGGAAGCCAAGCTTCTGCAGCCTTGGGCTGTGTTGGCTGCGCTCCAGGCTTCAAAGTTTCCATTGTAGAAGTTAAATAAATCCCAGATACCAGGGGCTTCAGTTGGGTCGATAGGGGTGTCGCCAGTCTGCAAACCACCACAGGCCCCTTGCCCAGGCCTCCCCATACCCCGAGGAAATCCCCAACCTGATCCGGGACACCCTTCAGGCAAACCAGCTGGCCTCCACCCATGCCCCAGGCCTCTATGCTATCTAATAAAAGAGTAATATGCAGATTGACCATCACTCCAACACAAGTGGCTACCCCCATGTGGTCAAAAGATCCTGCCTCCATGTGGACACAAGATGGCCAGTAGGGGAGGGCAGTTGGGAGGAACTGGGACTGTAAGTGAGGGCAGTTGGGGGTGATCAAGCCTGCAGGGGAGGATAGTTAAGGGTGAACAGGCCAGCAGAGGAGGGAAGTTGGGAGCAACTGGGCCTGCAGGGAAGGGCAGTTGGGGGGGACCAGGTCTGTAGGGGAGAGAAGTTGGGGGTGACCAGGCCTGCAGGGGAGGGCAGTTAGGGGTGACCAGGCCCACAGGGGAGGGCCGTTAGGGGCAAACAGGCTGGCAGGGGAGCAGGTAGGCATCAATCAGGCTGTCAGGGGAGTGGTTAGGGGGTGATCAGGCTGATAGGCAGAAACAATTAGGAGCAACCAGGAAGACAATCAGGCAAGCAGTTGGGAACCAGCAGTCCTGGATTGTGAGAGGGATGTCAGACTGCTCATTTAAGCCGATCCCAATCAGGCCTAAATAAGCTGTTGGGCATTTCTTATGTATCATTATATTGGGTGGGCCGCAAAAATATTCATTGTGGGCCACATGCACCCCACAGGCTGTGAGTTTGACATGCTCATTTTAGGGTGTTGGCTCCCCAGTAATCTAAGGCTACTGAAGGATGTTATTTCTAAGAAGCCACAGGCTACCCTGCCAATATATTAGACTAGGGGCCCAATGCATGAATTCATGCACCTTGGAAGGAACTGTGGGACGTCAGGCTGCAGTAGGGGATAGGGGCGGGTCTAGGCTCATCCTCTGTGCTCTGTCTGGCCCCTCCTGCCACTGTCCCTGGTCCCCTTTCTGCTGGCAGGCCCGCTCCCGCTGCTGCCACTCCCATGCGTTGCTAGCACCTGCTGACAGCACAAAGCAATTGGGGCTGGTGCCAGCAATGGGTACAAGCAGCAATTGCTGCCCCAATCGCCCTTCAGGAGAAGGACAAGATGGAGAAGCCCTCAGGGGTGATCAGGGCTGGAAGCCACTGCTTGCACCTACTGATGGAGCCAAGTGATCGGGACTGTTGTTAGACGCTGGGCACTGGAAGCGAGTGTAAGTGGTAGCTATGGCATCAGCTGCAGGTGTGAGGAGGGCCAGTGCTGGGAGTGGTGCAAGTGGTGGCTCTGGTGCTGGCAGCAGGTGCAAGGGGAACCGTTGCCAACAGCAGGTGTGAGAGGAGGCTGCCAGCCCCAATCACCCCTCAGGAGCAGAGGGAGGTGGAGAAGCCCTGAGGGGAAATTGGGGCCAGTAGCTGCCACTCACACTCACAAGACCACAGCACATAGGAGCAAGGAATTTTCAAGTAACCACCAGAGGCTGGCCCTGATGACAGTGACTTGTGCCCCGCCTTGGTCTATCTCCCCCCTCCCTTGCTCACATGCTCCACCATCCCACCTTGAAGGATGCCTGCCACGTTCTATGCTCTGCTGCCTGCTGCCAACACCCACCATGTTCTGTGCACGTTCCCTGGTGGTCAGTGTGTGTCATAGCGACCAGTTGTTCGGTCAATTTGCATATTAGGGTTTTATTATATAGGATTAGATTCCCTGACAAGAAAACGCAAAGAGGGAGAGGGAGAAGGGGAGAAGAAAGGGGGAGGTGGAGAAATATGGCACAGCAGTAGATTGAATGCCCTCAAGAGAAAAAGTATATTTTCGAGGCAAGGAATCATTGTCTTTCCAAATCCCTGGCTTACCGCTGCCTACAAAGTACTCAACTCTACAGGATTTATACCAGGGTCCCTTCAAATATCAGGTCAGGTCTCAAAACATTTTTACTGTCAATTTAACAAAGAACAAATCTTCATCCTAGGTGGAGAGGGGAAAGAGCCAGTTCTCTTTACATCTAGGGCTGCCCTTGAAAATATGAGCTTATTAACCTCTGAATAGGTGAGTGAAAGAATAAAGGACTCCTAGGACCAAACTCAGCCAAGAGACACTCCGAGGAGTAGGTTTTATTAGTAATATAACCTCTTCCTTCAAGAATTTTATGGGGAGCTGTCAGGCAGCACAGACCTTGGCAAAAGAAACCGCCCAACTGCTCATATCTGAAGGCCTTGGTTTGAAAGCATATTCTCAATAGGATCTTGATGTATTTTTAAGAAGACTGGCGGGAATTACTTATTCCTCCCAGTGTATGATTTCTCATTTTTCTTCCAGCAGAAATAGAGAATGGATTGCTCTGGGATTTGCAAGCTTCCTAAGCATTCGAAAGGCTGGCAGTTAAAATGACAGTAATGACTTAGGTCTCCTCTGAGTGTGGTCCCTTCATTACCAGGACAGCCTGAACTCCAGATCCATCATTCACAACCTGTCACTCTATCCCTGTTCCACCTCCCATTCTGTCCATCACAGTCGTACACCCTGCAAACCAGGCTCTCTCTCTCTCTGGGACAGAGCCTGACCTGCCATGCTCCCAAATGAGGCACAATCTGGATCAAACCCTATAGGGTTCTCTTCTCTCCAAAACATATGCATGCACATAAACACACCCATGTAGACAATGTGCACACATGGACTTAAAAAAAGAAAATTTGCACTTAAGTGAACACTGTAAGCAATTTGAGAAATGAATAACAAGGCTTAAGAAGAGAGGTATAGAAGTTGGGTGAGCCAGACCCATCTATTTTAATGTGGTGAAGAGTAAGGAACCAAGGTTACTGGTTAATTATATGTACCAGGATTGTAAAGCAAAGGAAGGAACTGAGTTTCATAATATACTCACTCATATATTTGTCACATTTTTCTAAAAGACAATTCTGTGAGTGACCAACTATATGCAGTAATATGGAAGAATCTCATAGATGTAATATCAAGCAAATACAGAAGACACAAATGAGTATTATATATTCTTTATATTAAACCACCCACACACACCCCAAAAAGAGTGGGGGCAGACAAGTCATGAAAATAGTGGGCTAGTAGCTGAAAAAAGACCCAAGGGACGTCTATGGTCTGATCATACCCCATTTCTTAATCTGAGAGCCAAGTATGTACAAATAGTGTTTTTGTGAAATCCCATCACTTTTTAAAAAAATATATTTTATTGATTTTTATAGAGAGGAGGGGAGAAGGATAGAGAGTTTAGAAACATCAATGAGAGAGGAACATCAATCAACTGCCTCCTGCACACCCCCTACTGGGGATATGCCCATAACCAAGATACATGCCCTTGACCAGAATTGAACCTAGGATCCTTCAGTCCGCAGGCCGATGCTCTATCCACCGACCCAAACCAGTTAGGGCAAAATCCCATCACTTTTATGCATAAAATAACAAATGTCTGATCATATCACTTCCCGGTTTGAAGGGATTTCTTGGCTGGCCTTTCACTGTTTGTACATGTGGAATTCAGAATGTATTTTCTCTTTGAAACAGTGTAATGAATTTTGATTGTAAGGACCCAAGTAAAGCCAAATAAGGGCTGGGCTGTTTCATGTGTGGAATCACTTACATTTTCTGGTTCTCCCTAAGTCTTGCTAAGCTCTATAGCAGTGGTTCTCTACCTTTCTAATGCCACGACCCTTTAATACAGTTCCTCATGTTGTGGTGACCCCCAACCATACTTCATAACTGTAATTTTGCTATTGTTATGAATTATAATGTAAATACCCGTGTTTTCCGATGGTCTTAGGCGACCCCTGTGAAAGTGTCATTCAACCCCCAAAGGGGTCGCGACCCACAGGTTGAGAACCACTGCTCTATAGGCTGAGTTCAGGAATCAGAGGGCCTGGGAAGAAATCAGGGACATGAAGTCAGCCCATGGCCAGCTCCTATGGTAGGGAGACTGGTATGAGAAGAGCCAGGGAGTCAAGGACGCAGGACTGGATGCTCTGAGAGTCAAATGTTGTTTTGTTCTGTAAAGTACATTCCTGTTGCTTCTGGTATCTATACCCCATTTCCATGGGGCACTTACCCTTTCCCCAATCTCAGCCCATTTAGAAGAGATAGAGCTGTCCCACCCCCCATTCAGCAGCCTGGCTAAGCATATGATTCTGGACTAGCCAATAAGAGCAGACCCTGGCTAGAGGTACTAGTGTTCCAACCAATCACAGCCCAGGAAGGGTTCAATTCTAGGACTTTTGATATGATTATTAAGAAAGGAAACTTAGCTAAAGTTGACTGAAGTTTCCATCTGGTCAGGATAAAGAGAGCTTCCCTGGAGATGGAGCCAATGCTGGGGGCAAGCTGTGTTCAGAGGTGAAGGGCAGGGGACTGAAGCCTGATGACATCATTTGAGACCCTACAGTTGTCAGCTCCTCTGAAATGTATGATTCTGCCACCCTAGCCTGAATGACCTCTTTTCCAAAGCCTTCCTAGCACAACCACCACAAGCAAGCACATAGGCATTCCTTTCCCTCTCTCTCTCTCTCTCTCTTTCTCTCTCTCTCTCTCTCCCCCCCCATCTCCCTCGAATTCCCAACTTAAATATTAAAATGGACAGTTAGACACCTTAAATTTCTTAATCAGATACCACCAGAAGGCAAAACTGAGCAAAATTCAGTCCACTGTTCTTAGCCCATAGCCTGGTAAAAGGGAGAGAACAAATACAGCTGGTTGAAGAAACTGAGTACAGATACTGGGGTTTGTATTCAAACTTGGACTTTGATTCCAAAGCCTGGCAAATCTCACCTATTCATGCTGTCTCTAAACTGTGAAAAATGTTGGTACAGGCATTTTCCTTAGTGAATTTCCTCTTGGAGAGAGTTGTTAATTGGGAAAGCTTTGCCCAATGGCATACAGAGATGTGGGTGAAGGTTGGGGCTAGAAAGAAATAGTCCATACCCAAATGTGTCATTCAGTGGCCTCCATTCAGTGGAGACAATTATTTGTTTGGCGGGTCTACAACTCACAATGTAAACGGATTTGGAGACTTCCAGCTCTCACTTTGCCAAGTTCAGCTGAAAGCCACTGGTTTCTGCCACCACAGCTTCTGTTCCTCAAGACTCCACTACTTCTCCAACATTTTCAATAAACTGACGTTACCCTCCCCCTTGTCCTGCCTTCCCTCCAATATGCCACATCCAGACTTAATACAGCAGAGATTCTCAGTACTGGCAAAGTGGTACAGAGAGGAAAACTCTGTAAATCCTAAACTGGGACGAGCTCCCTCTTATGACTTCATTACCTAGAAGAGGAAAGCAGTACATCCTAAATCATGCGTAGCTACTTTAAAGCTGGCCCATTTTTATATTGCCTTGACCTCAAAAAATTAAAACAATGTCCTTTTGAAGCTGGGTAGCACCAGGGAGGCCAAAGGAGACCTCAACCCAATATAAGGATACAAGTTCTTGTCACAGCCTCAGAAAGGATTTGCGAGCATGACAGAAGGATTTAGCAAAACACAGTACATTTATCAAAGCAATAGTACACACTTGAGAAGTGAGACTAGGAGACCCTGAAGAATGAGATGTGCTGATGGAGTCTGGATACCTCCTCTTCAGATAGCAGTTTCTTTGTTAGGGTGGGGCATTCCCAAAATGTAATGCAAATTTATTATAAAGATATAATGGCCTTGTTGGTGACTTTTAGGTCAGCATGCTACCAAATCTGATTGAGACCAGTTTTGTTTATCTCAATTACAGAAAATTGGGGAGGGGAATGGGAGGAGTGTGGAAAGTAGTCAATGAAGGTCACATATGGGATGTTCCAGTCAAGACAGAAAAGGGGAGCTTGAGGCATTTGTTTCCTATATTAACTTTCCTGCCTCACTTTGAATAATACCACTGAATTGACTCAGCCTTCTGTAGGTCAAAGCAGCCAATTTCTTGATAGCTTTCTCTCTGTGCATTATTTCTCTACTGCCTCAACAACAGGTCCTCTTATCTAGATCCTTGCAACTCAAAGTGTGGTTCATGATCAGCAATAGCCATATCCCCTGAAGCTGCTTAGACTGGCACTCTACACCCTCACTCAGATCTCCTGAATCAGAATCTCCATATAGTAGGAACCTCAAAGAATGCACATTTACATCTGAGAGACACAGAATAGATCAGTGGTACTCAAACTATAAAAGCATTAGAAGTCCTACGAGTACTTGTGGAAATCCAAATTAGATGTCCCATGCATTTGTTAGTGGAGTGATTAATTCTGGGCTGGGAACCTGGGATGAATTGTTCTGGAAACCAGCCAAATCCTTTGTGCCAAACAGCCTTGCCATTAGTAGCCAACATGACTGTCCACCTTTATTTCCCTCTGCCCACATTATTTTGGCATCTTCTCTTTCAGCTACCTGCCCATTGCTCTTTTCCTGCCATATCTTTCTACAAAACTTTAGAAGTACCAACCAGTTGTTCCCTCCACATCTGGCCTTACTGAGTCCTCCTGACTCTGCCCCAGGTTGGCCATTCCCCAAGTGCTCCCAGATCATTGCTTCTCCTTCTTGTACAACCCTTACTTTTCAGGGCTTGGATGTGGTATGGCTTCTTCTCCCTCTCAGATCCTTTCACCTTCCTGGAATCTCTTTCCATCCTTTGAGGTTCTTGCTTACCATTTTCTTTCCCCTGCATGACAGCATCAGTAATTCTTCTCCCAAACCTTCCCTCCCTATCCATTCTCCACTGAAGTAATAAAATATATTGAAATGCAAATGGACTGCTCCATTTTCCTAAGGATAAAATCAGGCTTCTTACTTTGGTTGTAGTATTTAGATTTGTACCAAGCCTCATCTCCTATAATCCCTGTCCTCTTCCTACACTTCTGCCATTCTATGCTCCAGGCATTGTAAACTGCCTCTCACCTGAACCATTTATACTCTCCACCTCCCTTTTCTCCCTAATCCCTATTTACTTTTCATAACTCAACTTAAATGTTGTTTCCTCTAGAAAATCTACTCTGATACCCAGGCTCTTGTGGATTGTCCTTGAAATATGTGCCCCAAATACTACGTTATCTCCCTATGCACTATCACCATTTTATAATTGCCTTTTACTTAGCTGCTTTCTGCCCATACACAGTTTGGAGTTTATGACTCATTCTCTGTTTGCACCACTGAGGATTTTGTTGAGCTGCAGATTACAGAGACTGTTGGTGGTGAAACAGCACCAGGTATTGGATTTCAGTTCAGCAATCTTGGTTTTTGAGTTCTGGCTAAGAAAGACTTCAGAGTCAAGACCCAAACTATAAGAGACAGTTTATTTAGAAAATGACAGAGGAAAAAGAAGTGAGCTGTAGAAGAAATGGGTTCAGGAAATGAGTAACAGAGGTAAAAAAAAAAAAGCCCTTGAAGGGGGAAAGAGAGAGAGAGAGAGAGAGAGAGAGAGAGAGAGAGAGAGAGAGAGAGAGAGATCTTGACAGTTAGATAAGTGAGAGGAAAGGTGAAGGTGTGCTCTGAAAAGAGAGAGAAAGAAAGCATGTGTCTTAAAGGATCTGGAGGCCTAAGGGTAGAATCTCAATAGGATATTCATCAGCTTTCCAGGTGTGCCCCTTCAGGGTTGTGGTCTCTACCGATTGACCAGTGCCAGGGCAGGGGGTCAATGCAGCTGGTCTTTATATCAGTTTTGACTGAGGCCTACATGTCATCTCCAGGAGTTAATGCTTAAGGGAGTGGTTGTGCAAGAGTTTGTAGTTTTGCTCATTGCTAGGCACCTGAGGCTCTCTGCGATGTTGACCCCCTTTATCTGGCCTATCATTTCTACTCAACTTGTGCCCATCTAACCATCTACTACAAAACCACCCAAACAGTGATTTAAACAGATTAGGTTTGTTTTCCTCACATAACAAGAACTTTGGAGAATAATACAACTGATATTTCCAGATTTTGCTCCAAAATATTTAATATATGATCTTTGTTCCTCATGTTCATTTTCTGGTCCTAAGATAGCGGTTTTTCACCAGCATCCATCTACTATTCAGAATTGGTTAAGGGTGAAGGACAAAGATGCCTGCTAATGAAGTCATCCCATTCCTAGCTGCAAGGAGGGGTTGGACATATGGTTTATAACCAGATACCCTGCTGCCTGAACAAAATCAGAATTCTTTTTAATAAGGAGAAAGAAGAGAATGGATGTTGAGAGGCAATGGTTAGTGTTTGCCATATCTAAGAATCCTTAGAACTTAGCAGCATTAAGGCCTAGCTAAGAATAGGACTCAATAAATATCGATTGAATAAATATATGAATGAACTATAATTAATACATATAGTTCAATATGGGGACATAGAAGAAAGACATTGGAAACAGGTAAATGGGTTGAGGGGAATAGTAACTGACTAATCTATTCTTTGATAAAGGAGAGAGACCTGCCTGCACTCCTTCATGCTCCATTTTTCCAAGTTCCCATCGCGCTAGGCCCCTGGTACTTGTTGCCACTTCATGGGGCAGCCCTGGGGCTCTGTGGAAGCTGATGCCAGCATGATCTTCTCAAAGTGCTCTAGGCTGTAACTTGCTCCTCTTCCAGGCTGAAACAATGTTCATCATCAGATAACCTGAAAATGCAAATGTTCACAAAAGACAAAAACAAAACACCTGCAAACCAGTCTTAACATTTTGATGTAGAACCACCTAAACTTTTTCTATAAATACATTTTTGAGAAACAAATGTGCAATACACATTACTTGCTGTTTTATAATTCCTCCATCTTCTTTACCATAAACATCTTTCCATATCAATTAACAAAAGTTTGCCAGGATTTTAAGTGTTGCTACCTTGGATTCCGTTGTAATGTCTTGTTTGTACTTGATCTTCACTTTCCACCCACAGCTTTACAAATCAAACCTCAGGCTAAAATCCAACATGTCAGCTTGGTTCTATGAGAAGCAGATGCCAGGATGGAAAGTGCAAGTAATTTCCTAGGGGAAATGCCTTTAAAGGATAAAAGGGAAAAAGAACAGAAATAGGCAGGGACAGTCTTCAGGGCAGATATAGGCCTGAGTTCTATGAAAAGACAGAGGGAGGAGAGTTGGGGATTGATTGGGTAGGTGAGGCTCAGACCACAATGCAGCTCTGAGAAAGTAGCAACAAAGCCAATGAAAAGCCTATGATCTTTTAGGATAATCTTCACAGACACAACCTGGGTCTAATACACCCCACCATGTTTTACCATTTGCTGGCAGCAGCATGGCCTACGTGTGAACATTGCAGCAGCTGGAGGCTCTCAGCCAATACCTTTCCTCTTGGTAGGTTCTTTTAGAAATTTCATGGATGTCATATGCATACTCTTGGAGGTTCCGTCATTTCCAGCATGAGGATGGAGCATTACCTAATTAATCTAAAATAATGAATTAGTTATTCTGTGCCCAGAAATTAAGCTCTTCTGCTAGAGCAAATGTCAAGGAAGGCACCTCCATGGGCTGGCCCTTCCCAGCAGCAGCTGGGGGTCATGCTGCTCATAGTGTTTACTGTGGATAAGCAGTTTGCCTAGCTGATGACAGAGGAAGGACATCCAAGTCAGGATAAGCAATAATTAGGAGATAAGTGAGCCCGTGGTATATGGTATGAAGAATCATGTGCTTTCTCAGAACAATTACTCTTGTAGGCTACTGCAGAAATGCATTCTGGGTTCCTTATGATACCCATCAATCTCAGTCTGTATTGATCTCTGAAGATTGTGACTACTTAAAGCATGCCTTTTCTGGGAAGCTACTACAGCCCTCCTTGGTGGAGAACTTCTATAACTGTTTCAGCACATGTCAGTTCTCCCTTTAATCCTAAAATTGAGAACTCACATTTTTACAAAAGGCTTGTTCCCTAGAAGCTAAGTCTGGCTTGGGAATTCTGGTGCATTTGCTTTGTTGCAGGAACACTCTCAGGAAAGTGAGGGAAGCCGGAGAGAGGAGGGAAAGAAGCTGAGCTAGGAGTTAGCCTCAGCTGGAATGGAGCTTTAGCTTGGGCCCACAGGGAGCTCTGGAGTATGAAATGTACCAGTTTTCCTGCCTTGAGGCAGAGAGGCCAGCCTTTTGTGTACATGTGTCAGTTAATCATTGGCTATGAGCTGACTCCAATGGAAAAGGGTATACAATCTCCCAGGGAGGCAACTCTCTGTAGTACTCAAAGGAGGTGGAGGATGGAGAGACTCAATCAGATCACAACCAGTATCTATTAACCATCTTTGAATAGGTATACCCATAGTTTAAAAGAAAGAAGGTAAGGAGCCACTTGGACCTCTGCCTCAGCCAGTTATAGCTGGCTTAGCATTGCCAGTTCATCTGATATTTTGAAAGAAGCTGAATTTTTTAAAATGTTGAACAAACACTAGGAAAGCCAAACAAAACCCTGATGTGAGTCCCCAGTGTACCTGTCTCTGTGAAATCTTAGCACAGCAGAGCCACTTCCTCTAACAAGGGAAGAAGCTGAATGGGGACACAGATCAAGGGAAGAAGCTGAATGGGGACACAGAGTAAAACACAGTAGAGTGATCAACTGAAATTAGGTTCTGCCATAAGTGGCAGAAAATCAAAAGTAGAGATTAGCTATGCACTGCTGGCTAATAGGTTAGTTCCATAATATTCAGGCACTCAAGATGTTTCTATTTGGGGCTCAGTCATATTTAAAGTATGGCTTGTTTCTTGTGATCTAAATCTGTGCTGTTCAATATGATAGTCATAGAATAGGCACTCTGTTAAAATGTAGCTAGTCCTAATTAAAATATCAAAAACTTAGTATCACAAAAGAAATATATTGTTAGAATATAACTTGTCTGTTTATGCATTAAAAAATGTGGCTACCAGAAATTTAAAAATTGTGCATTTGGCTTGGACAGAACTGATCTTAGATAACAGCCTGAGCTTAACCTATCACATACTTCCACATTCCAACCAATAGAAAAGGGAAAGAACAAAGAGGGACATTCCCCTGCCTTCTAAGGATGTTTCCTAGAAGTGGCATGTGGTAATTTCACTTATATTCCTGTTACCATCAAGCCACCTGAGTGTGAAGGAATGGGAGCTCTCCCTACCTTGGCTCTTTTCAGATCAAGAGAAAGAATTCAGATGAGTGGCATACAGCAGTGTTGAAACAAAGCAAGGGAATTTATTAAGGAAGCAAAGCAAGCAAATTTATTAATCATACACTTGGCATAACGTATATGCAGGTAACTCAACTAGTCTGAATGCACTGCCCAGTGAGGGTTCAAGGGTTTTATACCTCCCCCCATAGGTTTCAAGGTTCCCCTGCCAGATAGACTTTTGTCCCCTTTTACATTGTTGCAGCTTTCCCCAGAATTTGTTAGAATATCTGGTAATTTTATCTTCTCAAGTCCCAAGACTGCTGACCTCTTTGTTCAATGGATGAGAGAAACACCCTTTTTTTTTTTTCTTTTTCCTTCCCCTCCTCCTGCCCTAGCAGCTATCTTTTCTGCCTAACATTCCCCAGAAGATACCATCCAAATGCTTCTGGGATTTTTTTGTTTGTCCACCAGATTTTATTTGTCCTTGGGTTTAGCTGACATGAATGGCATTAATTGGGTCTTTGTTCTCTAGTTTACCAGGCCATGATGATTTAAGCTATGCACTCTCTGGTTAGGAAGGAAAGGTATAAACCATTTGCTCTCAAGTATCCTTGATTGGGAAACATAAGGTCTTGCAATTCACAAGCTGGTTGCAAGCTGCCCAAAATGATTACCCTTGTTTAATTATCTTGTTCCAATTTCCCCCATTCTATTTGCTGCTCCTTATTATCCTGCCTCAGAACTTAATCACATAACCACATTGAACTGCAAAGAAGACCGAGAAAAGCTCTGCACAAAATTTTATGCAGAAGAGGCTACTGCTTCTTCATTATTTCCCACTACCTATCTGCATGAATTTGCTTATTCACTAACTCCCTTGTACACTCACCTATACTCACTCATAAAATATATATATGTAGTAATCTCTCGTACTTGTACTAGCCAGTAGGTATGGATGGGCAGTCAAGGAGTTTCCATTTAATAGGCATGGTCAGTCTTTTGAAAGTGATAAATTCTTACAGGTTCTAAAATGGACATTTGTAGAAGGAACAAAGGCTGGGAAGGTGAATTTTTCTGGATGAACCAGAAAATACTACTCATGGAGGTGATCCATGAGCTGAGTTGTGACAGAGGCTTAATTAAGTATTTGGAAGGGCATTTCAGGCAGAAGAAATAACATGAAAATCTGGGAGTTGTAACCAGTGTGGTCCATTTTAGAAATGGCAAATCTCTGGTGAAGTGAGTGAGAGCCTTTGATGCAACAGGGCTGGGGTAGGGACTGGGAGCTGGGCTGAGGATGCAGGCAGGGCCAGCCCGCAGAAGACCTTGAAGCCATGGTGAAGTTTGGGAATTGACACCTGCGAGCACCAGCATCTCTTTTGAGAGCTTCCTGGTCTTGGGAGTTTGGTTGGCCCATGTGTATGGCAAACTAAAATGCTAAAAAATTATTACCCTCCCTCCCCCAAGCAGCTTTGAAAGGAGCTGATGAATAAAACCCAGCTCCTTCCTCCTATCACATGAGGTGACTTTGAGACCCATTCTTTATTGTCCCTCAGAGTTCCCAGCAGGACTGAGCTCCAGCTGGCCAAATGATAAATTACTTGATGTGATACTGTGATTTATAATAAGAAACATATATATTTGGTTCTCAGTTCCTGGCACAAAGCTCCTAAAACCTTCAGAATTTTCTAAGTGATGAGAGCAATACAGGTATCTTTTGTTATGTTAATGAAGTGAATTTTTGAAAGCCCTCAGGCAAACTAACCATGCCTCCAGTTGGTTGGAACTTTTAGATGCAACACCCTGACCTCCTGGGAAAGGAGAAGAGCTAGGAATTGAGTTCAATCACCAGTAGCCAAAGATTTAATCAATCATACCTATGTAATGAAGCCTCCATAAAAGCCTGAAGAACAAGTTCAGAGAGCTTCCAGAATGGTGAACAGGTAGATATCCAGGGATCCAGGGAATGTGAATTTTTGGAGAGGGCAGAGAAGCTTCGCTTTCCCACACACCTTGGCCTATGCATCTTTTCCGTCTGACAGATCCTGAGTTACATCTGATAATCTATTAAGTAAAATGTTTCTCTGAGCCCTAACCAGTTTGGCTCAGTGGATAGAGCATGGGCCTGCACACTCAAGGGTCCCAGGTTTGATTCTGGTCAAAGGCATGCACCTTGGTTGTGGACACATCCCCAGTAGTGGGTGTGCAGGAGGCAGCTAATTGATGTTTCTAACTCTCTGTCCCTTTCTCTTCCCCCCTGTAAAATATCAATAAAATATATTTAAAAATTTAAAAAAAAAGGTTTCTCTGAGTTCTGTGAACTGCTCTAGCAAATGAATAGAATCCGAGCAGGAGTGAGTCAGAAGCACAGGTGCCATCCTGAATTTGTGAGTGGAATCTGAAAAAGGGAATGGGTAGTCTTGTAGAACAGAGCTCTTAACTTGGGGGATCTGATGCTATATCTACATAATGTCAGAATTAAGTTAGTTGCTTGTTGTGTGAAAAACAGACACACATTGGACTTGGTGACTCTTCCTTTATTGGTTTATATCACTTCCTTCTTTCATTTTTGTATTTGTGAGCATTTTCTGAGATTGACTCACAAATACTTTCCTTATATTAGAATCCTGCCTCCAGATCAGCTTTTGAAGAAACCACACAAAACAATGTGCCACTATTACTAAAGATACATTGTTACCAGTGGGGTGACTACATTTATTGACTGCATTAGTAGATAAGCTCTTTAAAGCAAGAACTTGGTCTCCTCTGAAGTGGATGTGGCTAGAGGGGTTGAAGAGAGGAATTAATTTTATTTATTATTTTACACAAGTTTTTTAGTGATGGGGGAGGGATTATGAATGGTTTTACTGAAATTTTTGTGGGTTTTTCTGTATTTTAAAAAACAAAAATCTTAAAAATTCATTATGAACACATTTAGTAGAAGTCCTTGCTCACTATACTCTTAAATTTCTGCTATTATAAAAGGTTTAGATAAATTGAAAACTATGTATACCCAGTGCTGGAGCTTTGGGCCTCATTTTTATCATGAGGAATGTTTGTCACTTAAATTAGACCATTAGTGTTAAGTTTCCTGAAAGAAAAATAAAAATCACCTCTCTTAGCTTTCCAATTTCAGGCAAGAATGTTGACTGGAGAAAAATACGTAAGGGAATAAATGAAGAATAGGTGCTTGTGGTTGACATCTAATTGCTACAGGACTAGGGAATAGAAAAATGAGAATGTCTCTGAGGAATCTCCTCCTTCCCCCCAATCTTCACCTCACATCAGTTGAAATGGAACAATTTGCTGGTTTGCTTTCTTAACTGTACCAGGGAGATGTTTTAACAACTCTTTGCTAGTAAACTCTCGGTACCCCCCCCTTATATTTCCCCTATCAGCCAATTTTGTCTCCATTGTTTGCAGAGCTGTTGCTATGTCTTTTGAGAAATGGGAACAGTGTATAGTCAAGCAATAGAGATAATGCTGGGTGATGAATGCCTATGGCAGCGAGAACCAAAAAGATTTAATAATATCTGGTGAGTTATGACCATAATAATGTTTTCTATTTGAAACAAACAAAGAAAACTGGTAGCAGGAATCCTGTAGCAGATCTTCACTATCTCTTATTTTTCTAGTATGGCCTGTCTGGTTCCTGACTTTTAGATCAGGACAGGGGTGGAGGAGAGGGGACCACCCTGAGGTTGAAGGTGTTGGGTGGGTTTGGATAGTGTCTTAAGTTGAATTGCTCACCTCCCCCAGCAAAATATAATATAAGGATTTGAATGCACTGGGCTGCTTCTCCAGTGGTTGACTGAAACTCAGTCCTGCTGGAGACACCTGGAAGATAGTGGAGAACATGTACCAGAATTGATATACCCAAGAGGCAAGGAAACTTCGGCCCTTATCCTCCAACTCTCATTTCTCTTGGCAGATAGTTTCTCCTGAGTGTCTCCCTACCACTTCCAGCAAGTCGTGCGGGGGGACTGAGCATTCCAGAGAAAGCTTTCAGGGTGTTCCAGGCTCCCAATACATGCATGGAAGAAGTGAGTGCCAAGAAGATTCAGGTGGACACAGCACCTTTCACGGGTCCAATGCATGAGGGTTAGATCTGATAGGTTTTTACAAACCCCTCAAATTGAATCAATCTATCTTTCTATTTACGTTGAGCTCAGGAAAAAAGGGGTGAAAAAAAAGAAAGAAGAGGGGCGACAGAAGAGTAATGGAAAAGGGTAAGTAAGTAGGAGAGGAAACATAATAAAATGAAGCAAGTCCCAAGTGGCAGGTGGTATAACAAAGTGTCTTTATACTATAGACCAGTTGTATTGTCAGCATTTGTACTCATTTATATAATAACTAGAGGCCCTGTGCACAAAATTTGTGCATGGCGGGGGGGTGGGGGCAGTGTCCTTCAGTTCAGCCTGCTCCCCCTCCAATCTAGGACTCTTTGAGGGATGTCTGACTGCCTGTTTAGGCCAATCCTACCTAGGACTGCTGGCTCCCAACTGCTCACTTGCCTGCCTTCCTGATTGCCCCTAACTACTTCTGCCTGCCAGCCTGCTCACCTCCTAATCACTCTCCTGCCAGCCTGATTGATGCCTAACTGCTTCCCTGCCAGCCTGTTTGCCCCTAACTGTGGGCCTGGTTACCCCTAACTGCCTTCACCTACAGGCCTGGGTCCCCCCCAACTTCCTTCCCCTGCAGACTTGATCACTCCCAAATGCCCTCCCTTGCAGGCCTGGTTCCTCCCCACTGGCTTTCCTTGCTGGTCATCTTGTGGTGGCCATCTTGTGTCCACATGGGGGCAAGATCTTTTGATCACATGGGGGCAGTCATCTTGTGTGTTGGAATGATGGCCAATCTGCATATTACTCTTTTATTAGATAGGATAGAAGCCTGGTGCATGGGTGGGGGTCAGCTGGTTTGTCCTGTAGTATGTCCTGGATCAGGGTGAGTGTTCCATTGGGGCATGGGGTGGCCTGGGCGAGATTCTGTGGTGGTTTGCAGGCCGGCCACTCCCCCCAGAAACCCAAGCGGAGACCATGGTATCTGAAATCTATTTATCTTCTACAATTGAAACTTTGTAGCTTGGGGCAGAGCCAAGCCTTCTGCTGGTACTGCCATTGAAACTTTGTTGCCTTAATCGAGGCCTGGGCCCTCCCAAGGTTTTCCGAAAGCTTGGCTTTCTCCATCGCCAGGTACAACCCAAGTCTCCCTCCTGCTCTTTCTGTGGCCAAAGTCATCTTAGTTGGGTTAATTTGTATATGCACTCTGATTGGCTGGTGGGCATGGCTGGTGGGTGTGGCTTGTAGGTGTAGCAGAGGTATGGTCAATTTGCATATTACTCTTTTATTATATAGGATAAAATAGGTAAAGCAGAGATAGGAGTGATGACTGTGCTTGCAGTTAAAGTAGTTGTTGCCCCTTAATAAGAAGCTACTGGGGAGAATCCAAGATGGCAGCATAGGTAAAAACCTATACTGCTGCCTCGCACAACAATTTCAAAACTACAACTAAAAGACAGAATGGACACCATCCAGAACCACAGGAAAGCTGGCTGAGTGGAAGTTCTACAGCTAGAAGGAAAGAGAGGGGCTCACAGAAACCCAGAGGAGCTGCAAAGAGCTGAGGTACAGAGACGTGTGCACTGAGAGAGTGGGTGCTGGAGAACCTGGCTGGCTTTCTCTGGCGGGAGAGAAACGGAGACTCCCAACGGCATTGAACCCCTTATCTTACGACACTAAACCCCAGATCCAGCCAAAACTCATACGGGGGGAGTTTGGACTGTGAAAAGGGGGAGGTGCACAGAAATTTAGAGGAGTCGCAAAAGATCAGAGGACTAGTGGTGCACACAACACTGAGCAGAGGACAGATTGCTGATTGTGCTGCTGGCTTTCGCAAGTGGGCAGGAGACAGACCCTCCCAACTGTGCCACTTCTGAGTCCACTGGGCCCCTGTTTTGGGAGAAACCCTGCGTACCTAGACTCATGTGGTCCTGGTGTGCAGGTGAGCCGGAAAGGCAGCGGCCTAGAGGCACTGCGGGCGCACGTGCACGAGGAATGCTCCAGTGATTACCCAGTCACGTGAGACTCAGGGGCCGTAAAGGGCGGGGCCGACTGGAAGGCAAGGCGGTCCCTTAAGCCCTGAAACTCTACCCATCCCAAGCTCAACAGAGGCTTCTTCAGTTTTGCAAGTCTGGTATCACAAGGCTGAATTCAACATAGAAGTTCCCCTGACATAGTGAAAATGCCGAGACAAGGGAAGGGATCACAAACAAAAGAAATGGAGGGGAAAAAAACGACTGGATATAGAGTTCAAAACTACACTTATAAGGTTTTTCAAGAATATGCTAGAAAAGATGGATAAATTTATCAAGTCCCAAGAGGAGATGCAAAAGGACCAACTAGAGATGCAAAAGATCCAACTAGAGATGATGGATAAATTTAGCGAGTCCCAAGAGGAGATGAAAAAATACCAACTAGAGACACTGACTGAAATAAAAAATATTATGCAGAGTCCTAACAGCAGACTAGAGGAAGGTAAGAATCAAGTCAAAAATTTGAAATACAAAGAAGCAGAAAACATTCAACTGGAAAAGCAAGAAGAGAAAAGAATCCAAAATGTGAAGATAATGTAAGGAGCCTCTGGGACAGCTTCAAGCATATCAACATCAGAATTGTGGGGGTGCCAGAAGAAGAGAGAGAGCAAGATACTGAAAACCTATTTAAAGAAATAATGACTGAAAACTTTCCACATCTGGTAAAAGAAATAGACTTACAAGTCCAGGAAGCACACAGAACCCCATATAAAAGGAATCCAAAGAGGACCACACCAAGACACATCATAATTAAAATACCAAGAGCAAAAGACAAAGAAAGAATATTAAAAGCAGCAAGAGAAAAACAGTTGATTACCTACAAGAGAGCACCCATATGACTGTCAGCTGATTTCTCAACAGAAACTATGCAGGCCAGACGGGAGTGGCAAGAAATATTCAACGTGATGAATAGCAAGAACCTACAACCAAGAATAATCTATCCAGCAAAGCTATCATTCAGAATTGAAGGGCAGATAAAGAGCTTCACAGAGAAGATAAAGCTAAAGGAGTTCATCAACTCCAAACCAGTATTATATGAAATGCTGAAAGGTACTCTTTTAGAAGAGGAAGAAGAAAAAGGTAAAAGCCAAAAAATTATGAACAACAAATACATATCTATCAATAAGTGAATCTAAAATTAACTGAATTAAAAATTTGATCAACAGAATAAACTGGTGAATATAATAGAATCAGGAGCACAGAAAGGGAGTGGACTGATAATTCTCAGGGGGAAAGGGGTGAGGGTATACAGGGAAAGACTGGACAAAAATCATACACCTATGGATGAGATCAATGGGAGGGAGGAAGGGCAGAGGGAAGAGTGGGAGCTGGGTGCAGGGGTGCTATGAAGGGGAAAAAAGAGAAACAAATGTAATAATCTGAATAATAAAGATTTAATTAAAAAAATAAGAAGCTACCCTGCTGATACTTAAAAACAAACAAACAAACAAACAAACAAACAAAAAACAGACCTCATGTTGGTTGTTTCACAGAGATTAATTGTAATTTTCACAAGAAATTGGTGATGTGGACATAACTATCATATATTATAGTTGAGATCATTGAGATACACAGAAGTTAAGTTATTTGTAAGAGAACTAGCTATTCATACAGAACTAGCTAAAAGAAATCATGTTTTTTCCCCTACCAAGTGTTACACAACTCAAAATCACTAGTAAAAGAAGAATCTGTTTTCCATACATTGAACTTGCAGGAAGATTGAGCACTTTGGCTAAAGCATCTCTTGCTATTAAGTCTTTGGCTTTGACATAGGATGTAAACAGGGACTGAAGGACTTCACACTGAATGAGGGCCTGCTTAGCTCTTTCAGGATGTCCACGCATGCTGTTTTGCACTCTCCTTCACCCACTGCTTCACACACACACTTCCCATCCCCCGCACAGAACCCAGATCCCTGAGTGAGGATTGTAAGATCAGAGCACATCTGGTGATGACATCCTTGTGGTACAGAGTGATGTTCTTATTATGAAAGAGAACGTATCCTCTCTGGGGGCACTTGTAAGGATTCACTTTGAGAACTCATAGGAATACTGATGTCTCTGTCAGGTTCTCTGGAAGCAGAGCCTGACACTGGCTTCAACTGGAAGGCAATTTACTAGAATGGGGAAAGAAGCCTCGCTTGAATGTAAGAGGGATTACTAAGTCAGAAGACATTTTGCCTATAGTTAGTAATAAACCAGCTAGAGCAAATGGAATGTTCCTAAAGCTGGATAATTGAGTCAATATTTATAAAGATTGCTACATGAATATCTATCTGTGTAATAAGCAAAAGGCAGCTGGACTTCATCTTTAGTCTAAAAGGGGAATCTGCAGTTTTTAGCCTTTTTTTTTTTTTTTTTTAGGAACTAGGATGGATCCAGGAAAGACCTGACCACTTGGGTTCCCAAAGATATTTAGCCAACAAGGATTCCTTTTTTGCAACTCAAATTATTGAACCTGTCCATCTCATAGAGTAAACAGGGAATGTCAGAAGAACACAAAGATTCAGAGTGTCATACAGAGTGATGATGTGACAGCTTTATTGCTCCAAGCATCTAACACCTGTAATATACGATTTCCCCATGGAGAGTCCTGTATCTGATTGTAATACCCAATCTAATAAATGCACCAATATCCCTGCTGAACTTTCTTCATTTTTTAGCTTGCTTATTTTGTTCCAGCTTCTTAAGGATGGAGCCTTGCCTATCTGCGTATCTGATCCTCAATAGGTACTTAGTGAATAAATGAATGGATGCTGAGTATTTGCCCCTGACTTAGGTTCTCTGATCCAAATCCACCCTTCTACACTTTGCCTTGGGACTCTGCGCCTTGCAAGTGTCATGGCTCCTTGTCAGCTGGTTTCCAAAGTAGATTCTGCCAATAAGAGGCTTTAAGGGGTATTGGAAGACTGGAGGTAAGGCTTGGCAGGATGTGGGAAATAGTCCTATTTTTCTGCTATTTCTGTCAGCATGGCACCTCCATAGCACCTTTCCCTGTGGCATCAGTTGGCTTTAGTTTTCAGCTTCATTCTACTCTCCTGGAACCAGCCTTAGCTACCCTTGGTCTGGGTCAAATTCCATGGGGCTTCTCCTAGTTTCTAAATCCTTTCAGAACTAGGATTTCTTCCCTCTGTTTTCTTGCCCTAAGCCTCAATTGTTTTTCAGCTCCAGGCTCAGTAAAAAGCAGCAAAACCAGACAAGAGATGCTATGGCTGCCTCAGGACAGGCTGCATTGAATATGACCTCTTGCCATTCCTCCTTTCTTTCTTCCCTCTAAGGGACCCCAGGAGACTTTGGCCCCTTGAGTGTGGTTCTTCCACAAAATACCATGGCCTGGGTGAGTCTATCTTGAAGAAGTTTAAGTTTAAAAATTTTGGCTCTCAAAAGAAATTTCAATCATTGTACTGTCAATATTTGGCTCTGTTGACTAATGAGTTTGCCGACCATTGCACAACCTAATTGTGTTTTTGCTACAGCCAATAAATTCTTGCTTGCTTTGCTATACTTTGTCTCTTGCCTGAAACCTGTCTTTCAAGAAGACAACCAAATCTTATCTCACTGGTAACAGATGTACAATAATTTTTCTGTTTAGCAATTAAGAGACATGTGGGTTGTTTCTAGTTCGGGGTTTATATGAATAAAGCATCTCTAAAGATGTGTGGGTTTTTGTGTGAGTATGAGTGTGTTTTTTTTCTTGGGTGAGTACCTAGACGTAGGATTTCTGCATTATTAATAATTGTTTAGTTAACTTTATAAGACTGTTACATTAAAAACAAAACAAAACATTGAAACCTGTAAAGAATTTTTGTGAATTTATTTGAGCCAAAATGTCAACATATGCTAGGAAGCAGAACCTCAACGAATTGAGATAATGTGATTGGTGGGTTACATCTGTTTTTATACATAGCAATCAAAGGAAAGAGACATAGGTGGGTTACCTGAAATCCATTGGTGATAGACTAGAGAAGTGAAAGAAAGCAAAGCAGGGGAAACCCTTAGGATTAGATAAAAAGTAAAATGATAGACACATACTTAGGTGGGTGCAGGAACAATTAACATATCAATGAAGAAATTTGTGGTATCTGTCCTGGCACCTAGCACATTAGATTGTGCCCCAAGGGGTCCAAAAAAAAGAGAAGTTAAAAGTTACTCAGACATTTCAAAGGGTATGTTATTATAGATGCAAAAAGACAGACTCAGTTAAGGTAAAGATTAACCTTGTCAGTGAAGATCCAGGCCTAGGATATAACTGCCCACCATAACTGCTTTTAGTTCAAGTTTAATTTCAGACCATTTTTTGTGATTTCTTTAGGTCTCTGAGTTTGCAAGAACACCATGCAGGCCTCCCCTGGGCTTGTCAGGTTAGCATATGGGTCCTTTCGTCCACAAGAGAACTAGCCAAATTGTTTTTCCTGGGGCTTAATCATTGTGGGGTCTCACCAAGAGTGTCTGAGAATTCCAGTTGCTCTACATCCTCATTAGCACTTGGCATTATCAGTTATTGTTTTTGTTTTGATTTCAGTCATTCTGTTACAGGCATTCCAGAAGCACCAGAAAAGGTGTTTTCAGACAATCCCAAGTTAGAGGAAGAGGACTGTCCCTTTGGTTCTTGTCAGTCTCTTTGGAATGAATTCAAATGAGTGAATGACAACAGCATTATCATAGAGCCAATTTATTAAAAAAAAAAGCAAGTAAATTTATCAAAATACAGCTGGCCTATAAGGCAAAAGATGGCTCTCTCAGCTAACCTGAGCAACATGCCTGGTGGGGGTTATGCGTGCGCGCACACATACACACACACACACACACACACACACACACACCCTTCTGCCTACAGGCTTTTAAATTCTTCTTCTGCTGAATATCTTGATACAGATTAACATTCACGGTCTTTCTATTACTTTGTTATTTATGGCTTTCCCAGAATTTATAAGAAGCCCCTGGCAATTTTATTTGGACAAGCCCTGAGAATGCTGAGTTCTCTGTTTAAATAGTGAGATGAAAACTCCCTTTTCTCGTTCTTCCCCAAGATGGCTGACTTCTTTGTTTAGTAAGACAGGCTCTCCCTTCTTTCCTTCCCTTTCCCCCTCCTGCTTTGGCAGGATGATGTATTCTCTGTTTAGGGAGAAGAGCCATTTGTTCTCAAGATAAGATTTTGCAGCAAGCTGGCTACACATTTGACCCTGTTTAATTTTCTTGTCTCAGTTTCCCTATTTCTCCTGCCCTAGAATTCTCCTAGTTTTTCACTATCCTGTGACAATTCCAATAGGTGTATACTGATGTGGTACATCATTAAAGCATGTGGCTGGGACTTTGGACTATATAAGTTCACCTTGGAAGGTTGTACAGAATCATAGTGAAACATCCGGAGACTGTAGCAAGTTTTGGTACTCTCTAACTTTGCAAAAATGGGCCTCAATTTCCTCATTTGTGAAATAAAGATAATAATAGGATATCTACCTTAAAAGGTTGTTGTGAAAGTTACACGAGTTAATATATGTAAAGCACTGCTATAGAATAAGTACCATTTCAGCATTCATTATTATTGCTACTATTTTTCTTAGAGCTGATCATTCTGCTTAGCTACATGATACCCAAATTTACATAAAAACAAAGCTGAGAGGTCATCCCTTGAACTGCAACCAACAGATCCTGAAGCTTTTCGATTGTGTCTTCCACCTTCTCAAATTGCTGCACCACAGTTCTTTTTAGAAGCCATTTTATGTATATGCAATGCCCATCTTTACTTTGTAAAAGTCCAATTTTGAAGACAGCATTTGAACTGCAGTGATTAAAGAATGTATTTGAATTGTTAAAGATTTCCTTCTTTGCCCAAACAATGTGCTTTTAATAGAAGCACAGCTTGTGATTTGTACTATTTTACTTTGATCTGCAGTGAGGTATGCATCATCAACGTTAAGATGAAATTACTCTGCAATCACACATGGAGCTCAGACTTGCAGTAATTTTACAAAGAAAATCTGATTATCCTGCAGTATGCACTTCAAAAACAAACATATCTTTCCTCCCTCTAGTGGCACATTTAAAAAGCAACCTCAAATATCAGAGGCCAGTGTTGCCTATTAAAACCAAGGAAAACCGATAGTTTACCCAAGACTTGGGAGATTCATAATATTTGTTTATTACTGATTGTGGTGAAAGTTTGCATTTTATTTATGCAAAGTGATATTGCTGTCAAGATAACAGGCTGGTTCTTAGCCGTAGGAGTTTTGTGATTTATCCTCACTTGGCACTTTATTTTTTTATTAAAAACAATAAACTAGAAGTCTACAAATATTAGGTAGTCAGGGATTCTGATTCCTGGCTGCCTCTAGGGAGAATAAGATACTCCTCTTTTCTCCCTTGGCCTTCAAATGTTTATGAGAATTAGAGATGAATAACAATGCCTTAACTCAGTGGGTTGAATAGTGTCATGTCCCCAAATATGGATCCACCCTGGAACCTCAGAGTATCATCTTATGTAGAAATAGTGTCTTTTCAGATGTAAGTAGTTGAGATAAGGTCAAATCCTTTATTTTTTTATTTTTCTTACATTTCTTTCTTATTTTCTTTTTTTTTGTTATTGTTTAAGATATTACACATAGTAGTACATATGTCTCTTTTTTTTTTATTTTCCCCACTGACCTTTCCCTTCCCTTATCCGTCCCCTAGCACTTGCCCTTTCCACCCGCAGTGTCTTGCATTTGTTGGTGCTTATATGCATGCATACAAGTCTTTCCCTTGATCTCTTAACCCCCTCATCCCTTCCCCCCAACCCCCACCCTGCAACCCTCTCCTACCTTCCCACTGTAGCTTGACAGTCTGTTAGTGAAAGGAAATGAACTCCCCTCCATTTTGTCCTATAGGGCTGGGACCCCTGCCTAAACCCCCTCCCTTTTCTGGGAGGGGCCACAGGTGTGCCAGCAATGTCTTAACTTCCCCGACCCCCACCCAAATGGACCAATGAAGCTCCAGGAACACAGCGAGGGTCCTAATTAGGCTAAACCACAGAAAGACCCTAATTCAAGTGACCAATCTCTGTAACCCTCATCACTTTCCTAAGCCTCCTAATTATCCTATCCCATAAAACTCATTGTTCCCACCCGGCTCTCTCTCTCTCTCGCCTCGCTTCTGCACCAGAAAGGCTGAGAGCCAAACCCGGGTTTGAATAAAGACTCTGCTTTTGCATCGGAAAAGGCTCCTTAGTGGTTGATTATTGGGGACCCCGAACTCTGGGCATAACATTAGATGCTTCTTTGCCTTTGTCTATTTTTGTTCAACAGTTTGTAATATCCATAGATGAGTAAGATCATGTAGTATTTATCTTTCATTGACAGGCTTATTTCCCTTAGCATAATGTTCTCCAGATCCATCCATGCTGCTGCAAATGGTAAGAATTCCTTCTTTTTCACAGCAGCATAGTATTCTATTGTGTAGCTGTGGCACAGTTTTCTAATCCATTCATCTGCTAATGGGCATTTAGGTTACTATAAATTGCACCTGAATCCAGTAACTGGAGTCCTTATAAGAAGAGGAGGGAACACATGGAAAGACATCCACATGAAGACAGAGGCAGATATTGAACTGAAGCATCTTGTTAAAAGTTAACCTAGGGCTTATTAAAAATTTGAAGAGTTTATTTGAGCAAAACTTGATTCTAATCAGGCAGCACCAAACTGTAAGTGATTAGAAGCACCATGTTTATGGGAGCTGGGGTGGAGAGGAAGATTTATAGAGAAGGTACAGAAGGTGCCACAGCTACACAATGAATCTCTTCATACTTACTATTTTGTGCTTCTTATGGGTCAGGCATGTAGCACTATATAAAAATTAATTTATTTAGTTACTATAATACTAAGATAGCGACAATTATCATACCTATTTTATGAGTGAGTAAATATGAGCGTCAGAGAAGTTGAATAACTTGCTTGGCCACATGGCTTGAAATTATTTAGGTGTGGCTTCCAGATGTTTTCTTACATTTTGCAAGTGTCTGAGATTGTAACATCTTTGATCTATTTCACCTAAATTGGTTGCTTTTTAGTTTTAAACTTTGTTTTATTGAAATACAAATCACATACAGTAAACTATGCAAATCTTATGGGTACAGTGAATTTCTATCTGTAATGAATTTTTAGATATGTAGGTATCCATGTGACCACCACACAGAATAAATAGCACCCTGGAAGATCTGCCATGGTTCTTCCCTGATGATGTGGTTTCAAGACTTTTAATATTACAATATTATAAAAAGTCATATAGAGTCTTTATAAAACTTTCAAACAAGCTAGAGAAATTAAAAATTTCTCTCACTATCCCTTGTTGCTACATCCAGAGTTAATCATTATTAATGGGTGAGGTGTGTATTCTTTTAGACCATTCTATGTAATACTTTTATTTATGAACTAGTGGCCTAGTGCATGAAATTTGTGCACATTAAAAGGGAATTAATTAGAGAAAATATATATTTTTAATATATTTTATTGATTTTTTTACAGAGAGGAATAGAGAGTTAGAAACATTGAGGAGAGAGAAACATCAATCAGCTGTCTCCTGCACACCTCCTACTGGGGATGTACCTGCAACCAAGGTACATGCCCTTGACCAGCTTTCAGTCCACAGGCTGACGTTCTATCCACTGAGCCAAACCGGTTTTGGTGAGAAAATATTTTAATATAGCTATTTGCCCTTTCTCTATAATAGAAAGGTCAGAAATGAAAGAAAATTAGTAAAATGTATACGAAAATCTCCCGCCTGTCACAGTCAGGGCATGCCATGGGACCTAGAGTCAAGTCCCCACTCACCACCCACATGCACTTCAAAAACTCAAGAGACCCAGACTTGGCCAGCCCCACCCTTATCAAGCCCCTCTGGGAGAGGGTTGCAGCCTCAGGTTCCCTGTCAAGCCCAGTGGGGCGGGAGGGGGGCATGGCCTGAGGTCTCCCATCAAACCCCACCTGGCTAGGGGTGCAGTCTGAGGTCCCCTGTCAAGCCTCATGGGGTGTGGCCTGAGTCCCTTTCTATGGCCAGACACAGTGCAGCTTTGGGTCCCTGCTGTTTGGTCATGACAGTTACAGAGTCCTGGCTAATTTGCATATTCCTCTATTATATAGATAGATGTGAATACACAAACATAATTCTTATATACTCATATATTTTTATATATGTGTATATGCACAAACACATACACATAGTTTTTCTAATATGGGTATAATATATATATACAGTGGTACCTTGAGATATGAATTTAATTCATTCCATAACCTTGAGGCATGGGAAACTATGGGACACTCAAGTCGCGGTAAACTGGTGAGTCATGTGCAGCTGGTCGATCTGCGCGATTACTCCTATCTCAAATGTTGCTCGTATTTCAAAGCAAAAATCGCTCGTTCGACAGCTCATATCTCAAAAATCTCGTATGTTATGGCACTTGTATCTCGAGGTACCACTGTGTGTGTATATATATATATTCTGAAGCTTGCTATTTTTTTTTCACTCAACTTAGAAGAACTACTATTTTTTTATTTTCAGTTCATAAAGATCTGCCTGGGAAGAGTGATTCTCTGAGTGCCATCAGTCATTTCTACATCAGTGTGAAAGAAGTTTCTAATGGAAGGTATCATTAATCAAGAAAGGATTACAGAAGGACATTCCAGTTTGGCTACTCCACTCCATTCTACCTATAAACTTATTGGTGGAGATTGGCAAGGAAAAGTTCATATTCACCAGATTCCCTTGTGTCCTGGGGGACCAAGGTACTTCCCGTAGACAACTGCGGGATCTGGAAGGCAACATGACAGAGACTGTTCTACTCCTCTTTCCTGCTGATGTTTCTGCAGGGAAGTGTGGTCATGGCAGACTGTATTTTGCCTATAGCTGTGGAAGCTGAGGTTAGAGTCTCAGAAGGTAGAGTACTGAACCCCACTTATAAGCACGGGTCATAGTTGAAGTGACTTGTTCTTAGAGTTAATGGTATGATGGTGGTTTTCTGACCCCAGATCAATATAGAGACTATGTGGTAGGTCTGTGGCTTCCTGACAGTGGCCAAGGCAGCAACTCCTTTGGGAGGTCTGTTCTGGGAGTTATTTCTGCAACTTAGCCCAAAGCCCTCTGAGGCCTCCTAGTATTTTGTAAGCGCCTTCTTCCTATAGTAAGACCCTTTCTGTTTAAAATGGTGGCTTCTGACAACTGCAAACTACTATTGAATCAGAAGAAAAAGGAGGAAGAACAGAGAAGGGCAAAAGCTGGAAAGATCTGCTTGGGGACACCATCTAATTTATTCACATGCATTAATGAAAATGAGTCATTTCAATTCATTAATCAATAATGAAATGAATAGTAACCAAAAGAGGCTGATGTGAGACATTTATATTTGGCTTTTAATATTGTGTTAGGACTTCTAATTTAATATAAATGTTTCATTCTCTGAAGTTCATACTGTTGGGGAATAACAAAGCCAAACTAGAAATGTGTGACATCCCTACCTCCCAATATTTTTTCTCATTGAACATTTCTCTGGATAAAGGTGACCAAAGTAGTATCTCAGACTAAATTCTCATCTCAGTGAGCTGTAGGTAGATTTCTAACAAATGTGGTATCCCAGTATCCCAATATCCCAGGTGTCTCCTCAGTCAGTTCTATCTTTTTGCTCCTTAAAAATAAATAAATAAATAAATAAATAAATAAATAAATAAATAAATAAGGGAGTCATTTCCACACCAAAGCACCTGCATGCTGGGCCTATGCCAGACTCACAATCTGACTTATCTTTATTTTTATTTCTTCTCACCCTGTACAGAGGAAAAAGTGTGGAGAGAATTTGCTCTACCAAACTTGAAGATAGAATGAAGTTGGGTCCTTGAGTCAACACATGTGCTATCTACAATGGCTTGAGGTGCTTTTGAAAACCTCTTAAGTCCTTTTAAATTTCTGCAGCTTTCCAAAAGAGTGTTTTTCCCTTGTCTTAAAGTGTGTAAGCAAAAGCAATTTTCCAAAAGAGTAGCCTTAGGAAGTTAATGGAGTATAACAACTACAAAACCGCTTTCCATAAGAAGTCTACATGTGTCAGATTTTGTTTCATTGTGAATCTCACTTTTGGAAAGAGTGAAAGCAAGAGATAATGGGGAGATGATAGATGATAGGTAGATAGGTAGATAGATAGGTAGACAGGTAGATAGATGATAGGTAAATTCCAGGCCCTAGGCCTTCTCTGTCTAGGTGCCATGCTTTGAGTTATAGAATTTTTTAAAAAATATATTTTACTGATTTTTTACAGAGAGTAAGGGAGAGGGACAGAGAGTCAGAAACATCGATGAGAGAGAGACATCGATCAGCTGCCTCCTGCATGCCCCCTACTGGGGATGTGCCCGCAACCAAGGTACATGAACCTGGGACCTTTCAGTCCACAGGCGATGCTCTATCCACTGAGCCAAACCAGTTTTGGCAAGAGCTATAGAATTTTTGAGTGCCCTGTTTTGTGCAGTTTTTGAATCAGATCTAGACTCATGTCTGGTGCTAGAGAGGAGGAATCCATCCTCTTACTGCATGTCCCCAGGGTCATCTCTGAAACCCAGCCTCCACCAATCTTCTTTCTTTCCTGATTGATTTTGAAGACTCAACCTTTCCCTATATGCTTTGGCCCTGCCTTTACCCATTCTGTTTGGAAGTCCCTGCCTGATAGTGGGTGGAGGGGAGGAAGACATGTTCTTCTCGGCCCTCTTCTTCTCTGGTGCATCTGAAGACAAGAATGTAGATCTTTTAGTGGTTTTGCCACTGATCTCACAAAAGAGAAACCCACTAGGAGAGACAAAATGACTGACAAAGTTAAGTTGTTGGCATTATGTTCTCTGGACCATGGCTTCTAACTTTTTCATTGACATGCTAATTAGAATTGAAGCATGCTGACCCCAAACATAGTGCTCACCAGCCACCCTCACTCTTGCTGTGTGGGGTTTTAAACATACACTCTGCCAACTTTTCCTCCAGGGAGACCCTTAGGTCTTAGTATCCCTAGTCACAGAAAGCACAAAATATTCCAAGTTGTTCCCTGTGTCCTACACTAAAAATTACATTATCTTTTCTTTAGCTTTTATTCACCAGAGTGTTTAAAAATAGCCTTTAAAATTTAGAGCAGGGATTGAAACTCTATGGCCCAATTTGGGCCCAGCCTGTTTTAGTACAATCTTCAAACTTTACATATAGATATATTTTTATAAATATATTTTCTAGATATCTAAAGATAGATATATATGCCTAAAAGATATAATCTGATGTGCCAATGCCAATAATTTGGTAGTGGATTTTGGAATGCTATAAATTGTGTTTTGGCTTGGCCTGCATTGCTCTGAGATTGATTAGTGATGTCAGAGAGTATCTATGCTCTTGGACAGACTTTGTGAAAAACATTAATTTGGAAGCTTTACCCCCCATAATTCTTTCTATGGGACTGATTGCTCAGCACATTATGAAGGACTGGATGCTGATAGTCATCTCACTGTGACGGAGTCATGGCTCTTAACTCTGCAGGTCATATTCACTGGGAAGAGTGATTTCTATGTATGACAAAAGTCCTGAGCTAATCCTGTCAATATGAGACATTGCAGAGTGTCCTATCACCATGATATGCTTATGGCAGGTTTTGTAATGCTTGCACATTCTGTTTTTCCTTTCTTAGTATGGATACACAAGGACTTCTAATGCTCCACTTGTATCCCCTCAGTGCTCACCATCTTTGTCAAGAGACAGATTTCTTCTTCCTATTACAAGCTCTGGGACCCTCTTTCTGAGTGCTTTCTGTGGCTTTAAGAGCAAGTTGGGCCTACATGCCTGACAGGGTAGAAAATGCTGGAGACTTATTGCCTAAGAAATAACCCAGAGCCAAAAAATCCCCCTGCTTCCTCACCCCTTGGGTGTGACACTACTGATGTGTGTTCTATGTGATCTCCCAGAATTTGCCAGTAGTATTAACCTTTATTTGCCCATACCTATAACCTGCTCATTAACCCCACCCTTTCTACTCTGAACTGACTTCTGTGGTGTTCATGAAAATGCATCTCTTTGAGCTCTGACTACATGGAGTATGAAAGACTCGGGTCCAGCTAAACACTCTGGAATCCATCACTGTCTTGGCCAGGCATCTGCACTTCCCCATAGGCTGTGCACTGCTCATATCTCAGCACAGCAGGCGCAGGCTTGGGATGCACCAGGCTCCTCTGACTGCTGATTGTGGCTAATGGACTTACCACTGATTTTGCATAAACGTTCTTAGAACAGCACTGCAGTCTAGGATTTTTTTTTCTATCCAACCTTCTTCCTTCTCTCTCCTACACAGGAGTGAGGCCTTTCTCCATATGCATTTTTACCTTACAGGTGTTTTCCCCAATGAACCTCTTACACATCTAAACCTGTCTTTCTTAGAAGACCCAAACTAATGTAGTTTTCTTTTTTTCCCCTCATCTTACCCCACCCCCTTTCCTCCTGATGCTTTCTGTAGTTACCTTTCAAATAAACAACTTAACATCTTGGGGTTGGCTTCTGTGGGACTCTAACCTACATCACATACCATTAATATTTTTCACATCAGTTTTAAGAGGCAAGTCCAGGCTGGCCAAAGATACAGTCTGCTATACTTGAGATAACCAACCCGGGCTTCCACTGGGAAAACCACATATTGATGACCCTGATGAGACAAATAAAATTAATAGCACTCTGAGTTATAGTGTTGTAGTGTTTCCTGTGGTCCTAGCTTCAGATTTTGCACAAACATTAAATTCTGTGAATTGAATATAAAAAAATACTATTAATAGTTTTCTACATGCGTTGATTTACAAAGTTGACTTAAAAAACACTCTTCTTTACATCACTCTAAATAATTGAATGGCAAACATCCACTGTCCATATTTTCCTTACATTAAACTCATTGACATGGGGCAGAGAAGCCCAGAATATTCCATACAGGACAGATCTGTGGGTGTTAAAATTGTGAACATATTCTCTCAAAAAACTTTTTTTTTTTAATTTTTATTAATTTTTTATACATATCTCCCCATTGCCCCCCCTCCCTCCCAGGCGTACCCCGACCCCCCAGTGTCTGTGATCATTGGTTATGTTTATAAGCATGCATACAAGTCCTTTGATTGATCACTTCTTTACCTCACCTAACTTTAATCTTTCTGCTATAATTTCACAGTCTGTTTGATGCTTTATGATTTTTGTCCTCCTGAGAATTATCAGTCTACTCCCTTTCTGTGCTCCTGATTCTATTATATTCACCAGTTTATTCTGTTGATCAGATTTTTAATTCATTTAATTTTTAGATTCACTTGTTGACAGATGTGCATTTGTTGTTCATAATTTTTTGTCTTTTACCTTTTTCTTCTTCCTCTTCTAAAAGGGTACCTTTCAGCATTTCATATAATACTGGTTTGGAGTTGATGAACTCCTTTAGCTTTTTCTTCTCTGTGAAGGTCTTTATCTGCCCTTCAATTCTGAATGATAGCTTTGCTGGATAGATTATTCTTGGTTGTAGGTTCTTGTTGTTCATCACGTTGAATATTTCTTGCCACTCCCGTCTGGCCTGCATCGTTTCTGTTGAGAAATCAGCTGACAGTCGTATGGGTGCTCCCTTGTAGGTAATAAACTGTTTTTCTCTTGCTGCTTTTAATATTCTCTCTTTCTCTTTTGCTCTTGGCATTTTAATTATGATGTGTCTTGGTGTAGTCCTCTTTGGGCTCCTTTTCTTTGGGGTTCTGTGTGCTTCCTTGACTTGTAAGTCTATTTCTTTTACCAGATGTGGGAAGTTTTCAGTCATTATTTCTTTAAACAGGTTTTCAGTATCTTGCTCTCTCTCTTCTTCTGGCACCCCCACAATTCTGATGTTGGTACGCTTGAAGCTGTCCCAGAGGCTCCTTACATTATCTTCACATTTTTGGATTCTTTTCTCTTCTTGCTTTTCCAGTTGAATGTTTTCTGCTTCTTTATATTTCAAATTTTTGACTTGATCCTTGCCTTTCTCTAGTCTGCTGTTAGTACTCTGCGTAATAGTATTCATTTCAGTCAGTGTATTTATTATCTTCTCTTGGGTCTCACTAAATTTATCCATCTTTTCTAGCATATTCTTGCAAAACCTTATAAGCGTGGTTTTGAACTCTATATCCAGTCGTTTTTTTTCCTCCATTTCTTTTGCTTGTAATCCCTTCCCTTGTCTCGGCATTTTCATTGTGCCGGGGAAACTTCTGTGCTGGATTCAGCCGAAGAAGCCTCTGCTGAGCTTGGGAGGGTGGAGTCTCAGGGCTTAAGGGACCGCCTTGCCTTCCAGTCGGCCCCGCCCTCCACGGCCCCTGAGTCTCACGTGACTGGGTAATGGCTGGAGCGGTCCTTGTGTGCGCGCACCCGCAGCGCCTCTGACCGCTGCCTTTCCGGCTCCCCTGCGAACCAGGACCACACGAGTCTAGGTCCCCAGGGTTTCGCCCAAAACAGGGGCCCAGTGGACTCAGAAGTGGCACAGATCGGAGGGTCTGTCTCCCGCCCACTCACGAAAGCCAGCGGCACAATCAGCAATCCGTCCTCCGCGTGGTGCCGTGCGTGACCAGACCTCCGATCCTTTGCAACTCCCCTAAATTTCCGTGCACCTCTCCCTTTTCACAGTCCAAACTCCCCCCGTATGAGTCTCGTCTGGATCTGGGGTTTAGTGTCGTAAGATAAGGGGTTCAATGCCGTTGGGAGTCTCCGTTTCCCTCCCGCCAGAGAAAGCCAGCCAGGTACTCCGGCACCCGCTCTCTCAGCGTGCGTCTCCGTACCTCAGCTTTTTGCAGCTCCTCTGGGTCTCCGTGAGCCCCTCTCTTTCCCTCTAGTTGTAGAACTTCCACTCAGCCAGCTTTCATGTGGTTCTGGATGATGTCCGTTCTGTCTTTTAGTTGTAGTTTTGAAATTGTTGTGCGAGGCAGCAGTATAGGTGTTTACCTAGGCCGCCATCTTGGATTCCTCCTCTCAAAAAACTTTTGATTATGTACCCTTTTTAGTGGTTCATAGAACCCTGGCTTAATTGCAGACATAATAAAAACTAGCTGTATTAATCTAGCTGTATTATGTTATTTCCTGTTGATTTATTTTTTAGTTTTCTCTCAATACATCTGTTTGGTACTCAAAACCCCAAGTGTTCTGAATAAACTGAAACATAGTCAGCAGGAGCATAAATCTTGCATGATACATAAATTTCTAAATAAAAAAGGATTTGTAACTCATGAGAAAAATGGTATTTAAGAATCAAAATATTAACTGATGTTAAGTCTAATAATTTTTGGAGTTATTATTAATTCTCAAGTAGTTAGAGCCTAATTCAAAGAAATCAATATAATTCTTTTCTTATGTGAGAACTAAATATTTGCCTTGTGTCTGTGGGGAGGATATAGGTCTTAACATGGTTCATTTTCTCCATGAGTTAACATGTTAGTTTAGCCAATGAATTCTCTTTGGTGAAGTGGCAGTGCCCTTAAGAACCCAAAATATTCCATTAGAGCTGTTGTGTGTGTATGTGTATGTGTATGTGTTATTAGCCAGGATTGCTTAAATCACTGACTAGGAGATTTCCCCTTTTCCATGCCCGTTGAATGCCGAGTGCCCTGTGTGCATAGTTTTGCAGAGAAGGATAAATTCAAGAATAGATTCAGTAATCTTGCTTTAAGGAAGAAAGGCAAAAGGAAGGAATTAGATAAAGAACCAACAGTGGGGTGTGGAATCCAGAGTTCAGGAACCTTCGATATGGGAGCAAAGTTAACTCCAGTTTGAAGATAAGTTCAGTAAATGTCACTGGGCATTCAGACAATGTTTTGGGGTGATGAGGCTGAGATATTTTCTTAATTACTGAAAGGTGTCAAGACTGTCACCTAGACTCTCATCAAGAAGGTGTTATTTGCTTTATCTGTTTTGGCTCAGTGGATAGAGTGTTGGCCTGTGGACTGAAGGGTTCCATGTTCGATTCTGGCCAAGGGCACATGCCTGGGTTGCAAGCTTGCTCCCCAGTGGGGGGTGTGCAGGAGGTAGCCGATCAATGATTCTCTCTCATCATTGATGTTTCTATGTCTCTATCCCTCTCCCTTTCTCTCTAAAATCAATAAAAATATATTTAATTTTTAAAAAAGGCGTTACTTGCCCAGCCTTTATGGCTCAGTGGTTGAGCGTCAATCTATTAACTAAGAGGTCATGGGTTTGACTCCTGGTCAGGGCACATTCCCAGGTTGAGGGCTAGATCCCCAGTAGAGGGTGTGTAGGAGGCAGCTAGTCAGTAATTCTCTCTCATGATTGATATTTCTATCTCTCTCTCCCTCACCTTTCCTCTCTGAAATCAATAAAAAAATATTTCTTAAAAAAGAAAGTCTCTCTTAACAGACATTTTGATGGTTGCCAGATAAGAGGAGGGTTGGAGTGCTGGATGAAAAAAGGTGAAGGGATTAAGAAGCACAGTAGTTACAGAATAGTCATAGGGATGTAAAGTACAGCATAGGGAAATAGTCAATGATATTGTAATAACTGTGTATTATACAAATGGGTACTAGATTTATCAGGGTGATCACTTTGTAAGTTATATAAATGTGTAATTATTGGGTTGTACACATGAAACTAATATGATATTGTACATCAAAACTAAAATAATTATTAAAAATAAAATTAAAAAATAAAAATGAAGGCATTACAACATTTAATTATGTAAGATAGACTACATTCTTGGAGACTGTAGCAAGTCCATGACTAGGAGCTGTTTGTGGCTGATAATAATACATTTGAAAGTAAAGGAGTAGAAATTCTTCCAGGTTTCACCCATATGAAGGACAGAAGTTTGCCCACCTTAACTGGCTCCAGGTTTGTGCCTGGCAAAGGGCTTTCTGTGGCACACTAAATCTGCTAGTCTCTTCTATTTGTGGGATAAATCATTATATAAGACCTCCTGTCCCTCTTTAGTCAGATGCTTTTGAGTCCCACAACACCTATAAGCACCTTCTAATGATTTCTTTGGCTTTCCAACTATCTTCATCTTGGGAAAGTGGTGTCTTGTATGGAGAACTTGAATACTTTTAATACTGAAAAGACATCTCTTCTACTGCAAATTTAAAAACTGACATCCTTGTGATATGCATACTCATCTTCGATGGGCTGAGTTTGTGATTAGAAGTGGAAAATAAACAAATAAAATCCTGGATATTTGGGATGAGGATCAGACCACAAGCCCATGTTGTCCATGCTAATGGCAGAAATGTTGGGGGAACTGTCAGGGCAATCAGCCTGCCACCCCTGAGCATGACTTCCTCTGTTTCTTCTGTCCCTTTCCCTATTACTTGGTCATCACTGCATGTTGGAAAAGAGCTGCTATAGATCAAAATTGAGTTAGCTGCTGGTGGGTAGGCTTCCTAATCCTCTCCTGCCACATTCCTCTGCTGTCCTGGTGACCCAGTTCAAACTCCCAACTCCCTAGCTTTGCCTGTGGGTTGTGCAGACTCAAAGACTGATGAATTCACTGGGCTGCAGGAGCTCCACAGAGCTCTGGTCTCTTGGAGAACATCACTTTGACTTCCCCATTTCCCTTTAGTGTAATTGAATGTCAGGAAAACAGATAGAGAGTGGAGAGAATGAATAGCAGACTCAATTTCAGCAAGTAAAGATAGGTTTTGTGGAGGAAGGAAGGATTAAGATTTCAAGATTTTGAAAAATGTATGTTAGTTTGGTGTCCACTCTCCTTAACGTTTTGGAGAGAATTTGGAAAGTAAAGAGAATGCCTAATTTCTCAACTCTGTCTCATTATGGGAATTGGCATTGACCCATCCAAGGAGAGACTTCCAAGAACAAAATCAGAGATAGTGGTTAAAGCAACTGCTTAAATATTAATTTATCATTAGAGTTCTAAGTAAGTCAACTTGACTTGTCCACAAATACTAAAATATTTGTTTTAGTTACTTACCATATGACACTTCAGTTAATTTGATCTTCCTATTATTAATTGCCCTCTAAGTAAATCTTCTTTTGTTGTAGTTGTTGTTGTTGTTAATTGTCACCCTAGGATATTTTCCCATTGATTTTTGGAAAGACTGAAAGAGAGAGGAAAAGACAGAGAGAAATATCAATGTGAAATACATTGATTGGCTGTCTCTTGCATGAGCTCTGACCGACCAGGGCCTGGGCTGGGGAGGAGCCTTCACCTAAGGTACACGCCCTTGATTGGAATTGAATCTGGGACCCTTTGGTGCACAGGCCAATGCTGTATCCACTAAACCAAATCAGCTAATACAACTCCCTCCCCCCCCCTTTTTTTTTTCTTTTAGAAAACCAACTCTTGGCTTCTGGATTTGACCTCAGAGGAGGGCATATGATCCAGTACTAGCCAACCAGAGTGTTTTGTGGATTTCCCAAGAGATTGTAGAAGAGGAAAAGGTTATTTTCAATCCTCTTAGAGTCATTGACTGGGTCTAAGAATTAAAGACAAAGACAAACAGGAGAAAAGCATGCACATTTTATTAAGTTTTTATGTGTACATGGGAGCCTTCACAAAAGAATGAAAATCTGAAGATGTGACTAGAGCAGGAAGTTTTTATACCTTTTAGATAAAAAAATAATACATTTGTGAAGAACTGTTAAGACACCAGGGTCTGGGCTCAGGATAGTCAATGGTGAAAAAGCACTAGGAAGATTAGGGTGAGTTTTTTTTTTTTTTTACATTTGTTTCATTATTATTTTTTAAATTAATTTTTATTAAATTTTTATACATATCTCCCCATTGCCCCCCTCCCTCCCAGGCATACCCCAACCCCCCAGTGTCTGTGATCATTGGTTATGCTTATATGCATGCATACAAGTCCTTTGATCACTTATCTACCTCAACTAACTTTAATCTTTCTGCTGTAATTTCACGGTGTTTGATGCTTTATGATTTTTGTCCTCCTGAGAATTATCAGTCTACTCCCTTTCTGTGCTCCTGATTCTATTATATTCATCAGTTTATTCTGTTGATCAAATTTTTAATTCACTTAATTTTTAGATTCACTTGTTGACAGATGTGTATTTGTTGTTCATAATTTTTTGTCTTTTACCTTTTTCTTCTTCCTCTTCTAAAAGAGTACCTTTCAGCATTTCATATAATACTGGTTTGGAGTTGATGAACTCCTTTAGCTTTTTCTTCTCTGTGAAGCTCTTTATCTGCCCTTCAATTCTGAATGATAACTTTGCTGGATAGATTATTCTTCGTTGTAGGTTCTTGCTGTACATCACGTTGAATATTTTTTGCCACTCCCGTCTGGCCTGCATCGTTTCTGTTGAGAAATCAGCTGACAGTCGTATGGATGCTCCCTTGTAGGTAATAAACTGTTTTTCTCTTGCTGCTTTTAATATTCTCTCTTTGTCTTTTGCTCTTGGTATTTTAATTATGATGTGTCTTGGTGTGGTCCTCTTTGGATTCCTTTTATTTGGGGTTCTGTGTGCTTCCTGGACTTGTAAGTCCATTTCTTTTACCAGATGTGGGAAGTTTTCAGTCATTATTTCTTTAAATAGGTTTTCAGTATCTTGCTCTCTCTCTTCTTCTGGCACCCCCACAATTCTGATGTTGGTACGCTTGAAGCTGTCCCAGAGGCTCCTTACATTATCTTCACATTTTTGGATTCTTTTCTCTTCTTGCTTTTCCAGTTGAATGTTGTCTGCTTCTTTATATTTCAAATTTTTGACTTGATCCTTGCCTTTCTCTAGTCTGCTGTTAGGACTCTGTATAATATTTTTTATTTCAGTCAGTGTATGTTTAATTTCTATTTGGTCCTTTATCATCTTTAGTTGGACCTTTTTCATCTCCTCTTGGGTCTCACTAAATTTATCCATCTTTTCTAGCATATTCTTGAAAAACCTTATAAGCGTGGTTTTGAACTCTATATCCAGTAGTTTTTTTCCCTTCATTTCTTTTGTTTGTGATCCCTTCCCTTGTCTCGGCACTTTCACTATGCCGGGGAAACTTCTGTGTTGGATTCAGCCTTATGATACCAGACGCAAAACCGAAGAAGCCTCTGTTGAGCTTGGGATGGGTGGAGTCTTAGGGCTTAAGGGACTGCCTTGCCTTCCAGTCGGCCCCGCCCTCCACGGCCCCTGAGTCTCACGTGACTGGGTAATGGCTGGAGCCGTCCTTGTGCCTCTAACCGCTGCCTTTCCAGCTCCCCTGGGCAGCAGGACCTCACGAGTCTAGGTCTCTAGGGTTTCGCCCGAAACAGGGGCTTAGTGGAGTCAGAAGTGGCACAGTTGGGAGGGTCTATCCCCCACCCACTCGCGAAAGCCAGCAGCACAATCAGCAATCTGTCCTGCGCGCAGTACCGTGCACGGCACCAGGCCTTTGATCTTTTGCAACTCCCCTAAGTTTCCGTGCACTTCTCCCTTTTCACAGTCCAAACTCCCCCCGTATGAGTTTCGGCTGGATCTGGGGTTTAGTGTCGTAGGATAAGGGGTTCAATGCCTTTGAGAGTCTCCGTTTCCCTCCCGCCAGAGAAAGCCAGCCAGGTACTCCGGCACCACGCACGCGTCTCTGTACCTCAGCTTTTTGCAGCTCCTCTGGGTCTCCGTGAGCCCCTCTCTTTCCTTCTAGCTGTAGAACTTCCACTCAGCCAGCTTTCCTGTGGTTCTGGATGATGTCCGTTCTGTCTTTTAGTTGTAGTTTTGAAATTGTTGTGTGAGGCAGCAGTGTAGGTGTTTACCTATGCCGCCATCTTGGATTCCTTTAGGGTGAGTTTTAAAAGGTTACTATGCAGATTCCTCTGGTGCTGTCTCTGGGCTGATGAGTCTGCCTATATCTAGTAAAAGGAGAAAATATTTCCTGTCTTTAGGCAGAAAGAAGGAACTTTTACTGCATTTACTGCTTCTTTTTTCCTCCCCCTTCCCCCATTTACTGCTTCTTAATTGTCTTTAGTTCAAAATAAATTTTTTAAAATATATTTTTATTGATTTCAGAGAGTGAAAAGGAGAGAAAGTGAGAGACAGAAACATCAAAGATGAGAGAGAATTATTGATTGGTTGCCTCCTGCATGTCCCACACTGGGAATCAAATCTGCCATCCTGGCATGTGCGCTGACTGGGAATTAAACCTCCTGATTCATAGGTCGATACTCAGCCACTGAGCCATGCCAGTCTGCATCAAAATAATTTTTATGTCAAAGAGCCATATTTGGGAGTGACACATTTTAGTTTTCTTTAAAGTTAATACTTGGAGCAGGAACCAAAGATTAGCTTAATTACTTAATTCTGGGATCACCTGGAAAAGAGAAACCTTCTTTCCTATGGTATTGTTAGTTGTAAAAAATATTTAAGCCTGAACATCCTGTGGTTAACCTTAAAATGTGATGATGGAGGCTGGCAAGTCTAAAATGTGTAAGCTGGAGACCCAGGGAAGAGCCCATACTACAGGTTAAGTCCAGAGGCTGTTTGTAGGCAGAATTCCTTCCTTGCTCTGGGAAGTCGGTCTTTGGTTCTAGTTAGGCCTTCAACTGATTGGATGAGCCCTACTCCTTCCATTTTGGAGGGCAATGTACTTTACTCAAAGTCCAGCAATTTAAATATAAATCTCATCCTAAAACATCCTCCCAGAAACATCCTGAATAATGTTTGACCAAATATCTGGGCACTGTGGCTCAGCCAAGCTGACACATCTAAAGTTAACTATCAGGAGTCCTGACGAAAGCCTGCAGGCCCTGTGATCATCTAGACTCCAGTCACCAACCTTCCTTCTCACCATGCTTCTCCTGGATAATTGTGCTCAGTCTAAACCAGTGGTTCTCAAATTTCCTTGTGCAGCAGAATCACTTGGGGTGGGGGGAAGACTTAAAAACAGATTTCTGGATCCCATTCCCAGAGTTTCTAATTTAGTAGTTCCGAGGTAGAGCCCAAGAATTTGTAATTCTAAAAGCTTCCCTGGTGATGAGAACCATTGTTCTAAACATATTGGTCTTCTTAATATTTCTCAACAAATAAGACACTCTTCAAATCCAGGGCCTTCATACTGGATGTTCTTTCTGTCAGGAGGATTGTCTGGCTGTTGCATGCAATTGGGTGTTGATAAATACTTGATAACTGACTCTAAAAAAAAAGTTCTGATTTATAGCATTTACTAATTGATAGCTTGCTGATCTCCCCATCATGGTTGATTTTAATCTACCAATGAAATGTCACTAAATGTGAAGTAAAGAAGAGAAGTGCCCCATTGATTCTCAGTAGCAAATGTGTTCTGGCTGAAGGCACCAGTGTTTGGGTGACTTCCTGTTTCTGCTTAGTATCATTTCCTCTGAGAAGGGTTTTCTGATCACCAAGTAAAACAGTACCATCCTTTAATCATTCTCCTTCTCTTATTTTAATTTCATTTCATTCAGTGATCCCATTTCTGGGAATAGATCTTAAAAATCCTGCAACACCAATCAGAAAGAATATATGCATCCCTATGTTCATAACAGCATTATTTGCAATAGTTAACATCTGGAAACAGCTCAAGTGCCCATCAATAGATGAGTGAATAAAAAAGCCATGTTACATTTACACCATGGAATACGAAGAAGCTGTAAAAAAATAAAAAATGAAGCATCTCTTATCTTTTGAGATGGACCTGGAGAGTATTATGCTAATTGAAATAAGACAATAAAAAAAGACAAATATCATATGATCTCACTTACTTGTGGAATCTAATGAACAAAATTAATTGACCAATAAAATAAGTCCCAAGGCTTTGAGGCATGAAACTGACTGACATATCCCAGGGGATTGGGGCCAGGGGGTGAGAAGAGATAAACCAAAGAACTTATGTATTTATATGGTAGCCTATGGACACAGATAATATTGTGGAGAAGGCTCTTGGGGGCGGGGGAAGTAGAAGCTAAACAGAGGGAGGGTAAAGTAGGGAAATGGGGGACATCTGTAATACAGCCACAATATTTTCTATATATACTAGAGACCCAATGCAGAAAATTCATGCAAGAGTAGGCCTTCCTTCCCCTGGCTACCAGCACTGGCTTTCCTTTGGCACCCCAGGACTCGGGCTTCCCTGGCATCCCCAACTTTGTCCGGAAGGTCATCCAGAAGGATTGCCTGTCTAAATGGCATATTATACTTTTATTATTATAGATACTAGAGGCCCAGTGCACCATATTTATGCACTGGTGGGGTTTCTTGACATAGCCTATGGAGATCAGATCAAAACCTGGCCCAGGGGTCCTGGATTGCAAGAGGACGGTTCTTGTGTGACTCACCCCAGAATCGGGCTCCCTCTTCTCTGGTTCCAGGTGTGTGTGTCACCCCAGAACTGCAGCTGCCAAGTCACCACAGGTTGTCAGTTCCTGGTGGTCATTGTGCATCATAGCTACCGGCCAGTCACATATATGAATATATATATATTTTTTAAGAAGACAGAACTTTGCAAAATGTTCTGAGGATCAAGAGCAGATACCCAGCTCCCTCTATCCCTGTTTGAGTTCCTTGTCAGATAGTGCCCCTGAAAAGGCAAAACTGTATAGGGAACCTGGTGAGTGTCAGCTCAAGAAATATGGGCAGCTCATCTGCATATCTTTTAGTGACCTTCCGGAATGACAGCCAAGCCACCAATGCCTCCCTGTTTGCAAATGATAGAGATCTCATTTCTGGGGACGGCAGGATTGATGTGGCAGCCTCAGTGCCATTAGACCTGAAAGATGCTCTGTTCTCATTACTGTCTCCTGGCAACATAGCACCAGATGCCGCTGTGCATATTAATGACCCTCGTTCAAGTAACCTTTAGTGGCATCCTCCAGCTCCTCCAGACTGCAGCCAGGGACCGCTGCTATCTGCTTCTATGGTCTTCATCTCAACAAATCTTTCCTTTTTCCTGTGTGAAAAGATATTATTAATGAGATTTTTATCTAAGGAGTGGGTTGCTACTTCTCTATGGAGATGCTCACTTTCTGAACGATAACAGCACTCAGATTCTGAGGAAGCTTGCTGGTGACAGCTTTCATTGACTTTATCTGCTAGGTGGAATATATAATTTGTTTAATATCTTTGCTTCTTCATGAGCAGGGTTTAAAAATAAACATGGAATTGGGCAAAAGGGAAATCAAATATTATTAAACTTTCAATGGGTTTCATAGTTCTTATCAGCTTCCAACAAGTTTAGGGCTGGAGTAATGTGTGTGACAGCAGTAGTCATGCCAGGCTTGCCTGTCTGACTTCCTTTGGATCCTCATGCTAAGAGCTATACCCTTGAAAAGCCAGGGCAAATGGAACTGATCCAAGTTATGCTGCCTATTTCCTTTAGCTCTTTGCTTTGTTTCTCTAAACCAGAGATTGTTCTTGAGAGTAATTCAGGGTACTGCTGAGAGTAAAATCTTTTTCCATTCTCCTCCTTCCCTAATATTTAGTCAAAGTAACAATTAGTGGGTTCAGAATACAAACTTTAGAGAAAGCCAGAATGATGTGTGGCTCCTGGCTCTTTTATTTACTAGTTGTGGAATCCTAGGCATGTTGCTCAATCTTGCTCAGTCTCAGTGTTATATCAGTAAAATATTGCTAAAGCCAGCAACCTCTCCAAGCTGTCAATAAGTTAAATGGTATCACATATGCAAAATACTTAGCACAGTGTCTGGTATATAGTAAAGACTCAATAAATAGTGGCCTGGTATGGTAGGCTGTTAAATCCATAGCTTCCAGTGAAATATGCCTCCTGGTGTGGACACCTCTCACAGTGATTCTAGACAATGCCATGTGACACTCTTTCACCAAAGAGATATCAGCAAATGGGACTGAATTGCTTGTGACAAGTGCTTGTGAATTGGAGTTTTCCTGCTAGGAATGCTGCCACCACATAGGAAGTGTTAAATAACAATAATTGAACTGACAATTAGATATTTAAATAACAACAGTTTAAAGATCTAATTGCTTTTCTGAATGATTCATAAATCAGGTATTATTCCATCTAGATAGCAAAAAGGAGCACCAAAGAGCTGCAGAAAAAGAAAGTTTTTTTTAAAGGCAAAGAAGGAACAGAAAAAGAGGTAATTATTAGTAAAGAATGCATTGTTTTAGACAAGATCTCCATCCTAAGGGGTTGTAGTCTATCCCTGGATACCTCTCAGTGCTGACCAGGAAATTCCAGGTTGGCTGGTTAAGGATCACATTCCTGGGGAAGGTTGAAACTAATTAGGTTAGGTATTAAGTCTTGGTTTGCTACCCTGGATCCTTACATAAGTGACTTTACTTGGGGTCTATTTTCTCCTTTCTAACAAAGAAAGCCCAGTTTCCCTCAAAATGTAGAAGTCCATGGAGAGAGAGGCCCCATCAATTCTGAAGTTGAATGCTGCTGCAAGAGTGAGCCTAACCCAGGGCAGAAAAACTGCAAGGTTAACCCAGGAATTTTGATAAAAAGTAATTTTCAAGACATTAAATTTTGCAATTATTTGTAATGCAGCAGAAGCTAACTAATAGTTATTACTTTCATAACTTGTCTTATTTAAACTGCACAATACTCTCACGAGGTAGGTGATCTTACCTCCACTTCACTAATGATGAGTTGAAAGTTCAAGGACATTAGGTAGATGTCTCCTTGATTGTCTGGATCCTTAAAATAATTGTTGAGAAAGAAGTTCAAGGGACAAAGCATATTCAAACACTGTTCTTAGATGAGAAAAATTTTTTCATTCAGATAGAATCCTATGTTAGATCTCTTTAGGTCTTTAAAAGCCTCCTAGATACAAATTGGTGGTTACAAAATAGTCATGGTTATGTAAAGTACAGCATAGGAAAAATAGTCAATAATATTGTAATAACTATGTATGGTGCCAGGTGAGCACTTGAAATATTGGGGGAACACTTTGTAAAGTAAATTATTGTCTAACTACTATGCTGTACCCCTAAAACTAATACACAAAAATATTGAATGTAAACTATAACTGAAAAAAATAAAAATAAATAAATGAAAATTCAAATATTCCCAAAAGAACAACTTATCAATCCAGTTAATTCCTCATTATAAAGTGGGATATATGACAAACTTATATTAGTGGGGCCACCACTGATGGACAGCAGAACTGTCCAATAGAAATATAAAGTGGGTTGTGGATGTAATATTACATTTTCTAGTAGCTACATTAAAAAGTATAAAAGAATAGGTAGAATTGATTTAATTTTTATCAATCCTAATCCAATTATTTTTACTTCAACATATGATCAATATTAATTTTAATAAGGTATTTTACATTATTTCTTTTTTAAACCTAGTTTTCAAGACCTTGTGGGTTTCAGACTTATAGCACTCTTCAATTCTGTCTACATTTCCAGTTCAGCAGCCACACAGGGCTAGTGGCTACTGTTTAGAAAAAAATTTTCCAAAGTGGGGACAGTCAGCTGACCTCATGGTGCTCTGTACACATTAAATCTGATCATGTGTGAAAGTTATGGGTCATCCTTGCAGGACTACCCAAAGTGTCCCAGAAGTCCTTGTGCAGTCTTAAGCTTGAATAACTTCAGAAGTATCAGTACTACAAACCTACCAAAAACATCCTTAGTTTGCTTGCTTAAATTTATTTTACACCTATGTACTTCCATACATTGTAAATAACACATTTTTAATTGATCTTTTTTATACTTAAGAGCTTCTGAGTGATAATTTCTTAGGGTGCGGATCTGTAGTGGGTTCTTTTGCTTGGCAATGTCATAACCTGAAAGAGCTTTATCATGCTGTTTCATGTGAGGGTACAACTATCATGTATGTAATGAAGCCTCAGTTATTGGATGATTACTGAACAACTGCTGATTAAAATTTACAATGTCCAGGAGAGAATCCAAGATGGCGGCATAGGTAAACACCTACACTGCTGCCTCGCACAACAATTTCAAAACTACAACTAAAAGACAGAATGGACATCATCCAGAACCACAGGAAAGCTGGCTGAGTGTAAGTTCTACAGCTAGAAGGAAAGAGAGGGGCTCACGGAGACCCAGAGGAGCTGCAAAAAGCCGAGGTACTGAGACGCGCGCGCTGAGAGAGCGGGTGCCGGAGTACCTGGCTGGCTTTCTCTGGCGGGAGGGAAACGGAGACTCCCAACAGCACTGAACCCCTTATTTTACCACACTAAACCCCAGATCCAGCGAAACTCATATGGGGGGAGTTTGGACTGTGAAAAGGGAGAGGTGCACGGATATTTAGGGGAGTCGCAGAAGATCAGGTCTGGTCTCGCACGCCCACGGTGCTGCGCACAGGACAGATTGCTGATTGTGCCGCTGGCTTTCACAAGTGGGCAGGAGACAGACCCTCCCAACTGTGCCACTTCTGAGTCCACTAAGCCCCTGTTTCGGGCGAAACCCTGCGGACCTAGACTTGTGTGGTCCTGGTGCGCAGGGGAGCTAGAAAGGCAGCGGTTACAGGCACCATGGGCGCGTGCATGCACAAGGACCGCTCCAGGGATTACCCAGTCACGTGAGACTCAGGGGCCGTGGAGGGCGGGGCCGACTGGAAGGCAAGGCGGTCCCTTAAGCCCTGAGACTCCACCCATCCCAAGCTCAACAGAGGCTTCTTCGGTTTTGGGTCTGGTATCATAAGGCTGAATCCAAAACAGAAGTTTCCCCGGCATAGTGAAAATGCCGAGACAAGGGAAGGGATCACAAACAAAAGAAATGGAGGAAAAAAACTACTGGATATAGAGTTCAAAACCACGCTTATAAGGTTTTTCAAGAATATGCTAGAAAAGTTGGATAAATTTAGTGAGACCCAAGAGGAGATGAAAAAGAATCAACTAGAAATTAAACATACACTGACTGAAATAAAAAATATTATACAGAGTCCTAACAGCAGACTAGAGAAAGGCAAGAATCAAGTAAAAAATTTGAAATATAAAGAAGCAGACAACATTCAACTGGAAAAGCAAGAAGAGAAAAGAATCCAAAAATGTGAACATAATGTAAGGAGACTCTGGGACAGCTTCAAGCGTACCAACATCAGAATTGTGGGGGTGCCAGAAGAAGAGAGAGAGCAAGATACTGAAAACCTGTTTAAAGAAATAATGACTGAAAACTTCCCACATCTGGTAAAAGAAATGGACTTACAAGTCCAGGAAGCACACAGAACCCCATATAAAAGGAATCCAAAGAGGACTACACCAAGACACATCATAATTAAAATACCAAGAGCAAAAGAGAAAGAGATAATATTAAAATCAGCAAGAGAAAAACAGTTTATTACCTACAAGGGAGCACCCATACGACTGTCAGCTGATTTCTCAACAGAAACGATGCAGGCCAGACGGGAGTGGCAAGAAATATTCTACGTGATGAATAGCAAGAACCTACAACCAAGAATAATCTATCTAGCAAAGCTAACATTCAGAATTGAAGGGCAGATAAAGAGCTTCACAGAGAAGAAAAAGCTAAAGGAGTTCATCAACTCCAAACCAGTATTATATGAAATGCTGAAAGGTACTCTTTTAGAAGAGGAAGAAGAAAAAGGTAAAAGCCAAAAAATTATGAACAACAAATACATATCTATCAACAAGTGAATCTAAAAATTAAGTGAATTAAAATTTTGATCAACAGAATAAACTGGTGAATATAATAGAATCAAAAGCACAGAAAGGGAGTGGACTGATAATTCTCAGGGGGGAAGGGGTGAGGGGTGTACAGGGAGAGACTGGACAAAAATCATACACCTATGGATGAGATCAATGGGAGGGAGCTAAGGGCAGAGGGAGGGGTGGGAGCTGGGTGGAGGGGTGCAATGGAGGGGAAAAAAGAGAAACAAATGTAATAATCTGAATAATAAAGATTTAATTTAAAAAATTTACAATGTCCAAAAATTGACTAGAGTGATACATAGCACAGGGTCATGGTTATGTTGAATTTAATAAGAGCATATTACTATTTAAAATTTTATTAATTAACCTTTCAAGTGCTATTGCTGTCAGTTTATAACAATTATACTTTGGAAGTAATTAACACTTAAAGTGGCACTAGCTTTCTGGATATCTTGTATTTATGTTACTCACCATCCATGTCAAAGTGATAAAAATTGCTTTTCTTCAACCAATACTAGTGTGTCTTCATAGAATTGTCCTCCAAAGGGCTGTGATGCACAGGTTGTTATGCTAGCTCTGAGGGTCAAGAAACCTGTGGTGGTGGACATTTCCTACATGGCCTGGAAAATTCTCCACCTCAATTCGTCCATGAGAATTAAGACCTCCTACCTGCCTCAAAGATCTGGCAGCCACTTTTCTTGCACTGTGGAACAACTCAACTGTTTTCCATTTTTTAGAGGCATTGAGAAAAAAGGGCCATGCAGCAATGCACAAAGAGCCTAGATAGCACCATTTGTAAATTGCCACATCTTGGTGAAGTACAGGAGTGGAAAAGGTAAAAGTAAGAATGCAGCTAAAAATGCCTAAATAACTTGGTTTCAAAATTAGCAGAACCCCATGTTTTTTGAGGGCTATGCCAAGATTTCTATTAATCAACTAGAGGCCCAGTGCATGAAATTCATGCATGAGTGCAGTGGCGGGGTCCTTCAGCCTGCTCTGCACCTTCTTCAATCTGGGACATCCCTCTCACAATCTGGGACTATTGGCTCCTAAACACTCACCTGCCTGCCTGCCTAATCACCTTCAACAGCCTCTGCCTGCCTGCCTGACCTCCACAAACTGCCTCTGCCTGCCTGCCTGCCTAATATTTCTAACTGCTCCCTTGCCAACCTGACCATCCCTAAATGATCTCTCCTGCTGGTCTGATCACCCCTAACTGCTCTCCCCTGCTGGCCTGATCACTCCTAATCACTCTGCCTGACTGCCTGATCACCCCTAACTACCTCTGCCTTGGCCTCCACCACCATAGCTTTGTCTGGAAGAAAGTCTAGAAGGATGTCTGCAAGACATCCAGTGTATCTGGTCTAATTAGCGTATTACCCTTTTATTAGTATAGATTTGACCACCTTTGTCCTTAGTGAGAAAAAGTGTCCCTTCCTCTGAGAGAGAAGTACCTTTCCTCAAGGGGCATAGTTTGGGAAGTGAGGTGTGGCTCGATTTCCACCACAATTCAACTCCGTGTAGATAACCTGAATGATTGTGCATGGTGGCCTTGCCTACTGTCTGTTCACATTGCTTCTGAAAACAGAAATGGTGCAAGTGGGGAAGCAAACGAGCTAGCTCATAGACCAGTTTGGATAGACTATGGTTTGTTGTCAGGCTATGGCCTATTACCCTACCTTTAAAATTAATCAGATAGAATACTCACCCCCTGGGACAGGGGAAAAAAGACTCCAAATGTCCTTAATGCTATTTAGAAACAATGAAACTCAACTTCCAACCTCTGTCACACCACAGAAAGACATTTCATTTTATTAATATTTTATGTCTTTCCCTAATGTAATTCAATATATCACATGTCACAATACCAATTTATATTTATTCCCATGATTTAAAACTGGAATTTGAGCCAAGAGATCCTTGAAAGAAAGGAATGATTTCTGACCACTGTCTAAATGAATTGCATTGTGCCCAAGTGATGCCATGACTCTTCAGACCAGAGAAATACACATATTTACTCAACAAATGCAAAAATACATTGAAATCATGTCTAGTTCATTTTTTCTGGTTTTGATTAGAGATTCAACAATTCCAAGAGAATAGTAAAAACAAAAAAAATATATGCCTTCCCCATGTGTTAGAACAGGTGGCATATGAAAACTCAATGAACCGATTACAAAAATACACACCCATAGTACTGACACTTTTTGGTATAAAGAGAATTTTGAAAATTGAATTGGCCTTGACGATGAAAAGACAATCATTTGGCTTTATTATTCTAACTGAAAATAAAAAGAGAACTTGTTTCATGGTTTCAGGAAGAATTTTAGAACTATCCAGACACTTCCTATAACTGAGCCATTACCTTTGGTGAAAATGACAGGTCAGGAAATCTTCATTTTTTTATAGCATTTCCAGAATAGTAAACACTGCCTTTTCTTCTCTTCCTGTCACACATACAAACACACATTCTTTAGTCTGTAATAATTTAATGTAACAGTTGCTTTCAGCCTAATTCTTTCCTCTACATCCTGTGGTCAATAATCTAAACTCATGCAGAGAGATGAGTAAAAACAAAGTTGCCCTTTCATCTAACTTTGCACTCAGGGGTTTAGAAAAGCTCCAATTTTAGCTGCTGTATGTTACAGAGTGCACTGGTGCCCTGCCCGTATCCTGTGGCATTCACTATTCCAATACCTGTTGAGAACATTCCTTGCAAGATTGCTGCTCTCTACCTGATGACTTTGTGTTAGCCTGTACCTGTCAAAGAGTTAAGGTCATCAAGAATATGACTTAGTTGGCAATAGATGAGAGTTAAGAGTAAAGACCTCCAGCTTCCTTATCCCTGGAATAAAATGACTTTAAGCCTTGCTCAAGACTGTCTGCTTTCTAGAAGCCTGCAGAGAAGGTTTGCTAGATAAAATATGGAATGGCCAGTTAAATTCAGATTTCAGATAAACAGTGAATAATTTTAAGTTAAGTATATCCTAAATATTTATGGGACATTCTTGAACTAAAAATTTTATTTGTTGTGTGTCAGGCATTCAAATGTAATGGAGTGTTTTTAATTTGCTAAATTTGCCAGCCCTGCCCCAGTTACTCACATGGTGATCTGCTGATAGTGTTCTTCCCTGTATCTCTCCTGCCCAGGCTTTCTAAGATTCCCCCTGTCCCCTCCAATTCCCTACCACTACCACCTTAGGTTCCCCAGAAGTAGAATCTGAGATAGAAATTATTACACAAGTGCTCTTAGGAGAAATCTGAAAACATACAAAGGAAGCAGAATATGGCAGGGAAAGAAGCTGAGCAAGGATGTGGTTTTATGAGAAGTGTAATTTCAGTCAGATCCATTGGGGACTCTGGAGCATGATTGACATCACAAGGTTGTCATAACTTGAGTTCAAAGGGGCTGATCTTTTGTCCTCACCTCCAATATCTAGTCATTGGCTGTGGTTTAACCTGTTGAGTGCAAAGTCAAGCGATATGAGAAAGACACGAACAATATTTAAAATACCTTCCATGCAACTTGCCCTCACATCTTAATCCAGGATCTGTTTCTGGGCAAGCTAAATTCCCAAACACTAACTGCAGTAAAATCCTTGCTGGTTCTTAATTCCTCAAGGCCAATCATTTCCCTAAGGACTAAATTCTATAATTCTCTTGAGAAGTGAGAACTGCAACTTATTTACAAAACTCTACACATAATAACTGGTCAATAAATATTTGTTGAATTGAATTGTACACAGAGGCAAAACTGATACATTTATAATATAAACATTAATAAAAATCATCCTTTTTTAGTATCTACTATTATAACTAAATTAGGCATTCTATTACTTTTTTTTTAAATTCCATGAACAAAAAGAAAGTATTGCAATTATGTTGCAAAAAACTACCCCAGAACTAGCCCAATCTTGTTAGGTCCTTAGTGAATTAATAAAACAAAGGAACTGAGAATCTTGATGAGTGTCAATGAAGTATAGAGTAAGAGATGGAAGTTGAAGAATGATGAAAGTTCTGCCTTATCAAAGTGTTTCCCCTGGGGAATCTCTTTTTTGTATAGGCAGCTGACTATGTCAAAGAAGTACATAGCAATGCCAGAACCCTTGTCAAAGTTGCCATTATTTAGATATCAAAATGCTTCCTCTCCCAAATAGCTACCCAGTCCCATTGACTCTTCTTCACTAGCACCAAATCTTCAGGGATGAGCACCAGGAGTGAAAGGCCAACAGATGGGACACTGAAGCACCAAGTGTGACTGCACTCTGTTTTGGACAAGGGCAAGACAACCTGGCTCTTGTAGGGTACTCGCAGAGGACTTGGAACACAGCACACACTAGATGTGATGGAGCTCAGTCAACATTAGATCAAGTCAGACACAGATGAGAATGATCAGAACTCTAGGCATGGGAGCCACAGCAGGCACAAGTATAATGAGTCTTTGAGTCTTCAAGTGTCTCTGGCTATTCAACACAGACTTGATTCTAGAGGCAATTGGCTAGTCTGTTGAGGGACTAAAGGCACAGAGGCAGGTTTTCAGAAAAAAATGTTTTTCAAATGTAAGGTTCAGAGTTTTTGATGTTGTGCAAGGTTTGAGTGCGTGTGTGTTCAGAGGCAAGCTTGAAGTTTAGGGATATGAAAAGTGGGTGATGGAGGGGGTGAGGACTAGGCAAAAGCATAGGCACTATTAGCAGTAAGGCATTTTTAGCCTTCGTTCTATTTTGTAAATTAAGTGTTTCTCCAGGGTATTTTCTTCAGATTTCCAAGACTCAACTTTTCATAGGTTGAGTGCAAGTACATGAGATGACAGCGGTTAAATCAGGTGGCTTCCCTTGGACTCATCAACTAGAGTGCTGTGAGTACTGGCCATACAATAGAAAACATCTGGCCACTTTGGCATCATGGACCTATAGCAGTTTTTTGTTTTTTGTTTTATAGAAGAGAATGGTCTTCCCCCTGCTCAGACCCACTATATTTCCATCTCTCCTTCCTTCTTTAGTGTCCAAAGTCAAATTCTTAAAGCAATCTCTTAGTATAAACTTACTTTTTGCCTGGCTGGTCTGAGTGTGGCTTGATTTCTGACCTATGTATATGTAGCCAGCTGTCAAATTTCCATGTGACAGTGATAGAATTTTTCAGAATATTCAGAACCTGGGGCATGAGTTTTCACCTCCCTTTCAGCCCAATTATTCATCAGTCTGCTTGGCAGTAGCAACAATGGTGGGTTCACAATTTAACTCCTTAATTTTCCCCTGCTGTCTACCTTCTGGCAGCAAAGGGTCCAAAAGTGTCAGAGTGGAGGCAGAAGCCAGGGTGCTGAATAATGAATCTTTGAGTAGCAAGACCTGCGTGAGCAAGGGGCTTCCTGAGCAGACTGGAAGGGGAGGATGGGCCCCTTGGCTGGAGCATGCATGCCAATCTGTGGGGGAAACACAATGGGATTCATTGGCCTTGCCATAGTTATAAAGGCGCTGTTTTCATTTGAATAAACTCTTCTTGAACACCATCTCTAGTGTATTTCCACAAATCTATTTTCTCAGAGTGTTCAGAATTTATTCTTTTTTTTTTTTTTTTTGGCTCTACTGCTGCTCAAAGCAAGTAGGAGTCTCAGGGATCCAGCTCCTCAAAGTAAAATAAACACAGTTCTTCCTGGACCAGCTAAGCCAGAAGAAAATGAGACAAAAGATGAATAAGATATAAGGCTAAAGCAAATCAAATTGTCATGAGTCCTCTCTCTGCTTGGTTGAGAGAATGGATGAACATATGATATGCTCTTTCCTCAGTTACCAAGAGTAACACTCTTACTTGTACATTCTTACTTACATTTTCTTACAGTTTTTGTTTTGTTTTGTTTTTCAAAGGGTTTCCTGTTCAAAATCATTGTCCCTCCCCTTCAACTATACCACTCTGGGCTTTCTTCACCTGCCCTATATCTCTTCTAATCTTAGTGCTGATCTATTACACATTTGCATGTAAAGGTGCCAATGACTGACGAAGTTATGAATTGTTTCTGTTCAGGGTCACTTCCAGCATCCAGGCACTGCCAATTGCTCTTAAAGATGAGCCTTGACCCTCCAGCCTATTCCAGACCACTCTAAAGACTTAGATCAGATGCTTTGGACAGACCCACTAGAACAGTGGTTCTCAACCTGTGGGTCGCGACCCCTTTGGGGGTCGAACGACCCTTTCACAGGGGTCGCCTAAGACCATCGGAAAATGCAGATATTTACATCATGATGCATAACAGTAGCAAAATTTCATGGTTGGGGGTCACCACCACATGAGGAACTGTATGCAAGGATTGCGGCCTTAGGAAGGTTGAGAACCACTGCACTAGAATGTGCTGCCAGCCACAGTTGGGTTTCAGATGCCAGCGAAGCTTTGATAACCATGCTTCCCTAAACCCAAGAACCATCCCTCCCACCATACACAATGCCTGACTATTGACTTCCTCTTCATCTTGTTTTCCTCATCAGCCAGTTAAAGCTAGTGTCTGAAATCTTCAGGTGCAGTGACACTCATTTCCTGAACCAGTTCTGACTTAGGGCAAACTGGCTGTGAGCAGCCATGTCCCACCAGGGGCATTGGTTGGTTTTGCTGCCCTAGCCACATGTAGCTGGAGGTAGCTCAGCACCCAAAAGTGGAGTATACAGGTTACAGAGCAGTAAGTCAAAAAGATATGCTTCTGCCCCCTAGAGCTCTGATGTAACCTCTACTGAAAACTTGGGCTGTGAAGAGAGGTATGTGGTAGTAGGAGGCTTGGAATGGAAGGATTCAACGGGCTCAGGGAAGTCAGAGGATGTTTTACTGCCAAAGTGGAAACTGAGCTGATATCTGAAGGAAATGGTTAAGAGGGAACAGGGAGGAAATGAGAGTGCCAAGCAGATGTAAAATGAAATGGTGCCTCCCCCTTATTCTGCTTTGCATTTCCTTCCAAAAAGGTATGTTTTCTTCTCAGCCTTTGCTACTGGATTTTCTCTTGTTTCTATATCTTTTGCTGAGGTTTGGCCTTAAACAGAAACTGTTTTTATTTGTTTGTTATTTCATCCCCACCCAAACAACTAGCATAGTATTATAGCATAAGTGTTTTCTAGAGATAAGAAAAAAAATTTTTAGAAACTGTTATTAAAATAAGGAATAGAAGGGATATAGGGAAGAAGTTAGTGGCTATTGTAAATGAAACAAAAAGAAACAACACAAAACATCAAAACCAAACACATTTTGCTTTTAATTAGACTTCATCTGAAACTGGCCACCTGTTGGCAATTTGACAGAATTGCAAGCAAAATAAGAAAAAATAGAGCCCTCATAAACCCATGGGTATTGTTTTTGTTTAATTGCTTTTTAGAGAGAGGAAGGAAGAGGGAAAGAGAGGGAGAAACACCTATGAGATGAGAGAGAGACATCCATGGACTGCCTCCTTCGTACTCCCCACTGGGGATGGAGTCCACAATTTGGGCTTGTGTCCTGACCAAGAATTGAACCAGCAACCTTTTGGTACACAGGACTACATCTAAACAGGCCAGGGGATGAATATTGTTTTGATAGAAGTGTTACATACGCAGTTAAAGATATTGCTAGATCATATTTAGTGTATTGAATTAACTGATTTTGGATGCTTTACACAAACTTCAATGTCCTTTAATTTAAACAAAATAGCAATAATTAATAGAATATTAAAATGATCATCTTTGCTTCAAGTTTCCATCAAGGCTTCCACAGGCTTAAACCAAAGCAACAGATGGCAAATTCTCCACATTTCACAGTGAAGTTCTAGGTCATCTATGCAAAAGAACTGGTTGGTGATCCAGTCAACAGCCACCTCTTGGGTATAAAAGAAATATAGCATTTTTTCCTCCTCAATTTTCGTCAATATCCTGGGGACGGGTTTGTTATTTGCCCTCATCTCCAGCCTAGTGAGAAGAACAATGAGGGATCCTCTGAGAACTTTACATCTTTTGGAGATTGAAGATAATAAACATGTAAATTGTTGTTTTAAATTCCTAGTTCTGGCCATCTCTCTCTGTTGATTACCTACATCTGAGGACTACCTACTGCCTAATTAGGGCTGCTATTTTACCAATCCACAAAACATACGTCCAGCTTAGGAAGTTGGGTAACACAGCCAGCACATGCACTAATTGTATGTAGAGTCAGAATATATTAGGATTGGATAATTTGCATACAGTCAATCTCAGTAAGGGTCTGAGCAGCAAGACCCTGGAGGAAACCAATCACAGAGAATAAGAACTATGGGTACACACAGCTTGATGACACCTGTTCTCACGGCAGGTTTCATGCTGATTGTTTAGTGCTGGGTTATCAAATTGCTGACCAGAGCCCTGGATTTCATGAATACAAGCACTCTTGTATAAGACTCAGTCCACAGTGATGGGCATGGCAGACATGAGGGAGGGAGGGAGCATTCATACCTACAAGGTGACTTATTGTCAAACTCATCAAATTGAAAAGTTGTGATCTAAGCATTTTCCTTAAAACATAAACAAATACAGAGTGAGGCAGTTTTTTGTATGTTTGAAGATTTTCATAGTAAGATGGTAGAAAAAAATGTCAGCAAAGAAATTATTGTGTCAAATAAAGGACTACAAAAGTACTACAGAGGAAATAAGAACATTTAGTGATGAATAACACAGTTGGATATGCATGAATATTTAGGAAAACAAATTACCACAATAGACTCTAAAGAGTTAGAAAACATTTAAATGGATATTTATTAAAAAATGATTTTTAAGCAATGTCAAGTATGAATTAAGTGGTTACCTGAAAGTGTGGGTACAAACTAGGAGAGAATGGAAGAGATTTGATGCTTTGAAGATAGAAAAGGAAGTGGGTACAAGAAACCTGACCATTGCTAATGGGTTGGTTTCCTGGTCTATATGAAAGGCTCTAAATTAGTGACTGCCACTATTACAGTCAATTAATCCACAAAGACTTTCTCTTGTCATTCTCAACAGCTCAACAAATTTGTTCAGGCAAGTAATTATAGGCAGAGATTCAGAGGTGAGGAAACCAGCACATAATTATTCTTCAAGGAACATGAATATAATAATTATGGTCATCTTATTTGTTTTATATCCTTGCATTTCTATTAAAATACTATAATTTTTCCTTTTTTGAGGAGTAAAAACAATATCACTTATGTGGGAAGGTATTTACTGTATTTATATTAAAGCATTAATCATTCATGTTAATTATATTAAAAAGCATTTTGAGAAGCAGTGATTCATTTTGAAGGGTATATCTTTCTAAAACTGGCAGAAGGGAAAAATGCCCACTTATGTAATCTTTTGTAAATGTCACACGTAAAGTGGAAATCCCTGCATGCATGTTATATATATACACACACACAGTACCTTAAGGCAGAGGGTCGCCATATTTAAAAATCGTATTTTCTTTTCTACATCCTAATTTGGAGGTTAAAAAATGTTAAATGTGTTGCCTTTCCTTATCCCATACACACACATACATACAACCCCTGCCCCAGTGAATAGTCAAATCAAAAGAAGACAACAGTCACTGCTGGCAATTGAATTAGTGGCTGCAAAGATAATGTACAAATGATAAAATCTTTCTCAAAACAGAAAGAATAATACAGAAATAGAAATCACAAGGGAAAAGATTTGGAGGCCAGATCTCAGAGATCTAAGTGAGACTAATGGGCATTCCAGATGGAGTAGATGGAGCAGATGGAAGGGAGTTAATCACACACATAATTGAAAAATTTGCTCATTTGTCAAAAGAGGTGGTTTGCAGACAAAGTGCTCACAGAATTCTAAATGTGATTAATGAAAAAGACACACACTTCAGCAACATCCTTGAAAAATTGACAATTAAAGATAAACAGTAAAATGTTACTTTTTTAAGGAGAGGAAAAAGGATGACATCAGCATCAAACTGTAGCTTCAGCCCTGAAAAGGCGGATCTCACATTCCCTCTGAATTAAGTTTCTCTTCTACTTGGTCTCACTCTGTGTGGTGGATTAATAAAAACTACAGATTCTTTGTCACTCTTTTTGAAAGGTGAAATTGGTTCTCCTCTAGTATCTGGGCTGGCCCAGCAGCTGTTTAATTAGTTGAATGTTACAGAGTGATGTTGATCCCTTTCCAGGCCTTGTCTGTAAGGGGACTAGCTGCTTCTACTTCTTAGAAAACTTGCACCTGGGATAGTCATTCTCTGAACCCAGCTGCCTTGCTGTCAGGAAGCCCAAGCCACCTGGAGAGGCCACTAGCCAGCTTTTCAGTTGACAGCTCAGCTGAGTTTAGATTCTGGGCAAGATAATGAGTGGCCAGAATGAAGATCTGAGAGGAAAAAATCTGAAATAGATAGACTTTAATCACTCTATCAAATTTCACCATCCTCATTACCAAAGTGGGGATCCTAAAAGTAGGTATCCAATAGATTCTCTTTACTTAGAGAATTGTCTCCTCTTCCTAGTTAATCCTTTATAAAGGCATTATGAATAGTTATTTTTTATGTCCCTCTGGGGTCCTTGTGATAGTATTTAATCCTCTTTATTTTGAAGACCTAAGTCTTCTGTCTGGGTTTTATAAATGTAGTTTGGAGGCTAGTGGCCAAGAGATGCCCTTACTTGTCTAAGACAAAGGAGAATGTTGGGCTATTAGACCATGGAAATGACACGGGTTATTAGCTGAATGACTAGACTGCATGAGGATTGCTACCATAATGAGATCTTTAAAAAACCTAGGAAGAACATGAGTCCTCTAGCAGTCTTATATTAATCATGTCTTTTATTTTTTATATTCTGATGCTTTGCTAATTCCTATAGATAGTAAACAACTCACCCATGAGTACACTTTCCAAATACAAGCCAACCAACCCAGAGCCTGCACTCCTACCTCCCTTATCAGGCTCTCACACTTGGGGCCTCTATCCACCTGCCTCATCATCCCAGGGCCAGGTACCAGACAACCACAGACAACCTCAGAGCCCCAGAGCCCACTGAAGCTATTGAAACCATCCAACTCTAAACCTGCTTATCTTGCCTCTCCTATTCCCTCCTGTGGAAACAATAATAAAGGCTCTTGCCTGTAGTCCTCCTCACTTTCTGTATGTGACCAAACTCATGTTTTCTCCTGTAGTCCCTATGATATGGCATTCCACCTCCTCGTGGGAACTGTGAGGAGCAAACTCTCTTTTCAGTGACAACTGTTTCCTGATATGTTGGTGTTTCTTTATCTCAAATTTTCAGTTAATACACTATATTTTAAAGTAAGTCTCTAGATATTAAAGCATGGATTTACTGAATATTGAAAAGTGGTTTATCTTAGTGATCATGCTGATGATAGCTTTTGTCATTGATAATTTTATAATTATATGAACATGTTTGAAGTAATCTGTGGAGGCTTATATTTTTCAAAGATAGTTGCAATACTATCCTCCATTTACCATGCTCTTTTTTAATAATGTGGCTTTGTATTCCTTCACATATTTCCTCCTCCTTGAATCTTGTGACCATGCAGAAGTGATGCAATATGACTTCTGAGGCCAGGTCATAAAAGGCAGTATGGCTTCTGTCTGGCTCTTTTGTGGAACACTCACCCTAAGAACCTGTCCACCATATTGTGAGGAAGCTCAAGCAGCTTGGGGAGAGGACCAGGGAAAGAATAAGCAAAGCTTCCAATCCACACCCTGGCTGAGCTCTCAACCAACAGAGAACCTTCTTGACAGTCATGTGAGTACACTATTTTAAAAGTGAATCTCATAGTCCCCAAGTGAGCTGTCCCAGCTAATGCTGTTGGAGCAGAGATTAGCGGTCCCTGCTGATCCCTGCAAAATTGCAGATTCAAGAGCTCAATAGTATTTATTGTTTTAAGCCACTGAGCTTTCAGGGTCATTTACAAGTGAAAAGCAATACATAACTGGAAAGCAACCCCATCAAAAAGGCTCCTTTAAACCCACATTAAAATAGACAGAAGATGGTATACTTAAAAATTTTGTACTTGTCTGTTTGGTATACTTCATTGAAACATTTTATACTAAAAAAGTGATACTAGACAGGATTTGGAAAAATAAAGTGAAAAATTAACCCCTAAACTCACTTTTAATTCTTATGCCATGTGTAAGTCTCTTAACCTCAATTTTCTCATGTTTAAAAAAGAAGTAATAATAGTTACCCTTGTAACTATTTTTTTTTTTGGAAGGAACATGGGGTCTGGAAACGATGCTTAGAACATGGTATAGTAGAAATTCTCACTGTGAAAGTCAGGCCATCTCTATAAAGAAAATGGTCAGGAGAGAACTACTTGGGTCTACTCAGCCAGAAAGGGAGGTCAGAACAATGGGGATTAAGGCAAATTTCTTTTGGAAGAATCTGAATTTGAGGACGTCAAGGCTGATTAAGATTTGTGTAAGGGGCTTATCATCTAAGGGGAGAGAAACATTTAGACATAAAAATAAATATAAGAAAGTTTATAATATTATACATCATATTTGCATTTCACTTATGTGAATTCAACTATGCACATTTGGCAAATTTACACAAACACAAAGCTCTGGAAGGAAGCATGAGTTAGGAGATGAGCATCATTTGTTCCCAACTCCCACTCAGCTCTCTCTGTGAGACCTTTCAATGACAAGTATAATTCCAATGTTTAAAGAAGCAAGTATTTTTATAGCACACAGCCTCTAACTGCACACCAATGACTCCATTTCAATCACTTGTGGCCAGATGGTAGCAGTAAAATGGGCATCACTGTTGGGTGCATGTATCAAAACTTGCAGAATTGGTAAATAAAATAAAGTTTCTCTTTATAAAACTTCCAGCCATTAAGTGAAGAAAAATTATGAAATTGACATAGCACCTTTTGTTGCAACTGCTAATGAACTGATAGATCTTGGCACCGAACATCAATGGTGACTAACATCACAAGAAGAAACGACCAGACATATGTGCCTATTGATGGAAGAATTCAATACTGCCTATGAAGTGTTACTGGCAAAGAAAGTCAAACCTATCTGTGATCAAGCCTTTAGATCAAAAAAACAATTTACAGGAAATACAAGGGACAAAAGGGCCTTTTAAATTACACCACAGGGATAACATCAACAAAATTCAGAAGGTGACAAACAATCCAATTTCTTCAATAAATAAATCACAAGAAAAAAAAGGAGAGAAAATGAAGGGGAGTCCATAGATTTAAAAAGAAATCAAAAGACATATCAATAAACTATCATGTGTGGGCTTTATCTGGAGCTTTATTTTATTTTAAAGATTTTTAAAAAGGTTCTGACATTTATGAGATTATTGGAAATTTGAACATTGCCTGGATATTTGATGATGCTAAAGAATTATTAATTTTCTTTGTGTTTGAAAAGGTACCCTATCTTTTAAAGAGACATACTGAAAGATATATACATGAATGTGTCAGACATGTCTCAGAATGAGGTGTCATGTGAAATAATTTGTCAAACATGTGTTTGAAAATTATATAAGAGGAGAGAAAGTGAATGTCGGTGTGGGTAGGAACCATGGTGGTTGATGGTTATTGGTGATGGATACACAGGACTATGGTTCATTATTCTATGCTGTTGCTTTTAGTTATGTTTGTTCAAAATTCTCCAAAGGAAAAATAAAAAACGAACAAACAAACCAAAAAAAAACCTAGAAAATAAACCAGCCAACCTTATAATATGGTGTTAGTACTATGGAAGAAAATCTTGTGGATAATAGTGGAGCACATGGTTTAAGGAGTGCTTTATCACCATACTCTTGGTACAAAAGCAGAAGTCGTAAGAATACCTTAAGTACTTTTTTCTGTATACTTCCTTTTCTAATGCATGAGAATAACAAATAATAAAGAATATACTTAGAGCTCTAGCCAATTTGGCTCAGTGGATAGAGGGTAGGCCCACAGATTGAAGGGTCCTGGTTTAATTCTGATAAAGGGCATGCACTTGGGTTGAAGTCTTGATCCCCATCCCCAGTTGAGGCATGTGTTGGAGGCAACCAATTGATGTGTCTCTCTTACATTGATGTTTTTCTCTGTGTGTCTCTCCCCCTCCCTTCTATTCTCTCTAAAAATCAATGGAAAAATATCCTCGGGTAAGGATTAATAAACAAACAAAAAAGAATATGCTTAAATGGATCAAATTCATTTAACAGAGATAAAAAATTCAATAGGAACAAAAATTCTCTTTCATTAGAATAAAAAATTTCTAACTGATAGAATGTATTGAATCTAAGGAGAATTGGTGTTTTTTTGTTTGTTTTTTGAGTGGTACATAAAACAGTAGTGTGTTATTAATAACTTTTTAGTTTTTATGAAATACAAAACATCACTCAATGGACCAATTAATTTTGGTGAGTTATTCAAATGCCAAATAAGGAAAGAAACTGGTTTAATAGACTAATTGACAAATCTTCCTGTGCTATTCTTACTTGGCAACTTAATAGTTTTTAAGGGATTCTTTGGCTAGTGACTGATTTGAGTATATACAATACTCCTTCCTAAAATCTGGTCAAGATGGGAAGGTTCTGGGGGACTCTCTGATGGCAACCTTGGTGGCAGCTTTTCTATAGATGCTTATCATCTCTCTTGCTTACCCACTTAAATCAGGAGAAGAAAATACAAGAAAAGATGCTTGGTATCAGCTAAGAACGCCTGTCTGTAGTGGTAAGTTTTACAATGTATGCAACAGAAATATTAGGATACTGCTAGCTTGTAGGAGACATATGACTATAGATGTTGGTAAGAACTTTAGAGGTCATCTAATCTTCCATCATCATTTTACAGAGAAGGAAAATGATGTTTAGACTTCTGAAGGTTAAACAGCAAGTTGAACCATGGCTAGAAATGGGTCTCCCGGATTCTAAGAATCTGCTCTGTGCTAACAAATACTCTTCTAAGGCTCCCTAGAGGCAGAGCCTGAAATGGGTATTCTAGTGAAGGTGATTTGTTGGGGAAGAACTCTCAGGAGAAAGGAAGTAAGGGAAATAACACAGAGAGTAAAACCTAAGCAAAGATGTGGTTTCAGGTGAAGAGCTTCAGACTGAGCCCATGGGAAGTGTCGAGGGATGGATTCACCACGGGGTGGGTCTGATCATAGACAAGAAGGCTGGCCTTTGGAACCTTGTGCCAGCCATTGTCTGTGGGCAACTGGGATTGGGCAGTCACAGTGCCCTGTAATTATGGGTTAAAATATTCCCTGCCCCCAATTCCTATGTGAATAAGACAGGCAGAATCCTCACACTTTTCCAATCTGTACAGAAGCGAATATAGTATAAACTAAATTAAACTTAAGTTTAGGGGTCCTTCACTTAAGGCTCTGTACCTAATTTTGTTGGTGGTGGTTTGTAAAAATATATATTTTATTGATTTTAGAGAGAAAGGGAGAGGGAGAGAATCATTGATTGGCTGCCTCTTGCACGCCCCTTACGGGGATCAAGCCGGCAACCTAGGCATGTGCCCTTGGCCAGAATAGAACCTGGGACCTTTCAGTCTGCACACTGATGCTCTATCCATTGAGCCAAACCAACTAAGGCTATACTTAATTTTGTGTTAATTAAAGCTTTCTGTTCATTTCTTCTAAAATGGACCCCAAATTGAATCATCACCAGGATGGAACTGCCCCATATTTTGCCAAAAGAAATTATTATAGGTAATACACATAGGCCAGAGCTTATGGGGTACCACAGCCTGCAAGGGGAAATATCCAGAAAATACACCCATTGCTTTGAGTATAGAGACAAATCTCTCTCCTCGAAAGTGATTATTGTGGGAAACCCTCTATCAACTACATGCTGGTACACATTATAAATCTATATGAAGATAATACTTCCTAAAATACATTTATAAATACTAAGTCTCTTTGTTGACCAGTGTTTCATAAATGGAGGCGATTTTGCTTTTCAGAGGACATTTAGTAAAGTCTGAAGAGATATCTTTGGTCACTGTGACTGAAGGAGTGCTACTAACATCAGGTGGGGAGAGAGAGGCCAGGAATGCTGCTGAGCATCCTACTACATGCAGGACAGCTCTCAGAACCAAGTAAGCATCTGGTCCCAAATGTCAATGTTGCCACAAGTGGAGAAAGTGCTACAGACGGCAGAGGTGAAGATTCTGGCTTTGGAGTTTATAGATCTGAACTCAAGCTCTTTCACTTGCTGGATCTTGAATCCTCAGTTTCCTCAACTGAAAACAAGGGGAATATTAGTATCTGTCTCATAGGGTTGTTGAGAAGGTAGCATGAGGTAATAGAGGTAGAATGCTTAGTCCAGTGTCTGGCCTGCAGTACTTATAAAGTGCTGGCCATTCGTGCTATTATTATATTTATATCTTATTATTTTCTGTACTTTGAACAATTATAAATCTTTACTTCTTTCCAAGCATTAACCGCTTAAGGAATAAATTTATTTAAAATGATAAGAAGGAACTTAATAGTTGTACTTAAACTTGGCTCAAAGGAGTCAGGAGATTTAGTAACAATACTCCTTCTCCCCTCATCCCAGAACTTTCCAATCAGGGAAGGGTCAGGGGGAGCCAGTGAATGGAGTTAGAAATTCCCAGCTCTAATTCAAGGAGATCACTTAACTTTTATCTGTTTTGTTTTGCTTTGAGTAAGAGTTTAAAAAATAACTTAGAAAGAATCATTGAACTAAAAGGGTCATTCCAGCTAAAACATTTTAAACATGTGATAATTTTAAAGACTTTCAACATCTGTAAGCATACATAAATGTCTGAAGCATTGAGCATGACAAAAGATTTCGAGGGACATCTTTTTAATAAGTTTTTATGTGAAGCATAATAAATTCCGAGAGAAAAAGATTTTGGCCAAAATCTTGATTCTTATCTTCATACAGGAATCACCTCATCCAAGTGACCATGTAGAAACATGCAAACAGTGGTTCATTGGCACATGGATTGTTGCCTAGAAGGAGAAATCTGCCTTGTGTTGAATAAATAAATATCACCAAATAGAAAGATCTTACAGTGGGTTCTGGTAGGCATCTCCTGTCTTAAGCAGGATGAGCTGGACTTTCTGGTGTATTTCCCAGTCTCACAGGTCTGGTCTGCTGGGGATCATCTGCTTTGTGCTGCTTACCACCCATGTTGATGGATATGCCTATAGCTCCAGGAAAGACTAATTCTGCAGATGCTGACACAGCTCTGTGCTCTCTTTTTGGAGAGATAACTATTCTTCTCTGGAGCTACACCTCTCAGTATGCAATATTCTAAAGATTCTCTTCTGGGAACAGTTTCCTCTTCCTGAATACTGAACAGAAAAAGAATCATATCTTTGTGCAGAATTTGATGCCTCCTTGGGCAACAACATTAATTACCTTCACAGCCACACTGGCTCAGGGTGTCCTGGTCATTGGTCCAATGCACCATGCCTGTGATGGCCTGCTTTTCATATTTGTAGGACTGTCACAGGAATACAAAAGGCCCTCAGCTATGGTTTGCCCTTTCTCTTCTTACCCTTGCATTCCTTCTGCACAGGCATGGACCTTGTGCACATAGTTGTGGACACTTCAGCCTACAAGTCCAAACCCTATCCATATCCTCACATTCTGCCCCATGGATGTATAACCTAGCATGGCCATCCTTGAGAGGAAAGACTAAGGGAACAGGTTCATGTCAACCTTGAAACTGAGTTAGGGCCATTTGAACAAGAAATTACAGGAACCCAAAGTCTGAATGAAGACACGTGGGCTCTGGGTGGGCATGTTCCTTCAGCCCTGCCCACCCACTTTGTGGAGAGAGTACACTGTAGGGAGTGGTTATAGGGTTAAGCTGGCAAAGCTACAAACAAGTCCCAGCTTAGAGGGCACAGCCCTCTTAGCATAATTAAGTTTGATATTGTGATTGCTCCCTAGATCTTTCCTGGGTAGCTAATGGGCTGTGGGAGATGCAGCAAGGGCTGCCAAAACAAGTGAAATTTACAAGAACATTGTAAATTACCTTGTTTACCTCTGACTATAAAATAAAGCACAGCTTGCAGTCTGGATCTGTTCTGTGGTCTTAGTCATGCACAGATGATCCACCTGGACCCATCTTATTCTCTTTGTCTGTCTTTTCTTCATCTTTTGCTGCCCTCCCCCCCCCTCAGGTTCATGGAATCCTTGGCTGTGCTGGTGCAGCACAAGTGGCGCCCAATGTGGGGTTGAATTTGGCCCAAGTGGCACTCAATGCAGACCTGAATGTGAGGAAATCGCAATTGTCAGGTGAAAGGAGGTCCCAAGGAGTGTGCATGCAGTAAGTAAGGTGTAGTATTAACTAGATGTAAAATCTGGGAAATGCAGAATCACAGGGAAAGAATATATGCGTATACATGCTTAAGACTATGCTCCAAGCAAGGGGCTGTTCTGTGAGGTATGAACAGCTTTTTAATTTTTTGGATTTTGGGAGTAAAACATGCCCATGGTTTTCTGAGGAAGAAAAGGTAAATATAGAGGCGTGGGAGAAGGTAAGAAAACAACTTCATGACCATTATATAGTGGATGGTCCAGAGGAAATGCCTGCCTCTACTTTCAGTCTGTGGTCCCTGATTTGGTACTGCTTAGAGTCCACTCCAGAAGGGGAGTAGAGGAATATGGCAGGGGAATAAAGACAGATGGGGGAAGGTTGTTAGAGGCTTCTGACTCCACCGTCAGCACCTCCACCGCCTCCTCCAGTCCCTGAGGCTACAGCTCCTGTGGCAGAAACCCTCTGGACATGCACTTTCTCCCAAATATGAGTGAGGATTGGAGGGAGCAAGGGAACAGCACTGGTGGGTTTGGGATGTTGGGGGTGGAGATATGATAAAGTATTGCCTCAGGGCATGGCCAATAGTCCTACCTTAGGTCAGGATTTTCCAGCCATACATCCTATAAGGAAAAAATATCCTGAGGCTTATATCATTCATTATATGGATGACATTCTCTTAGTTCATAAAAATGAAATGCATCTAAATAATATCTATATAGATTTGCAGGATTCCCTGCATTGTGCTGAATTATGCATAGCACCTGAAAAAGTTCAAAGGACATTTCCTTTTTCTTATCTTGGCAGCATTATTTTGGGAAAAACAATAAAGCCTCAGAAAATTCAAATTTGGACTGACACTTTACTTACATTAAATGACTTCCAAAATTATTAGGTGATATTAACTGGGTTTGACCTGCTTTAAAATTAACCACTACTGACTTAAGCCCCTTATTTCATATACTAAGAGGAGATTCATCTCCATCATCCCCACAGTGCTTGACAAAGGAAGCCAAGACAGCCTTACATAAAGTTGAGGATGCCTTAAGTTCAACACAACTTACTAGAATTGATTACTCCCTTCCCTTACAGGTTTAATTTTCCCTATAACACATACACCCTCTGGGATCATTTGTTGAATGGCTGGCTATATTTTGCTCATTCTCCAACTAAAGTATTAACTCCTTCCCACGATTCCATTTCCCAGCTAATAGCTCAAGCCTGCCTTCAAATAGGCCAATTAGTGGGCCAAGACCCTGACCTTATTGTAGGGCCATTTACAACTATACAGCAAGACTGACTCTGGCAACAATCAACAAATTGGCAAGTTGCACTTGATAATTTCTCCAGACAGGTTGGTAACCATTATCCAACAAATAAGGTTTTACAATTTCTCTCAGTTACTACCTTTACCTTTCCAAAGATAGTGAAGTCACAACCTATACCTCAGGCACTAACCATTTTTACAGATGGATCGAGTTCTGGAATAGCAGAGGTGCAAAGGTCCTTCAAATCCCTTATATTTCAGCACAACAAGTAGAAATATAAGCTCTTATCTCTTGGCATATTTTGCTATGGAGCGCATTTACCTATATAGTGATAGTGCCTATGTGGAAAGTATGACCAAATTAATTAAAATGGCTACTATAGAGCAAGCTAATTCAGAGGAACTTTTTCATTTATTTTTCAACCTTCAAAAAGGTTATTAGAGAATGACAATTTCCCCACTTTATTGGTCATATCCTATCTCATTCAGGTCTCCTTGGCCCATTAGCTATAGGCAATGATGCTATTGATCGCCTCCTTCCTGTAATGCAAGAGGCTACTCCATTTTCTCTTGCCCAGTCCTCCCATGCTTTGCATCATCAAAATGCTGCTGCTTTACACAAACAATTTTGTATTTCTAGGGAGCAGGCTAGTCAAATTATTAAGTAGTGCTCTTAGTGTGTAATTCATTGCCCGGTACAATTATTGGAGGTTAATCCTAGGGGTCTTAAACCTAATCAAATTTGGCAAATGGATGTCACCCACATACTGGAATTTGGTAAGCATAGATGGGTACATATTAATGTAGATACCTGCTCCCACTTTATCTTTGTGACTCCCCAAATAGGAGAGAGTGCCAAGCATGTAATTAATCATTGCCTATCTGCCTTTGCAGTACTAGGTCCTCCCTTACAGCTAAAGACAGACACGGACTCACATACACTAGTTCTGCTTTTCAACATTTTTGCCAGCAATATCAAATTTGTCATAAAACTGGTATCCCTTACAACCCTCAATCTCAAGCAACAGTGGAAAGAGCAAATAATACTCTTAAAATGTAATTACTAAAACAGAAAGGGAGAGATGGATGCTATGTGTCATCTCAAAACAAACTCAGACATGTTATTTATACTTTAAATTTTTTGAATTGCAATGCAGAGGGTCATACAGAAGTTGAAAGGCATCAGGCCTCTTGTACAATAGCTTCCATGGGGTTAGCCTGATAGAAGGATGCACAAACTGGACAATGGTTTGGACCCGATCCAATAATGATGTGGGGAAGAGGCTGTGTTTGTATCTTTCCAGAAGGAGCAGTGCAGCCAATTTGGGTGCCAGAGCATTACATACGTCACCACAATGGACTCAGAGAAGCTCCTTGTCCCATCATTTAAAAGACTGAGAATTGTCCTGATGACAACAAAGCAGAAAAGGAAGATGACAAAGGCTATACAGAAGACAGAGGTGCCAACCTGGGGTCAGCTGAAAAAGTTAACAACCGAGGCCCAGCAGATGGCAGAAAAGCAAGAAGTGGAAGCTACTCCCTCAATCATGTTTCTGGCCATGCTAACATTGGTTAGCTGCCAGTCTTCTGCAAACTCTTGTGCAGCCAAGTCCAAGGACTCTTGAGTAAATCAGCAAAAGAAACTTTCATTTAGTAGAAAAACGTTACTGTAGTTTGATTTCTCTATTATTGAAGTGTTGCATTGGCATTGTTTTATTAATAACCATGTCTGGGTTTTACATTAGCATTGTTTTGTTATTGGGTTTTGCATTGGCATTGTTTTGTTAATATTTTAATTGTCAGAACTTTGTTCTTGATGTTTAAGTTTCACTTCCATTATTAGTAGCTTAAAATTAAAAGAAGGGTGAGATGTAGGTAGAGGTTATAGGGTTAAGCCTCAGACTGACCTGCTGGCAAAGCTACAAACAAGTCTCAGCTTAGAGGGCACAGCCCTCTTAGCATAATTAAGCTTCATCTTGTGACCACTCCCTAGATCTTTCCTGGGTAGCTATCAGGTTGTGGGAGGTGCAGCAAGGGCTGGCAAAACAAGTAAAGCTTACAAGAACATTGTAAATTACCTTGTACCTATGACTATAAAATAAAACATCAGCTTGCAGTCTGGATCTATTCTGTGGTCTTAGTCATGCACAGAAGATCCACTTAGACCCAGCTTATTCTCTTTGTCTGTCTTTTCTTCATCCTTCGCAGGCTTGAGGAACCCTTGTCTATGCTGGCACGGCACAGCACACCTGGAAAAGGGCCAGAATAAAGTCCTCCAAATTACAAAGCCCAGAGGAAGGAACCCTCTTGCCTAGGTCTAAGGATGGTACTGCACTCCAGAAATAAGATTATATTGTACCTACTTTCTGTTTCTTACCTTAGTCATTCAATAACCATAAGTAAATCCTTACATGGCCTCTGTTATACCTCTAAATTGTTTTTTTTCTTTTCGTATCTGTAAAGTATTTGGTCACATAGATGTATCATAATTTAGCAGGGCATTTCTCTCTTAATGAACATTGATCTTGTGTTCAAATTTTAGCTATGAACACTGCTGCTATAAATAGAATTATGTATATGTCATGGTGTTATTTCTTTGGGGTGTATTTCTAGAAGTGGAACTGGTACATGAAGAATATATAATTTAAATTCTATGGATGCTGCCAAATAGTCAGCAGACATACAAAAAGATACAAAGTCAGTAGTTCTCTGGGGAATGCAAATTAGCCTAACTAAGAAGCATTATACCCTTCACCTTGGAAAACTGTAAAAAGGAGTTATAACATCTGTATATCTCTGTGGAGAAGCATAATATCATGCACTGCTGATGGGAATATGAAGTGCACTAGCCTGCCTGGTAGGCAGCTTAAAGATTATGAATAGGGTCACAAAAATAAAACCAAAGTCTCTCATCTTTTCCTGTTTCTTTCCACTTCTGTGTATACATACACGGGGACACTATGAATGGCTCTCCCTTAGAGGGAGTGCAATGGAAAGGCTGAAGAAGCAAGGACCTTATGAACATTCAGTATACCTCACATGGGCTCTTAGAACCTCATCTCTTGATATTGTTCTGTGGAACACAGAGGAATGAAATGAAAGTGAAAAACTACTGAGGAATGGGGACTCGACATGTAAGCTCTGAGGAAAGCTCTCCTTTCCTTGGTTAGCAAATTTTCTATGCAAAGTTCCTCTCTGGACACGGAGGCCCATAATCCTTTTCCAGAGGACTCTCCAGCTGACTGGGACATTTCTAGCTGTAAGTGAACAGTGTCCTGTGTTTTCTTCTGTGTCAAACAGACTCCCAGTATTGGGCATTGGAACCTGCCACCTCACCCCACCCTGTCTAGCAATGCTATTTATTTTCAGAATGGTTGATAAAACACAGAGACCAAAGGCCCAATTTAATTTTTATGATAAATATGACTAATTAACTATAAATGTCAAGTATCCACAACTTAATTAATTCCACTTTATTTAACTATTATAATTAGATATTTTCACAAATAAAGCAGCAATCTATTTTCAAAGGTCATAGACTAATACTATAATGAAGAAGGTTGAAAGGCCTGCTCACTGGATGAAAGGTAACTGATGGCTGGTGCCTGTGGGGAAATTAGCACACAAAATAAAAAAATAATTGTAAGGCTGGTTAATAGAGTTTGTTTGAAATGTACACATAATGCATCTTTGATTAATAGCACCAATGAGCACTAGAAATTAAACCTTTAAAGATTTTAGAGACTTTTCATTATAATGAGAAAAAAAAATCTGACCGAAATTTGAGTCAGATGCACCAACAAGAAGCCAAAATCCCAATTAGTGAGAAATGTCTTTTTTGTTTCAGGAAAGCAACTTAAATGGGCATCTTCTAGTATATAAGCCAAGTCCTCCAGGATAAAGGGAAATTTAACCAAGGAAGGGTTAACTTGTTTACCTTAAAAAATAAAATGTTTGGCCCAGCAAGCATGGCTCAGTGGTTGATTGTTAACCTATGAACCAGGAGGTCACAGTTCAATTCCCAGTCAGGGCCCATACCTGGGTTGCAGGTTCCATCCCCAGTATGGGGTGTACAGGAGGCAGCCTATTGATTCTCTCTCATCATTGCTGTTTTTATCTCTCTCTCTCCCTCTTCCTTCCTCTCTGAAATCAATTAAAAATACATCTTTTTAAACTCTTTTTAAAAAAATAAAAAAGAAGAGGTTGATGGAAACTTCTGGTGCCTGCGAGAGGGATTTTGAGGGATATTTAAAAGGAGGCCAAGGAAGGGGAGATCTGAGCTATATGGATGGCAGCAGTGAGAATCTGTAGAAAGTAAGAGAAATTCTCCAAGGACTGAGTGTAGTCAAAAAACTTGAAAATAAAGACATCTTTTATTTAATTGTAATTAGTTTGTTTTCTGGGCTTCTTTCTAGCACAATTCCCCTAAGAATTCAATTGAAGTCTACCAAATGGAACTGGCTTGTGCAGTAGTATGTTTGGGGAAAAGGAGGAAGCCTCTATCCAGCATGGGTTGAAGACCTGCAAGGAAGATGGCAGCCATGGGCAGGAGGAGCTGGATGCGTAGGCAAAGGGAAGAAGGACAAGTATCTGGCAAAGAGTACCAGTTCAGCAGACATATTGCCTCTCCAGCATCCCCAGAGGTAACTGGCCAGGATCCTGACCTCAGCATGGGGCACAGGACTTTTTTCATACCTCTTTATGGACACATTCCCAGTTTTTAAAACAATGTGTTGGTTTACTTTAATTCTCCCATGGTTTCCAATTAATTTTTAAATGATTATGAATTTGTGTACTTAAATATATTTGTTAAGTTTTCATCATTTGCAGATATCTCAGATTGGCCCATCTCTGGCCCCATAGGGTCTCTTGAAATTGCACAAACCTTTTTTTTTAATATAAAGAGAAAGTGTAACTGTATAAAGCTAGAAAATGAAGAATATCAAGGAAGCAGACACTTGGGTTACCTTATTTTTCTGTGAACTGGAATTCTTATGGCTATTTTTTCATCAGCTCTTCCCTTCACCCCTTAAAAAAACTATACCACCTTAGCTCAAGCATCTATCATACTTAAAGGAAAACATGACTCAGTTTTCTTTATGTGTATTTATTAAGTGCCCATTATAGACCCAGGCTGTGACCAGCAATGCTTACTTCTCTGGTGACCGGACTTTTGACTCCTATTTTCTGATGGGAGTGTTAAATCATTTTGGAAGGCAGTCATGATGATGACATTGTCAACTTGGTGTAGGCTGTAACATCTCTATACAAATTGACACACTGGATTAAATGGGATGAGGTGTCAGTGAAAGCCATCCTGAAGGTAATCAGCCTTCAGCAGTTCAGGTAAATGGTTTCTTTCTGAAATGGTTTGCCATGGTTGCTATATAAGGGAACTTCATCCCTGTGGGAATTTTCCAAATGTAGGTTATTAGTTTCATGGCCCATGACCAGAGTGGGCAAATAAGATGCCACAGTTGATGGCATTACTAGCCATCCTATAACTATGATTAAGGTGGTGAAGCAGAATAGAATTTTTTCTTCCTAACCGCTCTAGCTATTTATAAGAGCAGCCATCAGCCCTAGCTGGTTTGGCTCAGTGGATAGAGCTTCAGCTTGCGGACTAAAGGGTCCTGGTTCGATTCCAGTCAATGGCACATGCCCATGTTGCAGGCTTGATCCCCAGTACGGTACGTACGGTCTCTCTTCCCTCTCCCCTACT